>JANJGK010000053.1:2500-360000 GCA_039081455.1 Macrobrachium rosenbergii | reverse complement strand
GGGGTGCGGGGGCGGGGACGGTGAGATATGAGATATTAGGAACAGGTTATGGAATTAAAAAGCCTGCCCACCACGTATCACTCATTAAATCGACTATTTTTCAAAACTTCCTCAGCATCTCATGCCAGTTTCTTACTACCCACATCCATCAACACGCATGCCAGTAAGTAGCTCGATTGCACAAAAACAGCTAACATCCCTTTGGTTTACAATCGTCTACGTTACGCCCTTTATCCTGAAAGGGAAAACAATGAGATCCCACAGGCGGGAGCGAAAACTGACATTATTTTTTTGTTTTTTATTGATCCAAAATGGCATCTACTACAAATGCGTTAAAACTATACCTTAATTCACAACGCTGTTTCATGGAGCAGAATACTCAAAAATATTATCCTGGCACGGTTATTCCTAGCGTGGGATCTAAATGCAAATATTCGACGAGTACAGCACTTCAGGCAACTGTTTCCAGGTAACGAAACCTCTCTCTCTCTCTCTCTCTCTCTCTCTCTCTCTCTCTCTCTCTCTCTCTCTCTCTCTCTGTGTGTGTGTGTGAGTGTGAGTGTGTGTGTGTGTGTGTTTTCTGGTTTAAATCCTTCTTTTCTGAAACAAATATCTGTGAACGTTCGCTAGTAAAATGTCGGGTTTTGAAACAACAAAATCTTAAACTCCATGCAGTCAATTCCGTGTTACTAGGGGCAGCCGCCTCCGGTGAGCATATTTTTGTTGCAAGCTCCTGGGATGCGTGGTCTTGATTAAAAGAAACGAAATTATTAAACTGTTTATATTATGTCAATGATAATAAAATGGAACTCCAGCAATGGAAGAATTAAATCATACGCCATGACATCACACCCCACGAAGAAGTTTCACCTTACCCGAAGGCAAAACGCATCCCACGTTTCCACATGTCAAAAATCCTCCCCAAATTCCTCCCTTAATTCCTATCTATTGCCTTCCTGGGGCGTCTCCCTTCCAAAACAGGTGGCTATTTATCGCAGTCTAATACCCCAACTGCTTTTAACTAATCGTCTTAAACGACAAAGGACGGAGCATTACGAAAACATTCGACTTAACAGGTTTGAGTCTCGCTCTCTCTCTCTCTCTCTCCTCTGAGAGAGAGAGAGAGAGAGAGAGAGAGAGAGAGAGAGAGAGAGAGAGAGAGAGAGAGAGAGAGAGAGAGAGAGCTCGGATGTTCAAGATAAAAATACCATAATACCTTACCCACTGAAATAATGTCAGTAAGAAATCAGGTTAAAGCCCGTACGGAACACTGATTCCCAAGTCGAAAAAAACTAAATCCTAGTTTATTGCTGTATTAGGACCTGGTTAAAATCCGGTTACGGACTTTCAGCAGAATGTTAATAGTATTTACAACATCATCGGTATTTACAGCCTAAAAATCCTTGATCGCCGCTTAGGAACCATGCCGAAATTCTGTCGCAGGTAAGCGCGACCAAACATCATTCTGCTGTCTGTCATCTGATATGACGCTTATCTAGGAAGCAGACCTTGCCTAAGACAAGTACAGAAATCTTTCGTTCAGATATAAAACGTCCCTAATCTTGAAGAAAGTTGCATATTCCACGAAGATATATTACAGAGAGAGAGAGAGAGAGAGAGAGAGAGAGAGAGAGAGAGAGAGAGAATCTTCGAAGGTGCAGAACAGATTAATCCATCCCATTTAACGACCGCGCAGACAAATTTCAAACCTCCGTAATCCAGATACATATGACATGAGATCTACCTCAAAAGAGACCCCCGGTAACCCGATTAGGGCTATTACGGCCCACGCCAGCACACGGTAGAGGAAGACTCGAGCGGAAGATTTACGGTGCCCAGCATGGAAAACAACATGAAGCGTCTTCCAAGGGAATCACAGATTGTTCCCGAGGTTGCCTCAAAGTCATTTGCAGACTTGCTGATACAACTTCTAAAAGTTTCTGTGACCGTACATGAATTAAAATAGTTCCTCATTTGACGGGTGGGTATCGTTCTCAGCTAGCACTCTGCTGGTCCCGCGTTCGATTCTTCCACCGGCCATTGAAGAATTAGAGGAATTTATTTCTGGTGAAAGAAATTCATTTCTCGCTATAATGTGGTTCGGATTCCACAATAAGCTGTAGGTCCCGTTGCTAGGTAACCAATTCGTTCTTAGCCACGTAAAATAAATCTAATCCTTCGGGCCAGCCCTAGGAGAGCTGTTAATCAGCTTAGTGGTCTGGTTAAACTAAGGTATACTTAACTTTTTCTTAACAAAAGGCTTCAAGGACTGAGTCTTAAAGCTTTTTGTTAATAAAAACAAAAGGCTTCAAGGACTGAGTCTGAGGCATCTTTCATTGAGCTTCCTAGACAGTGTCTGGGATATCCTCTTTAGGGTTTCCTAGATATCCTGGGGATATCGTCCAAGTGCTTCCAGGATTGTGGTTGAACTATCAGGTGTGGGGTCTCTTCCACTGAAGTTTCCTTTGCGGAGCTGGGATGATTATTTTAATGTCTTCCACGGGGTTTACTAGTTGCACAGATGCTATCTTACAAGGGGCTAAAGGATTGTATTGCAGTTACTTTTCCATAGTTTCACAGTTCAGGTGTGATCTTGCGTGGGGCTTACAATGTTGTGCTCAGTAATTCAAGTTGATGCCTCACTAGACTGTGTGGAAGGTAATTTCCAAAGGACTTGAACGGCTGTGCTATTGAGAACGTGACACATCATGACCACGAGTTTTTGCCTCATGTAAGTAGACAATAGGGCATGGAACTGAGCGCCCTAGCGTAGCCCAAACAACAGAAACAAGTAAAATAGGCCCCGAAATTTCTTCGGCGCAATCGAGTTTTCTGTAAAACATATAATGCTGTATGAAACACTCGGCAGCGCTCAGTTGCTCCCCAGATGCGGTCAAGTGAAGGTGCGTCGGCAACGCCCCCTTGAAAGTTCTGCCAAACGCACGATCCATCGCTAAACTTGACCTTAAATAAAATAAAAACTACTGAGGCTCGAGGGCTGCAATATGATATGTTTGATGATTGGAGGGTGAATGATCAACATACCAATTTGTAGCCCTATAGACTCAGTAGTTTTTAAGATCTAAGGGCGGGCAGAGAAAGTGAGGACGGACAGACAAAACCATCTCAACTGTTTTCTTTTACAGAAAACTAAAAATGGAAAAGGAAAAAGGCTTGGGACTATTCCCATAATAGGCGCCATATTTTCCGTTTAAAACCGGGCAGATCATAATTGCAGGAGTAACCAAGATTTTACATCATGCAAAAATCTACCGGAGACTCTCAAAGACTGTGTTCGAAGAGAAAACTCTTCCAGTGAGCCTTCGACATTCTACACCTAGTGCGACGACGCAATGTCCCTTGACAAAAACATCTTTCAGTGAAAATTAAATTGCTGTGCGATAAGAAAATGAAAATCGTCCGGCCCTTATAAAGTCTACCAGTATCTATAATCTATAATAATAAAATCCGAGCGGATATTCCTTGTTTTTCTGCCCTGGGTGGGGGCAAGGTAGGCAGGGGATAGGGCGGGTAGGGGAGACATGACACATCTATCCTCCCCCTTCTAACCTGTTTGTCCGCCCCGGATGGGGACTGGGTAGATAGGGGATCAGGAGGATAATGGAGACATGACGGGCAGCGCCGAGTTCCAACGCATCGTAGCGCGCGCCATCAAGCTCGTCTGAAATAACATCCATATGGAGAGAACCTTGGGTATACCTGGACTTCAAAGATTTGCATATTAAACTAAATAGCACCATGCCATCATGATTTATCTTAATTTCCTTTTAATCTTACGGGTTGCCCTGGAGCAAGAGCCCGTGCCATTACAGGGCTGACATAATCTAGAACGAACGAACGCACGAACCTTTTAAAGAGAATATACTACAACTTCAAGAGTCAATTACCGCACGGCTTCTGGCATACTGTAAGCTTAACGACGCAGACAAGAAATACTGTGCAGTAACATTATGCAGGTTATCGATGATATACATGAGTGTGTGTGTGTGTGTGTGTGTGTGTGTGTGTGAGAGAGAGAGAGAGAGAGAGAGAGAGAGAGAGAGAGAGAGAGAGAGAGAGAGAGAGAGAGAGAGAGAGAGAGAGAGAAAATAAACAAACCCAAGTCGTAATGTACTAAGCCCCAAAACCCTCCGCCCCTTGCAGGAACTTATACCCGTTCGACCACCATTCCCTCAGTGGAAGTGTTTAGCACCTGAATCTATCACATTCAACCGATAAAGGATTTATGACCCGCGATGAAATGGCGCGATATCCGGATTAAGCAACTGATATCCGGATTACCTACACCTGTCCGGTTCGGAGAGGACTGAGATGTCATCTCACGTTAACGAACTGCCTAAACCTTTATGAACTCTCAGACCATCATGAGAATGTGAAATCTCATGTGGTGAAATCAAACGTATCTTTTTCAAATTTAGCACCTGCCTATATTGTGTCGATTTCGGTTTGGGAACCGGAACTAACCTAACGAGCTGTCAACAAAGGCCAGTCATGGCCTAAAAGGATATACACTTTAACTTACACTTAACGCACAAACACGAATAGATATTATACATATATACATATGTATATATGAATGTCTTTTATTGTAATCCATGGGTTAATGATTACCACGTCGTCGAGGCCTCATTTTAAACAGATAATATAAGTACATCTCTACGGAAAGCTGATCTTTCACGTTTTCACGTATATGAAAATAAAAGGTCCATAAAAACACTTCTTTTTCTGTGTCCGTAACAGAAATATATGGTTAAAACGTATAAACAGTGTTTTTATGGACCTCTTATCTCCATATGTATACAGTATACATATGTACATAAATTAAATGCTTTCACAGAATGCAACCTACAACCCTCACAAATACTGCACTAGTCGCCATTATCTTACACCTACTGTAAAGCACTAAATATACGCACAAGCAATCTACTTTCAAAATCATAGTTTCCCACAATTATGGGCACACTCCCAACCAGCGTCTCAAGAATACCAAGATCTTACCCCGAACAGCGCTCCTGCTATCATACATCTTTGCCACATCAGACACAATCGTTCCCCCATCCTTCCCTGCTCTGATTACCTTGAAATTTCCAATAACTATTACTCAAAAATACTTTTCTTCTCACGTGCATGGCACCCACGGATATTCCAAAAACTTAACTAACTGTTATGTCTACTGTGGAAACCCTACCTGTTATTTCTTCTGTGGAAACCCTAAGTCCTGGCTTATTTGTCTGAAGGTGACTGCCACTGCCTCCCGCAAAGGGTTCAAAGCATATGAGTGGTATTCCTTTGCCTTAGGGCACGTTGCGTGCACAGCTACATATTTGCCATAGACAGTGTCACTGGCTTTAGAAATTGTCGCAACGTGCCCTAGGGCAAAGGAATACCACACATATGCTGGGACCTATGATATGTGTGACCTATGAAGTCAGTCAGCGTTGAAACGGAAATTGACAGAAGTTTAAAAGGCGTAACAGGAGGAAAACCTCGCAGTTGCACTATTAAAAAATTGTGAGGAGAGGGTGGCACGTAAGATGGAAGAAGGAGAATATGAAAGGAGGTACAGTAAAAGGATCGAAAGGGGTTGCAGCTAGGGGCCGAAGGCACGCTGCAAAGAACCTTAAGTAATGCCTACAGCAGTGGTCAGGAGAGAGAGAGAGAGAGAGAGAGAGAGAGAGAGAGAGAGAGAGAGAGAGAGAGAGAGAGAGAGAGAGAGAGAGAGAGCGAAAACGTGAAAGATCTGTTTAAAATGAGGCCTCGACGACGTGGTAATCATTAACCCATGGAGACTGAATCTTTCACCATTAAATACCCTTAGAATAGGTCGTTGACAATCTTTTAAGACCTTCCTCATTTGCATTACCATTGGGAATGTGAAAACTTAACATTCTCTTTCATAAAGCAGTTGTCGTCCACTTAACGGAAGTATACTTAAAGTTATCAAATAAAAATAACATTCTCTCTCTCTCTCTCTCTCTCACTATATAATATATATAAATATACAGTACATACATATATGTATGTATATATACAAGAGTATATAAATATACATATATACATAAATACATGTGCGGGCTGACTTTTGCAACATGAATCAGTAAAATCAGCAACATGAAAAAGCCCTGGTTATAACGCTTAAGGGAGTTAACATCATCTTCGCTGGCTGTCAGGAACCCCTGAAAGGGCAGGAAATGTCTTGAAAAATGTCTTTCCCGTTTGACTCCTCCTCCAGACAATAGAGGCCCTGGAGTTCGGCCTCTCCCTCCCACTACCCCTCGGCCAGCAGGAAAATTAAGGACGCCATGTCCCGAGTGAAAGGACGGGCCAGTAACCCTCCGCTGTCGGCGTAGTACTCCGTGGGTGCTGAGTAGTCAGGGGCAGGAGGGCAGGAGGGCAGCTGCTGGAGTGTGAAAGTACATGGGTGATATAAATACGCTTAAAGTATGATGCAACGAATGATGCCTTATTAATACTGCTCAGATGAAGCAATATCTCTAACTCCCTCTCTTTCTCATTACACACGAACAATATATATATATATATATATATATATATATATATATATATATATATATATATATATATATATATATATATATATATATATATATATATATATATAGATAGATAGATATATAGATATATATATATATATATGAATTCCTTGGCCAAATGGAAATAGATTCTTGCAGTAAGGGACTTAATAGTTAGAAGTAATGGTTTTCTAAGAATACACAAGGCTGTAGTAGGAGAAAATTAAGGGGTTAGTGATACTGTACGAAATGCAGCTCCAATACAGACACGATGCGTATGCAGTAGTATACAAGACCACGACTCATGGAGACAAGCGAGACAGATGGGATAGTCTCCAAATTTAAGGGTTAAACAGAAAAGTAAGTTACAGGAAAATAAGTTATTTGTTAGCAAGTGGAGAATAGAATTTGACTTGTATGATGCAAGAGTGGAGGCGGTCGCGTGTAAATTTTAAATTTGTTGAGGAGACCCGCCTCCCTAACAAAGATACATAACTGTTCTATATTACAATCCTCCCCGAGAATCGTAGTAAGGATAAAATGCCCATCTCCGTCACGTCCCCAAGAGAGGAACCTGTGTCTTAGATCCCCAAGACTGGGACATTCGACCAGCAATTGTCTCACAGTCTAAGGGCACGATACAGTTGTCGCAGAATGGATGGTTTTTCTCCTGACATCAAGAACCCATGAGTGAGTCTTGTATGTCCAATCCTTAGCCTGCATAATATCGTTTCTAGTCTCCTTAGCATTTAGGGATATGACTAAGGAGGAGATACTGATGATGTAATACGGCTCATCTTTTGATTTGTTTCAATATTTTCCCAAAGGGACTACCAAAGGTTCTTTCATTTTCTGACCTATAAGAGGAAATACATCCCTATGGTAGTGGGCATCGCCTGGGTTCTGGAGTGGTGACTGCTGACTTGGCAAGTTGATCAGCTTGCTCGTTCCCAAGAACCCCAACATGGGGGGGTGGGGGGGAGGGGCACCCGACAAAAATATACTTCCCTAGCTCTTCTTTTCACAAACAACAGCTATTCCAATATCTCTAAAATCAAAAGGTGTGTAGAGTTAAAAGATTCTAAAGACTGAAGAACACCTCTTGAGTCATAATATATATAGTAAAACTATTTCCAAGTTAAAATTTCCTTTAAGGCCTTTCAAATTGCATGCTCGACGACATCTTACTTTTCGTTCTATCAAATTCTGGTGCCTTTGAAATTTAATGATGATATGAGAATTGTCCGAGATTCCTCGTGTCTATTTTAAATTTCCATGTAGAAATGAGCTCTTGCTTTTCGAAATTCAACACGGTAATACTCACATTTTCATTTGCAATATACGGTGAAAGCTGACCTCATAGTTCTATGAGTTTCCGGGTATTTACGAGTCCACCTCGGAACTGGTCGATGGATAAATATGCCTCAAGTCCGAAGCATTAATTGAAGACTGGCTGAAAATATAATTACTTTGAAAAAATCAAAAGCATCATCTACGGAGGGAAAGTCATCAGCCGAGTCATCTACTGAACTGTGTTCCTGGAATGCTGCTCAACCAGCTTTACCAATGCTCCATTTAGGTAACCTTGAAGATGGAGGATTTGGAGATGTATTCATTACTATTGGAAAATGGTTGCTGGTAAATCTATCACTTATCACTCTCCGTCTAAGTCAATAAGGCAGTCATCACTGCATATAGGTAAGTAAACTGCCAACAATGTGCCTGTTTGAACACGAAAATATGGGGACTCCCCTGTGTTTAGGATTCCCACATTTTCCCTTTCTATGATGGAACAGGGGCAATTTCCTCTTTAACTGGTAATGATGTCGCTCCAAAGAGGGTTTCCACTAGTCCTATCTCCCAGAATAAAAAAAATGCTTTTTATAGGACTGAATGTTTATGGCTACCTTCCTTTTTAAGGATGACGATGGTGCTACTTCCATGGAAGAGGAACCTGCCACAGATGGCAGAGCCTCCCTAGTAACGTGGGTGTTGGGCACCTCTGATGGCGTCTCCATAAAAGAAATTTCAAGTTCAAGAGCACCAGACAAAGCTGGCGCTGCCTGAGGGGGAGGTGGGAGTATCAGATACAATTGGTGCATCCTCTGAAGCATTAGCACCACCAGTCACAGCTGGTGCAGGCTCCAGAAAGAGACACATGCCCCGGATACAGATAATAAAAGCCTCCAAAGAGACGGGCACACCAGGTATAACTGGCGCAGCCTCCAGAGAGGCAGGAGTGCCAGGCAGGCAGGAATGCCTAAATTAGCAGCGAAGCCTCCGAAGAGGCACGAGTACAGGCCGCCACTAATCTTCTCTTTACATTACCAAAGGAAGCAACTCTGGTAGCTTTTACACTTCTTCGGTTAGCCGCAATGTTAGAAAACAAAATCCCTGGTTTAACATACTGGCTTAATACTTTTTGTTTAGCCTCTGTAAATGTTATCCGTTCAGTTACCCTTAAAGTCTGGAGTTGCCCTTAATGTCTGGATCTCTTTTTCCATGACGTACACATCGCAATTTGAGAAGAGAATGGATGAATATCTTAACAATGTATACATTTTGCTTCTTTATATCATAAACCATGCTCTGGTGACAGGCTTGCCTTGCAGCTTCTGCCTACAAGATCCTAACATATGACCATATTCTTGACAATAAGAAATATCTCTTCGGTCTTGGGATACATTACTTGATCTTAAAATGTAACCATGATGCTTTTATTACATTAGGTAAGTGGGTAGAATTAAAAGCGATAATGAAATTTGCAAGTGGAACTAAGGCTCCACTGATCATCTTCATTCTTTCAATTCTAATCACACCTTAATCATTTAATTCTTCTACAAGTTTCTCTTCTGGCTACATCATCAGTTGGGGTGCAAATATCATTCCCTTGGAGTGATTTCAAAAAGCATGTACTGAGCAGACTAGTTTAACTCCTCCAAGATGCAACAATGCTTTTAATTTTTCACTTTCTTTAGCTGAGGCCGATTCTACTGTCAGTTTTCCTCAACCTTCATATGACATCTTGGGCTCTCAGCCACAACACTTCACAATGTCGCTGTACGCATTAAACGTGTCACAATTAGTAAGATGACTCCCAAATATCTATTCCCTACCCTACCCTACAGAGGATGGCACAATACAATTAAGGTGGCTTAAAAGTAAGGCAAATACGCTCGTTGGGACAGAGTATTACAAGAATACAATCATCCCCACACTAACCATATTATGGGCAAACAGGACAGAATGCCACGAATCCTGTCCCCAGGACCAAACCACCCCTGGAATCTGTGGCCCAGCTCAGCAGAACAGTTCCGCCTGAGGTATCAATGTGATATCCCTCGGGTCCAAACATTATCGGGTAGTTGATGATCCTGTCAAGGTTCCTACTATTAGCTTCAGATATAAACACCAGTCCCAGCTATGATACTTTTCCTATTTATCAGGTTAAATAAATTTTACCAAAGGTGAAAATTTCCACAAGACTTAACCCAAGTTAATCATTCATGATATAAAACTCTCGGACTCCAACCCGGGAACAAATTTCAGAGTTCAAAAGCCCACGTCAAGGTGGTCCTCAGTCGAGGGGGTGGAAGAGAAGAAAGGAAAGCCCACTAAGAGTTTGATAGGTGGAATGGAAAAGGTATTATACTGGAAGAGCCTTAGTATTCAAAAAACAAGAGTGTAGAGGTAACTGGGTTAGGTATGCAGGGGTCTGAGTTACTGTTTTGGAAGTTTTCTTTAAGGGAATCTCTTCCATTCAGCTGCTGAAGCAAGAGTTTAGCTGTGACGAAGGCTTTTTTTTTTTTTTTTGTAAGGTAGAAGTCGTGTTATGCTTCTGTGCCTACGAAAGGAAGCTCTAAAAGAGCTGAAGCCACGTGTGTTAGCCGACTAATATCCCTAAGTCACTAAAGTTGAGAACAAGGAAGCAAAACATATATACGCAAGATAATAATAATAATAACAATAATAATAATAATAATAATAATAATAATAATAATAATAATAAATGTGTAATAAAAATCCACAATTATATGGTAAATATATTACTCTGTAAAATATCGTTTATTTTACATATTTTACATAGTAATATATTTATTATATAATTGTGGATTTTTATTACACAGACTGTTTTTCACGAAATTGTGAATCTATTAATAATAATAATAATAATAATAATAATAATAATAATAATAATAATAATAATAATAATAATATGCAATTCCACTATTCTCCAAGTAAAAAGTCCAGCATAAGCTTAAATGCAAGAAATATAACAAAAAGGAGAAAAGAGGAAAAGTGACCATTACTTCTACACAGATTTTAAGCAATGATCCCATTTCTCGAGACTTGAAGGCAGGCCAAGTGCTTGACGAAAAGAGATCAACCACTGCAGAGTGAATGACATAAAGCACACGACAAGCAATTGGGTAAAATCCTCCACAAAAGAAGAAAATTTGGAATGGACTGGAATGTAGAGTTTGGGCCAAAGGCAAAGCACTGGGACCTATGAGGTCATTCAGCGCTGGAACGGAAATTGAGGGTAGGTAGGTTTGAAAGGTGTAACAGGAGGAAAACCTCCCAGTTGCACACAGCAAAAGGAATGAAAGTGGGTTGCAGCTAGGGGCCGAAGGGACGCTGCAAAGAACCTTTAGTAATGCTTACAGTGCACCCCGTGAGGTGCACTGACGGCACTACCCCTCTACGAGGGGGGCGGCGGGGAGGAAATCTGGGCAGGTCCCCAAGAAATAAATCCTATGTCGGCTACACGTCGTATGAAATAAAAGATATGAGACTAATTGAAAAAGGAATAAAGCTGTACCAAAAGAAAAATGGAACAGGATAATGAAAAGATATTAAAAAACATATCCCGCAAGTCCTGAAAAAGAACAAGGAAGTAAAATGAATCGGCTGGAAGTACTTCACTCTTTCTACATAACTCCTATAAATCTCTTTTCTTGCTGATGAGTGTTGATCTATGTTGACGACGGATGCTGATGCTCATAAAGATAATATAAGCGATGGTCTGTTTCCTTCCATTTGTCCACTCGCCAACGTACGTCTTAGGTAGATGTGGCAAAGCGCATAGCGAGGTCGTGATTGGCTGAAAGCAATGTTGTTGACAGCGTAGGTTTACTGTGATAATGATGCAAACCACATATGCAGTGATACATATGAGTGCTTGTATATGTAAAGAACCCTCGCATCTTCTTATTCCGATCATAAACATGTAAATGTTCAGTGTATCCAGAGAAGAAAACCACAATATCATTGCCATCATGCCATGCTTTAACTGAAATTTCCCGCCCTCTATCCGGCAGTGTAGTGGCTGTTCCATTCACCTCCCCCGAGCATCAGTACGTCATGGTATTTCGAATATAACGATAATATCACAGTACAATTACACGAATGACGAGCTTACAACAAACAAGTCTGCGAAGGTCAAACACAAACGAACGACACGAATAGAACATATTTTAATAATTTTCTGCATGTAAAGTATATTCGAAATACCATGAAATACTGATGCCCGGGGAGGTGAATGGAACAGCCACTACACTGCCGGATGGAGGGCGGGAAATTTCAGTTAAAGCATGGCATGATGGCAATGATATTGTGGTTTTCTTTTCTGAATACACTGAACATTTACATGATTTGTCTTCAGTATACAAATGATCATAATAGCTCTGTGACTGGACACTTTCAGGACTATTTTGCCAAATAACATATCGCACAAAGGTTTGCAATCCCCATAAGTTCCCGTCTTCCTTGGTAATGATAATACAGTATATATGTAAGGATTAAAACGCTGGCCTAGACATTCATATTTCTTTTTTTCCTTGCTAAGCATTTGAACGATACTTAGATAGCATGAATAAATAAAAGTTACAATAAGAAAAGTAACTTTGACTGAAATGGAATGAATATGTACTTAAAAGAAGGCCAGTAAAATAAAATATCCGGCCAATCAATAGCTAGGACCTAGCGTTCGCTTGTCCATGCTTTTCGTTTAAGCGTACTCATAATTAAAGATTATTTTTCAGTTTACGGACGTAGGTATTACTTTGGTATAATAATAAAGTTTTTATATGCATGTAATGAAGCTTTACACGGAATAAGGATTGAATGCCAAGGAAATCTTGTGATTTCAACAGTTTGTGAGCAAAGGTCTACATGTGGCATAGGCTAGGCCTATACTAATGTGTGTGATCCGAGTAAACTGATGCAAGTTCGTCTTTCGTGTGCTTGTATTGGTATATTATTGATACAAATCGGAAAGTTTGTTATTTATATAAGGAGGGACGAAAGTTCTTTGTATATATAAACATTAAATTGTGTTACTGAAAATATAGTTTAACATTTATTGCAATACGTCAACGAAGTTGGAAGCGTTGATTGTCAGAAAATCACCTGCTTCCCAATCGCATTGACACATCTTCACCAGTGGGTGGACAAAAGAGTTGAAACAGACTATAATCATTGACGTTAAATTTTTAAAATAAGTAATATTATCACTCTACTGATAAATGCTGATGGCTCTACTGAGACTCCATAAGAATTTGCCTCAGAATAAGTGTTAATGACTGATGGTTCTATTGAGACTCCATAAGAATTTGCCTCAAAGTAAGTGTTAATGAAACGATAATAATCATAATACTGATGAGCTGTTGATGAACACTGCTAATATATTTTTGCTCAAGCTCGGCTGTGCGAATTCATTTATTGCCCAATCTTGTTCTGCCGATAAATTTCTTGTTCAGGCTCGACTCTGCCAATTAATCTCTCGTCAAAGCTCAGTCGTGCCAGTGCATTCATTGCTCAATCTCGACTCTGCAAAATAATTCCTTGCTCAATCTCAGCTTTCCACAATAATTCTTTGTTCAATTTCGACCCTAGCTAATAAATTCCTTGATTAATCTCAGTTTCCAAATTAATTTCCAGCTCAGTCTCAGCTTTCCAAAATAGTTCTTGCTCAGTCTTGTTCAATCTCGGCCCTGCAAATAAATTTCCTTCTCACCATCGATTCTGCTGATAAATTTTTTCCTCAAGTCGGCTCTGCCAATAAGTTTCCTGCTCAAAATTGGGCAGCCAATAAATTTCTTAATCTCAGCTTATGTAATTTTTTTCTCATGCTAGGCTCTGCAATAAATTTCTGCTCAAGTTCCACTCCCGCGCTAGTTTTTTTTATCTCAATCTTGACTCTTCCAATAAATAATTTATAGCTCTAGTTTTTCTTACTCAAGTTTAGCTCTGCCAATAAATTTCCTGCTCAGTTTCCTCTCTTGCATTATTTTTTGGCTAAAGCTCAGCTCTGCGAGAAAGTTTCTTGCTCAAGTTCGGCTCTGCCAATAGATTTCTTGCTCGATCTCAATTTTGCATTAAATTTGCTGCCCCTGCTCGATTCTGTCAATAAATTTCTTATTCAATCCCGGTTCTTCAAGTAAATTTCCTGATTAATTGTGGCTCCGCCAGTAAACTTGCTAAAGTTCCACTCTGCCAATAATGTCTTACCACGCTCTGTTCTACCAATAAATTTTTACCAAGCTCTCCTCTGCCAATAGATTCCTTCCGCACTCTCGTCTCTGCCAGTAAACTTCTCGTTCGTACTCTGCTCTTGCAACGTATTTCATGCTCAAACTCATGCTCAAGCTCAGCTCTGCCATTAGGTTTCTGGCTAAAGCTCTACTCTGCCAATAAATTTCCAACTCAAGCTCGGCTCAGTCAATGAATTTCTCGTTCAAACTCGGCTCTGCCAATAGGGTTCTTAGTCATGTTCGATTCTAACAGTGTTAATTAACAATTCCAACGCTAAACCACATGATTAAATTTTGAGATGTACAACATTGCAAAACTGAAATAGCTAAAACAAAAAAAAATAAATGTGTTCGTCTTGGAGGTCTTTAATATTAATAACAAATTTAAAACTACCCTAATTTAGTCGAACAGAATTTTCTTTTAAGAATTAAACTAACAGAAGACACGAAACAATACATTAAGACCCAGGTACAATTATCCTTGAAAATAAAATAAAAAGAGGGGCCTGATACGATAACCTAACGGAAAGGACGATAAAAACTGAAGGAAAATCAGTTTTTTCTTCCCGTACAGATAGATGCTCTGCTTTGTGGAACCTGGGGTAGGCCTATCTTCCTAATAAATGCATAATGTGAGGAATTGTAATCATAAGTGGATTACGATGACACAAGCGTCTTATTCTCAACGGTAACTTACAAGAAAAAAAACAACATATGCTAGTTCTGAAATGCCTGTATTTTGATGTGAAGACAGAAATACTCGAAATGGTTCAATTACAAAAATTACCAAATGTGATTATGTCATCAACGTTCTGCATTTTCGAAAATTCAGTTTGTCTAAAAGAAAAAATTATATAACATTCACAAAAAGAATGACGGCCAGTCTAGTTTTATTCACAATAGACCTAACTTTATGATTTCAAAATCTAACTCCACATAAGACATTCAAATCTACACTGGACTACAAGTATCACTTTTCACACAAGTATTTTAACAAAGAATCTGCGTCAGTCTTTTTGCATTCACAATACATCAAGAGTGTGATGCAGAGCTCTAATCCTACACAAGAGATTCCTATAATCGAGCCCGCCAAGAGACCCTTTTTTGTAAGGCAAAATAATTTCAACCAGGAATACGTCTCCCGGACGAATAGAGGTGGGACCCTATCAAGTCGGGAGAACCGATAGGGGAGGGAGCGGGGTGGATATCCTCCTCTCCTCATTAACCACCACCACCACCTCACCAGAAACCTTGTAACCGTCACTTGGCTACCTTACCCACACGCAAACAATCTCTTGTAGCCATAGCCACAACTAGGAGAACACTCTGCGAAACAATAACTGTGTATCATACAGGCATAATTGTTACGACTGGACGACGAGGGTTTTAACAAATGAAAATATCAGTAATGGTCCATCTGCGTTAGCTTATTGCACTAAATAAAAATGATCTTGATAAACCCCAGTCTCGAATAAAACAAAGTTATTGAGATTTTTTTCTTCTATTATTGATCAAGGCTTTTCGCTTATCAACTTTAAAATGAAAGAGTGAATGTATGGTCTGCTTTCAGTGTGCATTAGGTAACCTGTTGTTTGAAAGGCAAAACTTATTTTGAAAACTTACGTAATGTAAAGAATACATAATCCTATATTTTTAGTTATAGCTTTCGTTTGTTCGACCGATGTAACCGGTTATACTGCCGTTCATCCAAATAACAAAGTAACTTAGTTTTGCAAATCCAGCAGTCCACTTTTGGCTAATGTTAAATATTTAAAACTGATGCACAATCAGTACAGCAGACATCCGACTCCAAAAGAGTGAGCTGGTAAACCACTGCCAGATGTTACCAGTCTCGTAAACGCCTCTGCTCATGTCCGTAAGATTCAGCCAGACAAATCTTAATATCCTACGAAATAATTCTGCTCCTAAGCAAAAATAAATTAGAGATTCTGTTACTCGAGTAAACAGATTTATGAAATCCTATGTACCTCTGACTTTGTCAACCATCAATAATCATCAAATGCCCGTGGACGTATCATTAGTACTAAAATGACATGCCTGACTAAAACGTCACTGACAAAATTCAAGCCAATCGGGAAGGGAGGAGAAAATGAGCCCAAGGAACCAGAAAAGCCCCATAGCGAACTTGTTGCAGTTTTAGTCTTCGTCGTACTCATCAGAGTCTTGTTGCTATTAGATTATTTTGCTCCTTCCGCATCCTATATAGCACAGCGTGCTGCAAATGAATTATGACCATCAGAGGCAATTCAGGTTTAGTATGAGTGGGTCCTAGATCTCACAGTTCGCACACTTACAATAATCGGCGTTTTATCAGTCTAATGGGCAGCTCTCTCTCTCTCTCTCTCTCTCTCTCTCTCTCTCTCTCTCTCTATCTCTCTCTCTCTCTCTCTCTCTCTCTCCACAACCCCGTTTTGATTTCTTTCCTTGCGGTATAGGCCTAGGCCTATACACAAGATTTTAAATTATTTACTCTGTTTCCTTTATATTAGAAAATATGCAAGAAAAGACTGACCTCAACTCTTGAGGAGTTACTAACATCTATAAGAAACGTATGAGAGAGAGAGAGAGAGAGAGAGAGAGAGAGAGAGAGAGAGAGAGAGAGAGAGAGAGAAATGATGTTAACTGGTCCAAAAAATTACTTCTGTAAGAAATAACACACAAATGAAGGATTTAATGGTAATCAGTTATTGCTATATTTGCCTGTTTTAAGGAAATATGGAATCCCAGATTTAATGGTTCGGCCTGTAACCTCCATGGTTGAGAAGAAAAACACTGGGAGGTTGGTTTGGAAGACTAAGCATCCATGCTAAATAGCTGACCCGCACAATAGGTCTTTATCATCTTCCAATTGGTCCTCATTCGGTCCATCAGACGGGGCCCATGTATTTGACTGTCACAGTTAGTATCCTGAATAACTCAGAATTTGTTTTCCTTCTCTTTTGCATCTTTGCTCCATTAATCTTTTTCATCCACGTAGCTATGCATTAAAAATTCCATCTCACATTCTTTGCTGCAATGTATGTCAAAACATTTCATATTCAATTCATGCTGTAAGTAGCCAAAGCAGCTCAATAAAGCTATGTGGGAATTTTGTGATTATTACTCTCCTTGTTTTATCAAGCAAACCTCGCAGCCTCTTCAGTAAATAATGTGGCAGACCTTTATGTACTCTTTCAATAGTGTAGTCTTGCGAGTGAAATCATCTATACCGCATCCATATCTGAATATTCCTTCATGAAAGTTGCACTTCTTAGGTGTCAACATCTTGTTTTCATTGTCTAGTACTAATTTTGCTGTCATATTACGATGTTCTCCAGTCAGTAGGCTACTCCTAAGTTATTTCATTATCACTATTTATTGTTGTATTATAAAGATCTCCATGGTTCTTTCTGAGCCTGTTAATAAACTGTATATTCTGCCTTCGTTTAATTTCAGTCTTTTCCTGTTCAACCAACTCTTTGTCACAATCTCTTCAGCGTTGTCCATAACCAGATAGAGCCGTGCATCAATTTCTCACGACCCGAGCAATAAATCTGACTGGCACGCCTTCACTGGGCAGAAGTCCCCACGCAGGACAAGCAGAACAGTGGCAATAAGATTAAAACTGAACAGGTTTAACAAGAGCATGGTGTCAACAGTTAAAGTTCCCTTACGCCCCAAAAAAATACTTGTACAGTTAGAATAAGCACAAACTCCATTCGATATTCCAGTGCTTTCAGCAATAATAATAATAATAATAATAATAATAATAATAATAATAATAATAATAATAATAATAATAATAATAATAATAATATAAAATTAAATAATTTTGAAAAAACTTGGTTTTCATATCAAATGCCTGCTGTATTATTTCTATATGCACGAAGGATATACACAACGGTAAACATGGAGGTAACTCCTATGAAACGGAAGTCCATGCTATATGCCACGGAAAATTGGTAACCCATCCCTGATCGCTCTCTTTTGATCTACCGCCATGCTACGGAATTCTCTCCCTTATCTGTTTTCCCCCAATCATACACTCCTCTTCTTTCAAGGGACGCAATTAGGCCCAGCTCGTTTAATTTCGAGCAGGATAATCAGTGTTTATCCCGAATCTCTGTTGAAAGGAACAGTGCATTGATGGGGGGAATAAAATCTTCAAAGTACTCTCAAAAAAGTTTATATTACATTCTATGCGAAGCTGTGCAACAGGGAAAAAATTATTTCGAATTCGAGGAAAAGTCACCATAAAAGGACTATTTTTAATTCGTTCTATTGGCAAAGGATAATAAGCTGGGTTTTTTTATGTTAAACACTATTTACTTAACTTCTAAAATAGGTTAAGATGGATCAAGGAAGTTTAAACTCCCACTCTGTAACCTGACAACGAATGAAGAGTACGAGCATCAAAATGAAAAAAAAAAAAAGATACAAAAATTTGCCTCAAATGACAAAAATTATAACGAGTCTTCAGGAGCACTGAGAATTCATTTCTTGCTCAAGAAACGAAACTGTCCCCGAATGCACACCCACCTCACTGCATTATCATGATTCGCTTAAAAGGCCAGTTACCCTTTGCAATAAACAATATAGCTTAGCTATTTACAATGCAGAGCACAAAAAATGTTGCCATTACTCCTTACGGCTGCTTACTATTACTCTTAACGCCACTGTCTGACGAGACTCCCGAGCAACATTTCTAGATAGACTGTTATTGGGGCGCAATATGCATTTGTTTTGGGTTCACTTAAGACCTTGGGGACCGTGGGTTCACTATAAACCGTAGGTTTTTATATATTTCCCGCATCCCTGCAAATATCGTAAATTCGTAAAAATCAACACTGTTTTGAATATCACAAAACTTTGGTGTATGCTGTTTGATTTAAACGACAACACCGTTTTTATATTTACTAGGCAAAACTCAGCTCCTCCATCCGGTTCGGTCGTTTCTTAGTTGAAATGGCAAAATGGACACTTGATCTACAAACTATGAATTGAGTGTGTAAATACCATTTTACATAATCATTTGGAGATATTCACCTGGACGACTTATAATTCGGTGCAGCACGATAGCTGTCATATAAATTAGAGGAGGAACAAACACAGTCAAACACGGCTACTTCTATAACACTCATCACAGCAGCTCAGTGGGAAAAAGCAAGTAGGCCTAGCCCAGGTTTGAACATAACGATTCCGTAGACTTGGTCATTTTATATCTAGTGCGGAAACGATTTTATTATTATTATATATTATTATTATATATTATTATTATTATTATTATTATTGGAGCTCATTTCATAACTTGCATGAAATCGCCAGAATGGAGCCGGAGGGGTTGGGTTGCACAGACACAGGCTAAGTAAGCATCTTTATATTTATTTTGGTAGGAAAAATACAGTCGGCCGACAGAGGCTCTGAGTCACTCTCGCGTGAAATTTTCATAAGGTGAAGTTCAAGTTGAACTTCAAGTTGAACAGCCAGGTGGGAAGAGACCAAACGGAACGGGAAGAAAAGCAAATGCCTCAAAACAAACCAGCTGGGACAAACGAATGCTGCACAGATCTTCATTGCATATTGTGCCAAGCAATGTACACTATTAACGGTAACCCCGTCCTCCATCCCACAGAAGAGCGCCACCTTCTTAGAATGATCAGCCTTTACCAAGTGGGTATGCACCAGACGTGTGGCTAGTGTCTTTGCCAAAAGCAGTTAGCAGTTAATGTCTTCTTGGGCCGTAAGTATTACATGCTGGCAACATGCTGAAACTGAACGAGTAAAACGAAATTTATCACATGTGAGTGCCCCATAACATTGTTCTCGTGAATGGAAAGCACGTGAGAATACTTGTAAGCAAGATTTTTTAATATAATTTTCCGTATTGAAGTGCAATATAATAGCCACAGCCTAACTTAACATTAAACGCACATACGGGTTCAGCAAACATACCAAATGAAACCATTCATAAATAAAATACTACTACTAAAAAAAGATATGATATGGCAAAACCAATGGATAAGTGCTACGGTTTCAAAGTCACAACACTAAATAAAACGCATCCAAACTTTTTCCTTGGTTATGGAATAGGCCTATGTATATAACACTAAGCGTTTTCATATTTCTGGGTAGTTCTCTACAAAGATTTATGTCACCCTAAAACTTCTGAGACTTAACTGACATTTTTCCCATCCTTCCTAAGCTAACACTGAAAGCAGGCTAGGCCTATATATACTTACTCCTCTGGGCTAACATTAGGAATAGGCCTATTTGAAATTCCGGCGTTTCTCTATAACAAGTGCAACTCTACCAACAACACTGCATAAGAATAAGTACGGAATCATCAAAGCCACATCTTCCGCCACACTGTAAGTGCAAGATGTGGGTATTTGCTAACCAGTGCCTGCAGACGCAATGCAGGCAAGGAGCACGCACGGCACGGGAGCATTGACATTCACACCCACGGTACTCTAGTTCTAGCTGGTATAGCCTCTCATAGCTTCAATTCTATCCTTTTTTATTTTCAAATGGGATGGAGGAATACAAATTAGGATTATTTCTTTTAATACCAGAGCGCAAAGTACGAGGGCAAATTAAATATTGGGCAATTACTGCTTGGCTCCAAACTTCCTGCAACGCTACTTCGCCTACTATTAGGTTCAGTCCTGTTCATGATTAACTTATATAATTCTATAGAGATAAATTGCTCCTACCCATCCATTTCTAAAATACGGGCCACGAGGCCACAAAAATCTATCTCAGCGTGTGCAAAAGTCGATCGCCAGAATTTACAACTAAAACAAAACACAGTCTACTTACCAATAAATGTAGACCGTCTCCAACCTCGGCGATGTCACGGACACTCGTCCTCTCACACAAATTTCCCGGTTGCAGAGTCCGCGGACTGTTACAACATGAATCTCATTCACCACAACGGTTAAAAAACAAAATCACGTGTTACTAAAAGCGTCGAGCGCCACGACCACAGCCGACCTCACACAAGCAAAGATCCACCTGTACTGAATTCATACTTGGTGCCGGCCTGGCGGCTAGCGGACCAGCCTACACTGCAGCCCACACTCACAAAACGAGTCTACTCGCCTCCCTCCCCACCGGGTTTCAGTTGATATTTAGAATATATAGCCGGCCAGTTTCCAACTGAAAGTCTATCTTTTCGATCACCACTACAAGTCCTAAGTGCGATAGAGCAGCAAAGTAGCGGTAAAAGAGAGACAGGAGAAATAATAGAAATTTAGGAGTGGCAAATGGCCCGCTGCTGTTGAGATGGGAGGAACGGAGGACCGGGTAAACAGGTGGATTGCGTACGAAACCGATGGGTACCTAGGTGTTTTAAAGGGTATTCACAAGTAAATTTATCTGCTAGCCGGTTTTCCTGTGCATTAATATATCTAAATTGCGTCCGTCTGATTAGTTAATTTAGGGTTTTTTCAGTACGTTCGGATTCACTGTTTCCAGGATAATAAGAGAAACATGGGTATAGCCTCGGTAGAGGAGAATTAGGCGTTTAAATGCCCGGCAATAAGTCCCGTAGTCGTCTTCTGACACAGTTGAACCGTCAGAAGTGGCTAGACGCGACAATGATGCCATACACAGGTCATCATACTTTTAGCATCTTTGAAAATCTTATTAACAAATTATTCTTTTTTTAAATGAAAATACTACTACCCTAGTATTCACGGCATAGGGACATGGATCAGTGTTCTCAAAAGGCATTATATAATCATATACTTCACTTGGGTTACATACAAAATAATTTATCATTAACAATATATATAATAAAATCATCTGTAATTGTTCGGATATCTATGTGCTTACCTATTCGGAATTCGGTTTAGCGAATTGCTATATACAAAGTAATAAGAAAAATAACATCATAAATCTTCGGAAACCAAAATATGTAGAAAAAATATTTACATATATATACTGTATATATATACACACATACATATGCAGTATAATGTGTGTGTGTATATATATACTGTATATATATACACACATACATATGCAGTATAATGTGTGTGTGTGTACTGGGCACCGAGGTGGAAACCTTTGATACCCGTAGACTAATTTCAGGAAAGAGATGAAGAAATCAAAGTAGAAAGCGCCTAGTACTCAAGTCTAGATAAATTAGTAGAGTTAAACGAAGGTTAAAAAAAATAATAATAATATTTGGACAAACGTGATGGTGATGTTGACCTAGCTATGGGAGAAAAGAACAAATAAAATATCTGTCAAAAAGAGAGATGGCTCAATAATAATGTCTGAAAGCGAAAAATAGCTTCGAGAAAAACATTTTTGTGAGTCATGAATAAGAGATGTGAACAGAATAATTTGAGTGATATACTGACATGTGCCTCTAATTGAATTCAAAAACTTTGAAGTGGAATCAATAATAAAAAAAAAACTCAAGAGATGGAAAGTACCAGATTATGATGGAGTCACTGCAGAGATTGTTTTGAGCTGAAACTGACATGTCGCCTCGTATACTAACTAGCTTTTGCAAAAAAAAAAAAAAAAAAAAAAAAGCCTGATGTTTGGAAACTGGAATCCATAGCAAAGTTAGCAAAGAACTTGACCTGACTGAATGTGGAAACTATAAAGGAATTGCACTTGTGTCATTTATAAAGACAATATTCGCTATGTCTGCCCGCAATAGGATAAGGGGAAATTAATAAAATGATAGTTTTGGAAAAAGCAGGATTTACACAGACCAAGTATTTGCGTTAAATGTATTGTGCAGCAGCGTGTGGAACTTAAAAATAGGCCTACCTCTCTAGAGGCAACAACTGTAATGTGGAATACTTTGCCTTGTGAAGTTGTGGAATCTTCTGGCCCGTAAATGTTTAAGTGCAGGGAATATTCGTCCCTACTTTTTGCTGACGTCTCTTGAATGCATGTGTATCAGTTTTATTTTCTATTCCCCCATATTTAATCGTTGATCACCTTTTCCTCTAACTTGTCTCCCTGTGGAGGTTGATTTCCCTTTGGAGTTTGGAGCCCTCTTGCTCTTTATCGTTGTTGACCCTATCCATAAGAATTTACAGAAAGAAACAAAAGACAATAACACTACATTAAAAGATTTTCATTGATTCGAGAATGAAGCCTTAAGAAGAATATTAAAGGGGTCAGATGGCAGGATAGTTAGAAATGGTATAGGCCTACTTCAGTGGAAATTACGAATTTTCCATACATGGTTGAGATGATGAAAAGGAAATGGATATGGCACAACCCTCGATATAATAGAGAGTGGCAGTGTCAGCTGAGCTCCTGTGGGTATCAGAAGAGTTGGAAGACCAAGGCGCACTTGGGTGAGAAGGGAGTCTGGAGATTTGTGGGAGACAAACCACAGGAAGAACACGGGTGGCGGGATTTCAGAGGTCCTTTGCGTCACGTGGTGTTGGAGGCGATCATATTCATATGTATACAGTATGTATATATATATGTGTGTGTATCTATATATACATATAATATATACACACGCGTTTGTAGTCACACGCTTATTCTCTGCACTTGCCTTATCTTTGCTTTTACGCCTTATATACATTTTTACTGATCTCGGTTCCTAGTCTGAGAGATTTGCTTGCAACTTCTCATGACTCAGATCTTCACCTGCTGTTAATGAACTTTCTCTCTCTCTCTCTCTCTTATACCGAGTTATTCATATCTATATAGTGAATGCAACAAAAGCAGTCGTTTAT
The DNA here is from genome assembly GCA_039081455.1 of Macrobrachium rosenbergii. NCBI lineage: Eukaryota > Metazoa > Arthropoda > Malacostraca > Decapoda > Palaemonidae > Macrobrachium > Macrobrachium rosenbergii. The sequence continues at coordinate 336,192 of JANJGK010000053.1, read as the reverse complement.
GATACACGGAGAACCGACGCGAGACCGTAGATGTCTCGAGTGTGGGCAATTACCGATTGTGCATTCAGGATAGGCTTTCCCATTGTGTGCTAATTCTGGCTTGCTCGCTCAACTGCAGGGTGTCATACTCAGAACCTTTCAAGGGCCAATTCTTATTTTAGTTGCAGTCCCGGCGGTCAAGAAGGTGAATGACATATTTGCGGGACTGGAGTTTATAGCTTTACACGACTTAATAGAAAAACGTTATTTGTATTGTACTAATCTCAGCCGTGTAAAATTTATCTGACTTTATAAAAGATGACACTAATTATAACAAAAGGTATACGAGTCCTTATAATCTTGGCTACAATTTATTAAAGAATTTAGCTCGAGTTTTGAAATGTTAGAGGTAGATTTTTGTACAGCAGACAGTAGGCTACATGTACGTGCAGAACAAAGACTATCTCCTCGCATCTTTGACTTCATTTTCCTCTGCGCTGTAGGCGTTTTTCCTCCACAGGTATTTCCACATTTGGCTGCAAAGCAGATATTTCAAGTCGGAGGGAAGAAGGCCTCCAGGTGTTTATCAGTAATTAGGGTCGGTACCTTGAATTATTTATCTCCATCCGAGAGAACACAGTGTTCATACACTTGCTTACCTCCGATCTGAACAGTCCTAAAGAGTGCACTGCAATGGATAGTAGCTTTTCCCTCTTCGCTCTACGCCTTTCCGACCGCTCAGGACCATCGCAAGGGCCACATTTGGCCTTAGGGCCATAAGTTGGACACCCCAGTAGAGCAGGGCACTCAATATGATCCAGTGCTTTTCATATTAGGCTTCTATAAGGAAAGATCAGTTGCAAGTTTCTCCATTTTGCTATTTTTCAATCTTGGGACTGTCGGAGGGGTACAGGAGAGGTTGCAACACATCTTTTTTCAAGAGTCTGATGTTTGTCTACACTGTATATTCTATTCACTTACATTAACTTGGTACATGAGAGAGAGAGAGAGAGAGAGAGAGAGAGAGAGAGAGAGAGAGAGAGAGAGAATTTTATTTTATTTGGGGACAGTGAAAGAGGAATGTATTTGCAGCAAAAAATTATATTTTCACTGTTTTCTCCACGTATATCACAGTATATATATAGAATGTAGAATTTAGGCCGAAGGCCAAGCGCTGGGACCTATGAGGGCATTCAACGCTGAAACGGATAATGAAAGGTTTTAGAACAGGAGGAAAACCTCGCAGTTGCATTACGAATCAATTGTTAGGAGAGGGTGGAAAGTACGATGGAAGAAAGAAAATATGAACGGAGGTCAAGTAAAAGGAATGAAAGGGGTTGCAGCTAAGGTCCGAAGGGATACTGCGAAGACCCTTATGTAATGCCTACAAACAAATAACGAATCATTTTCAAGAATACTGAAATAGTTGACCAACAATACCCAGGTCCACCTTCCCCGGCTCCCACCTCTGCTTCGTTAATACATTTGAGTCGCGATGAGCGGAAAAACTAGTTTTCTTGAGCGAGGTCACGACCCAGTAACTTCAAGTGGCGTTCAAGATTCCGAAACACTAAATATGTTTTGTACAGCAGTATGCAGACAGCTCTGGTCGCGTCATGTAAACGGACTGTTTACGAGGCTGAGATGATCCTGGGAGTATGCCTTGGTCATTAGCACTGCAAGCGATGTAAAATATATTCATTTCTTTTGAAGTACCGCATAAAGTACGACCACTTTAATATTGAAGGTCATGTCGCTATGACTTCCAATGTTCAAGTACTTGTGCTTTATGCGATATTTCAAAAGAAATATATTTTACATCGCTTGCAGTAATAATGACTAATCAATGCTCCCAGGAATACCTCAGTCTCGTAACCTGCGTATCATGTGATGTCACTACATGTCATTTTAACATCTGGAATAACTAGTTGCTTCGAGACAGGTACTTCTTATCTAACAAAAATCTGTATGCAGTTATCCTCGACTTAGTAGTGTTAATATGGTATGCTTACATTTTTTTCGCATGTTCCGTCGGCCTCTCACCATCTGGCAATCTAACTAGTCAACTGATGGCTGGATATCAGCAGACTTCAGAGATATCCCCTTGTGAACGAAATCTTTGGACGATGTTGAAGCCAAGCTCTGGGAAGACTGGGGTACTTTTGGGCCATTCAGCAATTTAGACAGTGAAAAAGAGTTAGCGTGGTTTGACAGCGAGATAAAAAGAGATCCGGGAAAAAATGTCATGTACTACACGGATTTGGGGGTGAAACCCCCACCGTTACAGCAAGAGGTAATAAAACGGTTGGGCTGCATGATGGCAGAAAGGAGCTGGGACTGGAGGAAAGTAAATGGCTAAAAAGTGGGTGCAGCTTGGGAACGAAGGGACGTTGAAACGGCAACCCCAGCCATTCAGTGATGCCTAATGCACCGCGAGTGGTGATGGCAGCATATAGCCATATTTGGGTGGAAGCAAGGGCTGCAAAGTCGTAAATGATTTTGAAATTGTTAACATTTAATTTCTATTATACTCTGTTTTGACAACTGCATTCTGTATCCTACGTGTGGAATTCTAAACGGGCTTTATTTTCTTTGATATATATCAACCTTTTCCCTTTAAGAAGTTTTCTATCGAATCCTATAAAGGGAAAACTGACAAACACGTTTATAATGATGATTTTACAGTGTCTTAAACTTTCTTTCAAGATCGACGAAATGTTTCATCACCCGATCTTCTCTATTTTCTCCAGGTCTGAAAGATAAGGCACAAAATGAAAGAAAACGACACCAATTATTCAATTTGTATTTTGGGTTACTAAACGTCTACAGGGTTACGCAAAACTTTCACACTATCTTTGACAAGCATACATTTAATTTAAAGCTTCTAAGGTTATAAATAAAGCTAAACATCTGTTTAAGTAGCCCTAGGCTGGTACCATATGATAAACATAGGTAGCACAGCAAACACAAGGCTCAGCAGGTTACGGCTAAACTCTCATACCATCTGATTAGTTTTGAAAAATATATAAACATATATCACTTCCAGTCAAGTAATAAATAACTTAACACACTACTAAAAAAAATCATACAGTTTTACAAGGCAACAATAAACAATCCACTCCATGGAACACCAGATGTAATATGGGATTTCCTTTTCTCCCCAATTTACGTGTCTGGTTTACACATACAAGTTGAAAAGAGCTCCGCCTGGTCTCCAACGTCCATATTAAAGAAATAATATTCCCTGATATTGAAAACTGCTATGTTCACTCAGGTCTTATGTCTTCTGAACAGAAGCTGTGAACAATATCACGAAAACAAAATGAACAAAATGCCCCATGTGCCACTTTTATTACCGTACAGAATAATGAGCCCAACTTATTTCTTTCTGTTTAATACAGAAATGGAAACATATAGTCTTAAAGGATCAAAGAATCAAAACTGGTAACACTATTTACAAAAACCTCCACATCAACTATTACAATGACCAATCTTTCAAAAGGGTCAAAAACTATACAAAACAGAAATTCTTAAGAATCAGACATTAAAATTCCTGCACTTCCGTGAAAATACACTACATTTTCGAAGTGGTCAGCAGCTTCCCGAATAAGATTGATGAAAAAACAATTGACTGTCAACAAGGCAAAGTTTAAAAATGTTCAACACAACTTTCTAATGAATAATAGAGAGATATGCACTTCCATACCAAACCTACAGTGACCAAAATATTCAAAAGTTTGTGCTGCAACTGCTCTGACGAATATCAGCACATGCACATCACGAACAAGAAGGACATATCACCTCCTAAAATGCATGAACACTTTGTTATTTGAAGAAGAGTTTCTTTATTGGCAACTATACAGCCAACACGAATAATCCTCCCATGGATTTCTTCAATTATTAATAATGGTGTGTCTGATGAGATATCTACAGTATCACTGGAAATACAGCCGTAATCTAATAGATTCACCTCACCCGAGAATTAGCTACTTTTCCAATTATGGTATACCTTCCTATAACCTACCTACAAGCGGCTGCCGAGCACTTTTGAGCATCTACAGTACTTTGATGAACTTGGCATCAATAACCACAGCAGTCGCAGAACCTAGTACTTTTCGGTATAATCCAACATAAATATCAGTTTCTTCATTAAGTTAATGTGTCTGAGGGGAAATAAAACTGCCAATAACAAAAATCTTCCAGAGAAAAAACAAGAAGGAACAATGCTTTAACAATATTATTAAAAGTTATTAAAATGAATAAACATTAAAAAAAGTTTAAAACAAGGAATACAATCAACTATTAGAATCAACACAAAACAGTTCATCATGCAAGTAGCTTCTGCTAGAAATAAGTACCGCTTAAAATGCATGAACAGTGTACTGAGGACTTCCTTAGGACGACTGGGTATTTACAAACATTTTAATACACACAGATACAATATTTACATTATCTTTCACCATCAAATGGTCTCAGTTCTACATCAGATAAAACACATACAGTAATTCCTCTGTATCAACTGCCTGGATACAAAAAATGAGTTCTGAAACAGTGGAAAAACTCAGAAAATGTCTTCTGATCTGTTAACAAATGACAGAGATACGACGCTGTTGCTATAGTTCTTTCCCATGAAATAACGATTGAGATTTACTTTTAGTTAAAAGTTCACATAATTCTCTTAAAGAGACATCTACATAATATACAATACTCTCATAACAAATATTAGCAAACACGTTATGTAACATGCCATCACATTTCCAAGTTGGGTCATAATTGTATTCACTATACTACTGTTGAATACAATACAAGGAAGCTGTCTCAAGGGTATAACAGCATATAAAAGACCTAAGATGAAGATCATGTGGCTGACAAAGGTCAAGGTGAATTTGAAAGGGGAGATAAATCTGTCAAAACACAGAAATTCAGTGCAGGAGACTACTCAGAAAGAATGTGTATGGTAATACTTGAACGAAGTGGCAAAGGAGGGGCTTAAAATCATACGTGACAGCTTGAATAAGGAACTACTAAGGATCAAGAGCAAAAAACATAACAGTGTGAGGCGATGACAATGTCTACTGTACACACAACCTTATGTCACTTAATAACACAGCTTAAAGGGAAATATTTAACTTGGATACAAGCTCCTTACAATTCTACCTCCATTGTTACAACAGAAGTATTGCACTGAAACACATGCACACTTTCAAGACATGCACTGTACGTTCCTTCAGTGACATTCTCACTAATTTTAACACAAGGATTCACTGATTCACTATTGTTACCACTGATGAAATTACCATAGCTTCCTATATGTATATATACCATTTAAAGTGAACACTAGAAACTTAATATTCATCTTTTCATTTTCCAACACAATGTTGTATGAGCCTTCATGACATTTTTACTTTATCAAATTTACAGTACTGTATAAACAAATTCCAAGTTTATTATCACTGAAGTGATAAAAACAAGATTTGTTTTCAGTTGCCATCATTAATGCCATAACAAAACCAAACAAGGACAGAACATATACCAAGAAATGGAACCTGAACTTTGTTATAATTTACTATAACTACTGTACCGGTTTTACACTCTTCATGTTTTTCTAAGGATGAAATACAAATTTACAATGAAAAAAAAAAAATAGGACCAATGGTTATAAACTGGACTCCCTTTTAGATAATGACAGTATGGTGGATCTTTTCACTGCAAAATGTGATTTTTCACTAATGCACTGCTGTAACAGCCTCATACCTTTGGCATACCAAACTAGCATTAATTAAATTTTTGGTGTCGCCAGTTATACCATAAATAATCAAGAGGAATGTCTTTTCTGAGGTAAAATGCTCATAAATTGACCAAAAGGAAAACAAATAACCATCACAAAATAATAGGACAGAGCACCAGAACATGGAATATTACTACTTCTAGCACAATCATCTACAAGTTCTGCCAGAACCTTAAAAGACTAAAAAAAACTATTTGGCAGTACTAAATTCCACATTTTGAAAATTAGCTCATGACTCACTTGAAGTCTGTGGTTGCTCTTCAAGGACAAAGTTGACAATATTGTTTGAGATTTCTATGACAGATCAGGTGCCCAATTAAAAATATGATTCTGAGAATGGAAAATTTGGAATGAAGGCTACATTAGGACTGAGAAACTGCTTTTATTATTTAACTTTATATTCTTCAAGCCGTGTAAAACTTTCTTGATCAATTTGTATTTTTCCTAGGTACACAAACCACACTCTTCTATATTAAGAGTATCCGTCAACACAAGCCAGAATTGGTAACAAAGTAGTTAGCTGGTGGAGAGGGGGTAACCCCTCAACTGTCTCCCTTTCACCACTTCATTCTTTCCTTCAGCCCCAAGGACAGAGTGTAGCAGATGAGGTGCATACATCCTGCATAAAAGACTCTGGTTTGCACCTTAATACAAATTATTTTAAAAAAATTTATTGTTTATTCCTTTTATATTAGGAGACTTACCCATTACAAAAGGGGTAGTCCTTGCCACAGTCTGGAGTTCGATTCCATCAGAAAATGTACTGCTCCTAGTTGCAAATGCAACCATGACTCCTATAACCTCCTACCAGTCTGGTGAAAAGGCTGACCAACTCAAGCTGGAAAGCATTACCAAGTACAGAAATGGGTTCAGAAACAAGTTCTACCATGTCCTCCCTCCCTATTGTTAAAAGAGAATGGACAGAGGGCAACGCATTCCAAACTACTTTAAACAGGTGTTCACTGCACTCAAATGTACCCCATTTGATTCCAGGGTGGACTCTGGCTTGGATGCGGATGTGAAGTGTCCGAACAGGACTGTAAATACACAACTTGCTCCACCACTGATCCTAAAAAGGTGTCTAAGGACTTGTGGGCAACACCCCTTGGTAGAATGAGGTAGGGGTAGTGATTAATGACATGTGTGCATAGTGGAGCGAGCTGCAAAGTTTTCTGGAGAAATATCACCCTAACAAAGCTGTTGCAAGCTGTGTCTGCAACATGTTCAATGACAATGCCTTGTTCCAACTTACGCAAATCTATTTTGTGCGACAGGGGTCCAGTGACTCTCAAGCTGGTCCTAGTGCCTGTAAAAAAAAAAAAAGGGAAGTAACCCCAGAGAGGGCCTTGATACCTGAAGTCCCTAAGGAGGGGGATTCCCCTTCCAAACAATAACCTCTCCTCCTCCCTCTCCCCTCCTTGCTGTCTTCCATGTGCCATAAAGAGTCTTCAATAAAGGTAAAAGTGATGTTAAATGTTCATTCATCCCTTTCATTAGTCATTTATATTTTGTTAATATTTTTGGGAATCTGGAACAGATTAATTGGATTTACATTATTCCCTATGGAAATTACTGCTGTTTTCGTATGATTCGGGCTTCGTCAGACTTTCTGGGATGGATTCCATATGAAATCCATGGTTCCACTATAAGAAAGTAGAGGGGAAGAGCAAGAGGTTGCACTACCTCTCTCCAGCACACCCATGTCTTCGGGGAGTGGAAGAGATCAAAGGAGATCTCTCCCTTGAGAAAGTGAGCTCAGACTACAAACTCCTTGGAAAGCATGCACAAGCCAAGTAAGAAGGGGTGCAAGTTCCAGGCTGTCCCCCAACAAAGGTGATTGTGACAAAGAACCCATCCTATTGCTTGATCTTGAGTAGCCTGGAGACTGTACATGGCAAGTTGCTGGGGGTAGGGGCTACCCTGAGTTGTAACTCGCACCTGGTCTACAGACCCAGTGCAGGGGGGGTTGGGGGGACAAGGGGGATGCGCATGGCCATCCTGAAGTGAGCCCAGTGCACAGTGGGACAGCAAGGTGGTGGTCCTTATGACCAAGTGGGCTTGCACAAGGATCACCTTGTGGTGTACAGGCACCTCTGCTCTCCTGCCAAGAGGAAGAGCAAGCAGTAGTCCTGTACTTCTTATGTGAAACACTGGACTTTCCATTTTTTCCTTCTGCCTAGATGAAGAGAGTCCAGCAATGAGGAGGAGGACGAGGGGCCTGAAAATTACGACAATGAAGAAGAATGGTGAGAATACTTCTTCCTCATCTTCTGAGATTTCTGACTTGCCTTCAACTCCAAAAGACTGGTTGAGGTTGGAACGGGAGAAGTCACATCATCTATAGGGTCAGCTACAGGCAAAGAATTCAACACTGGAGGATCACTAGAAGCAGACGAGGTAGCCACTTTAATTGCAGGAGCCGACATATCGGCGGTCGGTTCTTCACTCTTCCTTTCTTCCAGCAAGTCAAGTAAGAACAGAATACCTGAAAGATTAGGTTTAGGACAGATAGTTAAAGGACGACACCTCCCTACTGGCTTCCTCATCCTCAGATGAGGGCTGAACAAGTTTGTAGGACTACGGGGAGTTAGCCTTCCAAGGAGGGGATGATCCAGGGATAGGTGAAAGGGGGATGGCAATTGATGGCTGAAAGGAACTGGAAGGATTAGGCACTGTCACCAGAGGAGTGTTATACCTCTGAAGAACCCGGCAAAATCTTCCCAACTCTCCTCCTCCAATTACTGTACTTCTCCCACTGAAGAGAAGGTCGAGAAGCATAAATTCCAAAGGGCAGAGATAGAGTACAATTCCTACATACAAGCACATATCTCTTGCAAGTCTGTTGATATGGGAGACATGAAACAACCACAAGGTTACCCATGACCCCCACACAAGTGATGTTCATGTTCCTTCTCCATCTTGAGAAAAAAAATTACTAGACAGTGAAAAGCAAAATAAGTGACAGGGCATGCAAAGGGTACTCATTCACATCTAAAAATCCAACAAGTGCACAATGATGGCTGATGGCCAAAGAAAGAGAGGAGTGGCCAGAGGGAGGCAAGTGAGGGTTTAGCCCCCTCACTACCAATCTCCACCAGTTAATACCTTATAACCAAGATTCAACAGCTGTTCCAGCTTGCACTGAAAGATACCCCTATTATACAAGGAGATGGTTATATCAGACTGAGTTACCACTGCCTACCAATTACTGACCTTAAAATTTATTCATAAACCACATTTGAACATATTTCCCCAAAATTCCATACCTTTCCTATCTATTCCCTATTGAACTCCTGCCTGATAGAGATCTTAAAATTTCTTTGAAAATTAGTTTTAGTTAACTAGTGCTTAAAATTATGAAAATAAGGAATACTTGCCTAATAATTTGAACTTAATGAGCTGAAGTAAAATGCCACATATTTTCAAAGGATAAATATTCAAATTCCTAAGGATATGCTGTACAAAACTTTTTACAAAGCCCATGTCAAAATTTTACAACAAGGTACACCATCCATCATAATATTTACTTGTTCCATGACACTGGGGCTTTTAGTGAAATGAGTTTTTCTAAAATTACATTTAGAATACCTTATAAAAAATATAATTCACACCAAGAAAAAAAATTTCAGATCACTCCAGTTCTACGGAAACCTGAAAACCACAGATAAAGAGACTCAACATGTAGATTTAACTATTCTGCAACAGGCTGAACAATGTTGCATAAAATTCATCCTCTTCCTTAGTACAATACAGTACTCACATTAATATAGTACAGTATAATCATACATTACAATAAAGCAATCACATTAATACTGTACTATCATACTCTTTACCATACAGAGTCAATAAAAATAAGAGAAACTATAATTATATATCTACAAAGTTCAAGAGCCATTCCTTTGCTGAAAAAAAAATTCATGAAACATTGTACAATGTACTGTATTATAAAAACCTTAGTATGTATCATGTTAGTCTGCAAGTACCATGAAAATTGTAATCTTACTTGCCTAAACACATGTATCTGTCTAGAAAATCAACATGGTTCAGACAAACTTAAATAACTAGGCCAGTAAAAGGTTTATGGATAACTTTTATCTAATTTTAGTAGCTACAGTGGACAAAATAATTTTGAGATCACTAACTTCCACTAAGTATTGTATAAGGAGAACAGAAGATAAATATGAGAGAGAGAGAGAGAGAGAGAGAGAGAGAGAGAGAGAGAGAGAGAGAGAGAGAGAGAGAGAGAGAGAGAGAGAGAGAGAGAGAGACATGCATGTACACTAGTTTACTCTATCAGAACTAGTATACACACATCATATATAATCTTAGAATTACTTTCAAAAGTCATCTAATAATCTAAGCCTTTGCACCTACGGTAATTTTGTCCCTAAAACTCCATAAACCCTTTAACTGAGGCAAACTGAAACCATAAAACCTAGAAATTGTATAATAAAACACTCTGTTATTGGGCTGACTAGCTGCACTGCCAAACTGCAGGACTACATTAGGCTGTTTATACTGTAATTCCCTTATCCTCTACACTGTACAATGCACAAGACGTTTCAAATCCAAATTTCAACATCTGTTATCTACTCGTAAATAGTTCAAAGTGTATAAGAAAACAAACACAGTAGGAATAAAAATTACGATGCAAAATATAGCCATTTTCACTCCCTTAGTTATATCGGTGGGCTGTTTCAAATAGTAACTCTCAAAAACTTGTACTACATGCACTACAAAAACAAGCAATATCACCTAGCTCTTCTTTAAATATGTTTTCTTAATTGTTTCTACAAAATGAACTTTGTTAATACTACAAATACTAAACTCATGTTTACATGCCCTGTCTTGGAAAATACTTTTGAATATTTATCGTGTTCTACAGCAGCTAGGTAAAACCTACAATTTTCGTAAATCTGTATTCACAGGTTATGCCAAAACTTTCCTAAAAAAAAAAAAAAATTTGCAACACAACTTGTGGATCACAGTAAAAGGAAATGAGGAAAATATATTTTTTCTGGGAGAGGACGCTGTATAAAAAAAAAACTCATAATTCATAATTTCATATGAACAAATTCAGAAAATGACCCTGACATGTACTATGTGGCTGTGGGAGAGGTAGCAGCAGGCAAATAAACAGGTACTAAGAACAATGCTGGAAGTGGTAATATACTATACTAAAATAGGCAAAGTGGCAGCAATCATTAAATAACACTGCCAACTTTTTACTAGTCTATACCAGAACACTGATAGACATGACTGACAGAGTTTTGAAATCTTGGAAAACACCGAAGATCTTTGTTGAAGTGCAAAGACAACGAAGATCTTTGTTGAAGTGCAAAGACAATGAAGATCTTTGTTGAAGTGCAACAACAAAAATAAGGAAATCTATGAGAAAATCTGCCTTTCATAACAAGAAATGTGAAACATTTGTTTCTGTTTGCCATTTCCTCCTCTTTTCCACAAAGTCCCACTACACCAAAGGTGCACGGCAAGACTCACAAACTCAATCATCAAAAAACCAAAATTGTAAACACATCCTGAGATTTATTGGTGTGTTCCATATCAATTGTCATATCAGCAGTAGCATAACATTTGGGGAATAAGTCTTTAATCCTTCTTGAACAACCTGATGTTTTCAGGCTCCTAACATCAAGTGGGAGCTTCTGTGCAGTCTTGGAGTGGCACATCTAAAACCGATGATTAAACTGTATCTTGGCTCAAATAACATGAGACCACCTGTAGTTATTCTTGTGTGAACCTTATCCATTGGCTGCATTTTATGCATTAAGTCTTTCACATATTTTGGATACCCAGACTTGGGAGCCTGATGAATCATTACACTATTTTAAACATTATTCTAGCCCTGATAGGAAGCCTGGGAAACTCAAACAATTCAGGATTAATCTTGTTGTGAGGTGCTGTTCATTAATCTTGCTGCTCTGTCTATTATATTTTGTAGCTTTGTATGCTGCATCTTACGCATATTGTAACAGAGTTGCAAGTTTATTCTATTTATGACACCATTAACCACAAGCTTTTTTTTTAACAGAACATTCATCAAGATATTTCTAACAAAGGCAATATTTCTAAGATGATGGCCAACAACTCTCACAACATTTTTTACTTAAGTACTAAGAGGTACAATGCAGTACAATAGTACACCTAAGTCCTGTACTTTGTCAGCAATCAGAACTGCATTTCGATATAAATTCATATCTCAACTGACTTCTTGACAACTGCTGCTCTTATAATAATGAAATACTTGAACTAAGCAACCAACTTCAGGCCAGCTAATTAAAGTACTTAATTGTAATAACTATAATCAATGATCTGGTGCTTCATGATTATACTACCAGTACTTATAATAATAATAATAATAATAATAATAATAATAATAATAATAATAATAATAATAATAATAATAATAATAATAATAATAATAATAATAATAATAATAGGTTCTATTGAATATTATTGCTGCTTCAGCTGCATTTATTTTGTAGAAGACTTTTTCTATTTTCCTTATTGCGGACTTCTCTTCAGTGGAGGTGCGTGCTAACAGCTCGCCTATATTTGTCATTTGATGGGGGAAAAGTAAAAATCTGGATTCTGCTTCTTTATATATTCTATACAGTTGGTTCTATACAATTGTTGCCGTGACGCGTTTTGACAGACTCTTCTGTCATTCTCCAGCGGGAGCTAGTAGAGGACTGGCAGATTGCATAGGTCCTTCTGAATTTATACACGGGCTTCAGCGTGGGGGGGGGGGGGGTGTCATGGATGGCGGATTCTGATTGGTTGCAGTTAGCGAACTTCAAGCCAAATTTCTGCGGCGAAGCTCGATCCTGACAGATCTTCGCAACCTGGGAATGTCATTCATTCCAGCGTTCCCATTGGCCTGCCGTTGCGTGATGTCATGCCGGCTGACATCATCGGTAGTTTGGCTGCTATTGGGCTGCAGATGAATGATGACATTATCTACTCTTTCTGTCGTAGTCGGGGGATTGTCTCGAAGGGCGCCTCGCTCATCAGGGGCATCTCCATTCTCAGGGTTGTCGTTTTCAGGTATTCGTTGGATTTGGCGGGTGTTCTGCATTATTCTTCTTAAATTCGTGGGTAGGAGCGATGCCTCCTGCGTCGTATTCATTGTTGGTTTTCTCTCGGCAATGAGGAGTGCCTCTAGCAGGCGCAGACGTCGAGGGTCGGCGGCTCTCCCGATTATACTTTTCCCCCATGAAATGACAAATATAGGCGAGCTGTTAGCACGCACCTCCACTGAAGAGAAGTCCGCAATAAGGAAAATAGAAAAAGTCTTCTACAAAATAAATGCAGCTGAAGCAGCAATAATATTCAATAGAACCTGTTTAAAAGAGGGTCTGCTGCCAAATTATAATAATAATAATAATAATAATAATAATAATAATAATAATAATAATAATAATAAACATTGGCCTAGTGTTTCACAACTTTCAAATCCCCAGGAAGTTACTGTCAACGACCAATAATAATATACTATTTATGACACAGGATTTGATCATGCCACCATGTTCTTGATGGAAAATAAGTTAACACGTTAACATAACTGCATCACTGTCTTACGTAAATCAACACTCCTTAAGGTTTTTTCTAAAGTTCCTAAAATAACAATCAGACAACTGAGGTAAAATCATTTTTGTTCTATGTGGGATGGAAATAGCTGTTGTATGCAATAAGGTATGGTCTCACATATCCTCTGGCATTTCAAAAACCCAAAGAAGAAGAGTGAATACAGTACAGTATATGGAAAGATAAGGTATTATTCACTAATACAAATGGTCAGCAATTAAATTTCAAAGCAAGTAATTCCCTTTTGTTCCTGCAGAAGATATGGAAAAATAAATTACATGATTTCAAGATCCAACATGTTGCACCATATATTTTCTGGGAAAACAAAAATTCTTTCAAGCTTTTCAACTAAATCTGGTAACAATTTCACTGTCAGTTCACCAGCATACTGAAATATTTTCAATGTTCATATTCTGTGGCACAGAAATATCAGAACTGTATAAGTAAATTTGCATTACCACACAAAGATAGTAATCAGAGATAAAAAAAAACCTTGTGAATGAATGACTATGAAATTTAAGCTAAAGCCACAACAATTCAAGCTAACAAAGTAGCTCATTAAAATTCATAGTAAAAACCATCACTGTCAATACTACAATCACTGAGTACTCATGAAACTGTTGTGCAGTAAGGTAGCTCTTCTTACTTAATTAAAAGAGGAAAGACAGTTTTAAAATACGTTCCGTCAATAGATCCATTTGACATGAGTTACACACTAGGACGATCTCCCATCTCCACTTTGTTCATAAACCTAGTGAATTATGCACTGCATAATAGAAAAAATACTGAAATACTGTATACATGTGGTCATGATGATGCTGTAGTGGTGATAAAGCCATGATATATGATGCTTAGTCTGACCATGCTACTGAGTCAAAATTCTGAGTTCTTGCCATGGCAAAAGCAATAAAAAAAATTAACGTATAAATTCCTTTAAAAAAGGGGCTTATCCTCAAAAGATATACTTGTTAAAGAATTTACAGTAGAGAAGACAAAGGGGAAATCATATTTTTAACTACAAGTTTTGAAGAAGGTTTGACACAAGGGCTCTAGGAATACTGCCACTGTCCATAAGGGAAACTGCCTGTGGGAATATTTCCCATGTGGGAACCTTTCAAAAGGGAAAATTTGCATTCCAAATATATCCCTATACACATGACTTGAGTATTATGTTACCTTTTCAAAGAAATTATTCTATCTAAACAATCATGAAAAAATACAGTTATTTACAAAAATAACCTAAGAAAAATCAACAATCACACCCCAGATATGCTAATGGAGGGCAGTAGGTCTTAAATACCAAATGTTATTTGTAGTGCAGCGCTATTCCCACTTAATCAAAGCTAGTCCTTACACTTTTTGTGCAAGAAGTGAATCTCTTCATTCAAACATAACACTTTTTGCCTGGGTCACATATCTTCATGTTTTAAATTTCATTCCTCGTGTTAGGGTCTCTTTTATTTGTGACTAAATGAAAAGCCTCCACACTTTTGCTAATACAAGGCAATTTTCAACAATGGAGTAAACATTCTAAAGAGGTGCCGAAACTTAACTGTACCTTTTTTTTAATATTTCATGTTCCCCTTTTAATCCCTATGCATATAATTTTGAAGTAAGATATGAAGATCTCTGGTACAGTATCATCAGAGTTAAAAAAAAAAAAAAAAAAGACATCTGGAATGACACTAAGGCAAGAATGAAGAAATAACAAATCTTAATGTGTTAATTCATTATTGCTGTACCCAATTATGTCCTTTAATTTCTTCACAAACTACCAGTAAATTCACTAAATTTTGTCAAAGAAGGGAGCAAACACACAAGGAATACTCAAATTCTCCTTTTGTACATGAATGGTAAACAGTTGCTGGTACAGTATATATCTGGGCCAACATTAAATTGTAAACAATTGCCCAGTCTTTGTTTCTTCTTAGATCCAACACACTAGAATCCATTGCAAATATTAATATCAATATTCATCCCTAACTCCAGAGTCATACTGAAGGAAATTTTCCCCAGAATCAAGAACTACATTTTGGTGGTAGAGTGTATCCTGTCCTTCCACATGGCACAACTATAAAATTAGAAACTTTGTCTTCATCTCCAAGCATTCCAGCTTATGTTACTAACATTTTGCAAGTGAAAGAATGCAGCTTCAACTAGACACAGTAAATAGAGACAGTCCGACCTCTCAAATCTGGCACTCTGTGGTCTGGAAACTCCCATGATCCAGGGCAATTCTTAATCAGTCACCATTAGTTCTTGAGCAGCTACGAGGGTGGTGCCACCGTTTCATTTTTTTTTTTTTTTTTTTTTTAGGTTTCAGAACTGAAGCTTGCTCTATAAATACATAAGCAAAGTTTTTTCCCCAAAAAAGAGATTCTGTGAAACTCAAGAATATACAGTATACACAAGAAACGTAATTTGCATATACTTGTGTATCATCTGAACTAGTGCATCGTGCGATCATTAAAATTTCATCCAAAAACATGATTTCATCATATACTTCATGTATAGTGCGAGATGTATTTTCAGTAGCTTACACTAGGCAGGCTTTCTATGCCTGTCTCAGTTTCAGTAGATACCCCTGATAATGCCCATTATATCTGAGCTTTTAACTAAGAAATAGGCCTGGAAACAAAAGTTCATTAGGTTAAATGCAAATCTTCGCACATTAAATCAGGCTTCCCAACCTTGTGACTTGTCTAAGAATTCATTGCTATTTCTTATAATTAACAACTACTTACTACTGCATGTAAGACAATGGCATAAACAACAGCAAGTACTGACAAAAACAATCGAAACGAGAAACAGCTGTTTGTCAATGTTAGTTACCATAATGAACACGTTAATTAACTGTTGTGTTACAGTTGTCGACTCGTTAAAAATTTGCTAATTTTCAATGGCGACTTCCATAAGTAAAAATAAAATAAATCTTTATTCATACTTTATGCAATGGAGAGGGAAGTGTTTTGAAAGTATGCCACTAAATTTACGACTGTAGCTGTTGCTGAAGAAACGAATAATGAGCAGGCCACAAAATTTTTTGGGGGCGGCAAAAGCAACATCCGATACAGGTGACATCACACCTTTACTTCATTTATAAATAAAGTTCGTTACATTTGTAAACCCAGCTTTTATACTTTACAAAAAAACAAATCTCCGAAAAGCATTTCATTTAGCAATTAATGGCTGTGATGATGTTGGTAAAATGCAATCAGCTGATGATTTTAAGAATGTAAACATTATCTGAACACAAGTGGCGCCTGAATGCTACGTTCATAAATTATACGATATGAAAATAACACATGAAATACTGTAAAACTGCATACAGTATGTAAGACAAGTTTTTATTAAAATGATTAATCTTAATACAACTATTATCTGAATTTTGCAAATTGGATATCTTTCCGTTAACCAGAGTTGATAGCCCCCCACTCTCTCTCTCTCTCACACAAACACACACACACACATGAACAGGTTTAAAGAAACTAAAGCAGCAGATTTTTAGGTTTTTGCTGAAAACGAAATCCAGGTAAGTTTGAAGTGCCGGAGAACACTGAAATGTGCCTGGATCTCATAACTCAATAGTATGCTTTTAAACTGGTTTAAGCTCCGATGAACCGAAGGTGTACACATTTCTGGGGAGATACTTATGGAGCAGGTCAGAATTTTCATAAGAAACTAAACCTCCTTCTGATAAAACAGCAATATATATGTGGAATAAGCTGGCAAGACTTTTTTTACATAAGGGTTTTTTAGGAGTGATTTTTATCATCCAGGATTTTCTGTGTTCCAGCAGTGGCCTGGTCCCAAGAGAGCTGGTTTAAAGAGGTCGGACTGTACCAAAATGGGATTTGATTGATGAGATACTGCAGTTGTGGATTTCAGTTTTATGAGCAATTTTCAAAGCAAATCTATCCTAGTTCTGTAGATGAATGTGTATTTACTTATGAAACTTTGGCTGACAAGCCAAGTACAAAGACAACTGACCATTCAGCACTTAAGACATTGAAAAAGAGTAAGATCAGCTCATTCCCAATATGTATACAGTATTCAGTATTTCAAATTTTGAACTTACCTATGAAATATTGCTTTAGTTTTTTTTTTTTGCTTTAGCTAACTGTATTCCAAATACATAATTGTAACATGTTTACTTGTACCATATTGTGATACTATAGTACATCTATAACCATATCTTTCCTGTACTCACTCTAACATGCGATCTTTAAATTGGCAAAATGTATAGTCATACCTTGGTTACTGGACTGGACCTGCTCCAGAAGGCTATTCTTTAAGTGAATTCATCCTAAAACTGAGCAAATCCTTCCCATGAGAAATAATAGGAACTGGATAAATCCAAACCAGACCTCCAAAAATACGAGAAGTAACAGCATTTTAACTGGAATAACAAGCCTTCTATGCAGAAATTATACACAAATGAATAAACAGATAAAATACCAGCATATCTGATCTCACTTTAGTTGTAACTGGGAGAGTTAATGGTCTATGTGGAAGGTGATGAAGAGGAGAGATATCATTGTTAGGAAGGTGAGTCCCCTTCCACAAAAACACCACCAAACTGTATTTCTAGGGTTGCTTCTCTTTTCCATCTCTGTCTACTGCTTAATTCTTGAGACACACCTGTCCAGTGATGTCTGTTTTCACCTGCATTGTAAAATGTCCCAAAAATGAGAGCATTGTCATCCAGCAGGCTTATAAAACTATTTGTTACAGTTTTGTTGGGATATGTTTCAAGGAAACTTTGCAGTTCCCTCCATTTCTGACATCTTTTTGATGTACTTGAGACGTTCTCCCTTCCCTCCTTCTCCTCCGAGGAGAATTCCTTAGCTACTGTCTGTTGCTGCTCCCTCTGAAGGTTCTGTAGTTCTTCTGTGGTGAGCTCTGCTTTGTGCTCTTCTACCAACTTCGCATTACCATCACTCACCAAGCCAATCTTCTTGCCTTGAGACACAATATCCTCCACAACAGGCTCAGCCTTGCTTGCATCCCTAGCCTTCTTAGAAGCCATGATGACTTATGCAAAGCACAATAATTATACTTAGCATTTGAATATGAAAAGACACACAAAGTTTAGCAGAGATGTGCTCTGAGCAAGATTCATGTGTAGACTTAACCCTTCCCTTTGTTTCAGCTAGGAACCATACACGTGACATGTTAATCCCATAGGTTCTAGCCACTCGATCATCTTTGTCCATCCCCTAACTGAACAAACATCTGTTAAAGGAGCAGATTTTTCCCCGGGGCAAAACATCTTTAAACCAAACTGCCTGTTAAGTGAGGTGTCCATTAGCCAAGGTATGTCGGTAAAATTGTATTTTGTATCTTTGATAAATATTCTAGTCTCATATATGTTTACATTTGATTGCTTTAAAAGCACTTAAGCATAACAATGTCTCCACATTTCATTAAATCTTCTAGGCAATTTCAATTATTTTTTCATTATTATGCATAGCATATTTTCTACTAGGGCAACATTCCTAATGGGAGCTTTCTGCTTCATGCTGCATTAAAATAAGTAAAAAATTTAATCCAGCCCTGTTGGGCATTTAATAATTCCTTATATCATTGTTTGAGAACAAGGTTTATTGTAATCTCAGTACTAATTTATCCCTTACCTGCACAACCAAAGCATAAGCATGATCAGTTGATACAAAATATTAATCTATTATACTGCAACACTTGGTTCTGACAAGAACAAAGGTTTAGTACGAACCATTTTGATTGGAGATTCTACATGTGAATGTGAAGCACAAGTTAACAGATTAACTGTAAGCATCCAATATGAAAGCCAAACACACAAATACTGAGTCTTTCCAAAAATTTTCATACGCACAACTTTACAAAAAGTGAAAGTATTTCAGGAAGAATACTAGCTGTACTCATTTAATTCCCCTCATTACTATTTCCAATTTGAGAAAGAGACTGGAAAGGCTAGCTCAAATTTGACTCATAAAATTCAGCCAACTTCAGTTGTATGAAATATATTAGGTAATTTAGTAATGCCAACTTACAGAGGGTGGCAACAGCAAACGAATCTAATACATACAGTGGAAGCTTGCCAATCTGGATACAATAAACCCAGATAAGATTTGAAAACCTATTGTAATAAGTCTTCATAACTATATATACATGGAAATATGTAAAAATTATGAAGAGTTTTTAAAATTTACTCCGATAAGCAACAAAGTCACAATGACAATATACAAATATAAAAGGTTATCTGTACTGTGGTAATGGCCAGATATAGGTTAAGCAAATTACTTTATCTTGATACAAAGAGAAAATGTTTTGTATTTTGTATTCTAAAGCCTTTCAATAATGCTTAACTGATTTTGTAGTATTTGGCCTCATTTACAGTTGACCTAGACTAATTTATGGATGTAGCATTTCATGAAATTTAGCAAAACTACTTATCATTACAAGGTCTTGATAACTGAGCTTCCACTGTACTTCTGAACAAAATATTCCACATTAGTGTATGACTAAGAAATACAATATTTATAAAATATTAAGTAAATTTAAATTTAAAAAATACAAATAATACTTTGGCAAAGTTAAAATTCTTTAAAAATAAAAATGTAAAACATAAAATACCAGGATAAAAACCTAGAGGCTATTAAGGACAAAGTGAGTTCTAACTAAAACTTTTCAAGCTGGAACTAAACAAACCTACTACTGCATTAATTTTTCTATTCAACCAAAACGCCATACAAATAAATGATTTTTGCACGTCCAAGTATAAAATATCATAAGCAGTAAAAACACCTATACAATATGTATATTTTACAGTCATTATGGTCCATTAAAATACCAGATGCGATACGGGAAATAAAAATTTATGGGACATCCTGCCCAGTATTAAAACCAATTACAGTACATAGAATTACTAAAAAATATTGTACTTGCAGACTGACATGACAATATTCCAAGACTTAGAATCACAATAGCATGTTCTGCTATACTAACCACTGGAAAATAATCTCATGACATCTGCTAAAAGTATAAATTATTTCTGAGTCATTAATACTTCACGACCAACTAGACATTTGTACATTCATTTGCCTTTTACGAAAGGAGCGGGAAAATGTTTTCCTAAAGTTCTTCGTGAACAGCATGTCTCTCTACATGGAATGCTTTCATGTGTACATTATAATTACTTTTCTGTGTAAAATATTTATGACAAATAGTGCACTCATATGGAGTCTCTCCAGTGTGAATGCGAACATGATTATTCAAATTGTATTTCCTAAAGAAAGCTTTATTACAGAATGCACATTTGTGCTGCTTCTCACCCGAGTGTTCACGCACATGCAACTGTAAATTATTCTTATGTATAAATGACTTTCCACACTCATTACAGGTGAAAGGACGAATATTCTTGTGACTGCGGACATGGGCTTCCAGATCCTTTTTGCGATGGAAACTGCGTTCACACAGCTTACACTTGTGAGGTCTATCACGGACCCCCATGTGCACCCATTTATGAGCATCTAAATTGCACTTCACAGCAAAGCTCCTGTTACATATATGGCACTTGAAAGGTTTAACTCCAGTATGAGTCCTTAAGTGGAGAGCCAATGATGATTTTCGAAACACTTTTAGACACACGTGACAAGTAGCATTATTTTCTGTCTTACCATCCGAGGTCTGGTGGTGGGGATTGTGCTTTTGCCGGATGTGTTTTGTGAGGCTAGACTGGTGAATAAAACGCTCACCGCACTGCTGGCATTTTTTAGGCCAGCGCTCATGGATTTCCTGATGCCAGCTTAATTTCTTCTCAGATGGAAAGACTTCATTACAAGTGTTGCACATGAAATCTCTGCGAGCCTTGCTTTTAGCTTTCCCCTTTGAATGAGCTTTAAGCTTATGTTTATTTAAACATACTGCATTTTTATAGGTCTTTTGACATAAATCACAGTCAACCTCCTGACCATCCATATGGGTTACCAAGTGCCTCTTCAGTGCCTGCCTAGTTGTAAATGCACTGCTACAAGACATACACGAAAAAGGTCTTTCTCCTGTGTGTGTGCGCAGGTGAATTTTCAACTCGGATCCACGTTGGAATCTTCGAGCACACTCCTTACACTCAAACATTACTAAGCCCATATGGTAAAACTGATGCTGAGACCAAGCATATCGGTTCGGATACGAACGATTACATACGAGGCATTTCAAGTCCTCTACAGTGTGACTCTTCATGTGTTTAATTTTCATTGTGCGTTTTTTGAATACCAAGTGACAAATCTGACAAGTTAAGCGTGACTTGAACACTAACTTTCTATGATTAAGTAAATCGTCTGCAGTTGGATATGTTCGACTACACTCGGGACACTTGTACTCTCCATTTGAAACACATGACTCTAACATAGCCCTAGGTTCATCTTGAGAAAGACCAGATTCCTGTTTACATTGCAACAGATTAGGGCCTGAATGCTCTTTCTCTGGTGGAGCTGTACTGGGTTCTATAACTTGATCTGATTTTATTTGATTGACTCTTCTGATAGCCCCTGACTTTTCCATAGCTTCTGCACAAGGTGAGTGTTGACCCGCATGAAGTAATTTCTCTTTAAGGCTCTTGAACATTTTGTTACATACAGAACATTTCCAGTGATCAAGATCTAGAGGACCACGATTTATTGCCCCCGAGTCAGAATCACTGTCTCCATAGCAATCTGACTCATATTCAAAGTCATAATCCTCATCCTCCTTTAAAGCCTTTGTGGGAAGATTTCCTTGCAGTCCAGAGGTTGAGGGAATTGGTGACAACTGTCGATTTAGAGTGGAGCTACAAGTATCAATCACAAGCACTTGCTGCTGTAATTGAGATAATTGCATAAAAAATAAAACATTAATCATAATGCAGTAGATATTCTTCAAAAACATATTTTACATCATTAAGCACATGATCAAGAATGACCAATGACGACTTCAAGCATAATTACCATGAGAAACGAATTTTGTGGGAATTAAATCTCTACTACTGATAGTGCTGCATATAATCTGTACAACTGGATTTTATGAGTACCTCAATACTCAAAATAACAATAATTTTCTGTCAGTTAAATAGGAATATGACAATCATCCACAAGTCATTCTGTTACAATATTTGCTCATTAACAAAAAATGTAGTTTTGTGAAGTACCTATTCCCTGCTAAACCTTAGTATAAAAAAAAATTGTAGTCAATAGAAGCACAATGACTAATGAAAAGTCAGTTAGCAACACTACTCTTTTAACATAAAACAAGTTTTTTCATATAAACCCACCTACCATATGTGTACATGCCAAATATCAAGGTCTGCAATGTATCCAGGATCCCCAATCTCTGGTGTATTGCAAAATAAGAACTGTCAAGAAGAATGAAATATAACATCATGATCTCTATGCCCTCAGGCATATATTAACTAATAGCATCACTTTTTGTGAAAAAAATATACACGGCAGCAAGATCTATAGGGATGGGGAAGGGAACTCAATATGAATATTGGGTTTGAATGATAAACACAAAGCATGCTTTTGCATACAGACCCATTAACCCTTGGAGCGCAAAATTAATCACAAAACAACAATTTCTCTTCATAACATTATTTTACAGAAAATACCAGTTCCTTATAGTTACTGGTTTTCTATAATGTATAATTTTCTTTCATAGAAAATAACAGAAACTAAGATTAAATGCATAATTCCAATACTATGCTTATCTCATTAAAGCCTTGAGCAGATGATCTTTTAAGAGGGCAACCCAAACTGTTGCTCACAACCCCAAAGTTATTTATATTTGCCTCTTTTCTGAGCAAAGAAATCTCAGTTGCGTGAATCTGTTCCCATCAGTACTGAAAAAAAGCCCTTACTGAGCATCCTAAGACCCTTAAAAGATGTTATGCTTCATTCTCATTCCAAAGTGTGACTTTGCAGTGTTAACACCTAAATCATATGCTGCAAAATTTCTCAAGACAGAAAAAAACCCAATGTTACCAACAAAAACTCAGAAAAATCAAGAGAAACCAGAAGACAGGTTTTGACATGGGAAAAACCTAATTTACTGCAGATATGAGATAAATTCATAAAAATTTGCCTTAATTTTTTACCTCATCTTATCTAAAGGTCGTCTTATACATGGAAATATGCTGTATCTATCTATGCTGGGTTTGGTTGCGGTATTTTTGCACCTTTCCCAGCAATATCTTAGCATACCCACCACATCAAGAAGACCCCTGGTTTTCCACCGTATTGCCTATGGGGTCAGGACTTACTATACCACCTACTGTTTTTGATGACCACCCTGTACACTTGGAGACTTCCTCAAAAGAAACACTTTCAAAGAAAGCTAACAACGTACTTACTTTCTGAATGTCATGTGACTTAGGAAGGATTGGGGTCTCCTTTTTTAATAAGGGGCACTAAAATTATTCTCAGCCCATGTAAAGATAGTGGTTTGTTTGTGCTAGGGTGTAGGAAAAGCAGACCTTCTGGGATGTTTGCCATGGGTTCTAGGTAAACCTTAAGTGCTTGAAGCAGGTGTAATGTTTATCTGACAAATTGAGTTCCCTTATCAGAATAGATTTTCTCTTTTAAAGGGTTCTTATTCTTGGCCAGGAATGATGGGCCACGAGACAAAAATAAATGACGGTTAGCTATATGAGTGACATAGCACTGTCCCTGCCTGAGAGAGCCCAGTTCACTAGCACACGCTCCTGATACCAAAGCAGTCAAGAAGATTGCCTTTTGCAGCATATGAGTTGTAGTTGTATTGGGCCCACTGAACTGAGGGGTTGATAGAAGCCTAAGCACCTTATTCTGAGACCAGGTAATGGGAAGCCTTGCAGGAGTAGGTTTTTGCAACGCACAAGACTGGGGAAGTGAAGTAAAAATTTCTATGTTAGAATCAATTCCAAATCCATAAAGCAAGGATTCTGACAATACTGCCTTGTATGCCATGATTGCCGTAACATCATGGCACTTGTCTTCAAAAGGATATATAAGAATATATAAAGTGTTTCAACAGAAATCTTAACTGAGTTCTCAGCATGGGTATAATGTAACCATTCTCTCCATACGGAATGGTATTGTCGAGATGATGTCCGTATTTTCTGCACTAGGTGCCTAGCAATACTGGGCAAGTAATTTTCATGGTATACAAGATTAAAAAATCCACAAGTGAAGGTCTCAGCTGAGAAAGGAGGACACGTAAACGACTTTCCCTTCTACTGTCTGGGATGGAACAGCTGACAGCAATGGAATTGAGTCCTTTACCTGTTGTTGAAGCAATTGGAACCAATGCCTGTTTGGCCAATTTGAGGCTATTAAGTAAGTGGTGCTGTTGAAAGTCAGAAGTTTGTTCAAAATCTTCAAAATCTGAGAAATGAAGGAAAAAAGTATATCATCCTCCATTTGTTTCAGTCTTGTAAGACTGCACCTCTTGCTATTGCTTGATTGTCCAAGCACTGAGACACATACACCAGAAGTTGGAGGTTCTCGCATGTGGCAAACAGGTCCACTTCCAGATACGGAAGCATGTTGGCAATTAATTGAAAAGAGTGACTGTCTAACATCCGCTCGGTCGAAGCTGTTTTATCCCTTGATAGAGAGTCTGCCATTACATTGAGAGACCTTGTGAAGTGAATTGCAGAGAAGTGCCACTTCTTTGCTTGCGCCATCCGGAGGATGATAGCATTGCTGCACTGTGAGATGAACATGAGCCCGACTCTTGATGCAGGACATTGCAGTCCTGTTGTCTAGGACCAACAAAATGTGTATTATCACTTGTACAGATGGAGGAGTCAGGGTGACCCGTTTTGCCAGAGACCCCTTCCAGGTCCATGGCCAGAGTATCTCCCCAACTTCTGACACCATTGATGAAGTCAATTGCAAATCTTTTTTCTTGCATGCGATAGCCAGAATGTTTACATTTTTTAGTTGCAATCTGAGGACTGAGTCTACCACTCATCATGAGCTCCAACTGTTTTGAGTATTGGTGGGAAGAGACAACTGGCTGTGAATAGTATCCCAACAAAGTCACAGCTGCTGACAGCATCTGCTGGGTGTAAGGCAGGATTTATTCTAATTTATTAGAAAACCTTTTGATTGGAGCCTGTCGACTACCACTCTTAGGCTTCATAAGCACTCTTCTTTGGTGGGCCTCCAGATTCGCCAACTGTCTAGGTAGGCTACCAGCTGAATTTCTTCTCTTCTGATTTCTTGGACAACTACTGTTGTTAATTTTGTATAAACTCTTGGGGCAATGTTCAACCAAAAGGGCATGACTTTGAATCTGTACGTTTCCTTCCCAATCCAGGTTACTAAGGGAGGTTTCTTCCTGAAAGGGATTGCATAGCCCTGTTTCAAGACCTTCAGCAACCACGGTTCCACATTTCTGTTCTTCCACTCTGCCCAAAAATGAAAAAGTCTTGCTCCCACTGGAACACGGAGGACAGACAACTCACGAGGTGCTGGCTTGTTAACAGTTTTCTTGGCTGGTCTGGAAGTACGGAGGTTGGTCCTAGGTCAGGATTGGAAATGACCTCTAGAACTTCGAAAGGGCTGTTGTTGCAAAGGCGACGACATCCTCACAGATGTGGTAGTTGCAGTGGTTCATGCGGGGAACCTAGGCCTTTTGGTGGACTGAGCGAGAAGAACCTACGTCGATTTCTTCTGAAGCTCTACTGAAACATGTTCCAGGGGGTCCTGTGGGAATAGACTGTTCTTGTCCAGGGGGGGCAAAAAGAAGAGCGCTGAGATGGGGTGACCCCCTTTGCCGTAAACGAGCACCACAGGTCTCGTTTCTTAAGGACTCCTGTTGTGTAGATGGTCGCCAGCTCTAGTGCTCCCTCTCTTACAGCTCTTTCCACACAAGCCAGAAATCCCAGTCAATCTGATGAGAAGTTTTCTTGAAGAGTAGTACAGTCTTTTATTTTCTTAGCTAGAGCCCGACCTTCCAATCCAGAAAACTGAAGACTTTAAAGATGTCTTTAATTAGATAGTCCAACTCCAAAGCGGTGAAGAAAATTCTGGCCGAAGAGAAGGAGGAATGAAGCGAGGCACCTATGATACTGGAAAAGTCCCCTTGGGAGGAGGCAGAAACTCCCAAGGACGGAGCTTCTCCAGTTGCATAAGACAGATACTTCTGCCTTAGAGAGGGCAGCGTAAAGAACACCGCTTTCCCAACATCTCTCTTTTCTGCTAACCATGCATCCATATAGGAGAATGCTTTCTTCGAAGACGAAGATAGAACCACACGTAGAAGTCTGGCAATACCTGGAGGCTGTCGCATCAATTGTCGCATCAAGAAAGCCGACCATGGAGACGAAGGTACGGCTGGGGAGAAGAATGAGGGGTAGCAGATCAGGAAATATCTGAGCAGCGCCGAGTAGTTCAATGTAGGTGTCTCCTCTTCTACCGGTTCCTCGACAGAGGCAGCAGGTGATCCTGGAGGGTCTGTTGGTTCTTGTACTACCAGAGGTGGCTTTTGAAGAAGGCTTAAAACTTTGTCAAGTCTGAGTTGAAGTGGCCCCAACAAAGTATCTTCAGCAACTGAAGGAAATTGCTCTGAAGAATCAGGTACTGGAAGCTCTCCTTGCAGGGCTGCATAGATGCTGGAGGTTGGGTGAACTTCGAGGGAAGGGCCCACAGATACTGGACGCACGGACACTGGGCACCCACTTACTGTCGAAGCAGACACCGAATCTTTAGAGGCCACTGCACCCTTGGTGGACACTTGGCGCCCAAATGATGGGCACTCAAGTGATTTGACGTTCAAACACAGAGTGATCATGTACAGGGTCTCCCAAATCGGAACAATCAGATACTGGGCACCCACAAACTGGTAAAGCGGACACTGAATGCTCATGCGATGGGCACTCGGACGAAGTGTGCTCATAAGATGGGTGCTTGGACGAAGTGTGCTCATACGATGGGCACTCGGACACTGGGCGCTCAAGGGATGAGAGCTCGGACACCGAACAATCTTCTAGTTGGTGCTTACACATAACGCTATCAGACTCTGGGTGCTCAGACACATTGCGCCAGTGAACTGGACTGGCAAACACTCTTTTGGGGTCGGAACGCACTTTCGCCACTGAATGGGCACGCGAAACTTTTACTGGTGACTCCCAAAAACTACACAATGGGAGAGAGGTACGTTCTCTATCTCTCTCTACACCTTGCTTGCGAGATGGGGGCGAATCTGATTCCAACGAAGTGCCCAGCCTTGTCAATGGCCTAGAAACTTTCGTAAAATGACCACTGCGCTTCTTTGTTGGGGGGGGGGGGGGGGAGTCTGAATCTCTAGATGATAGGGCATGTACATCCATTCGGACGCCTTTCTAACTGTGTTCCTCCGCAGCCTGGGATTGGCAGACAACAGTCTCGGATGAGGAGACGACTGCTTACAGGCAAACCCCACCGACCTCCTTTGGACTGCCTGCTTGCTTCTTCCCAGTGAGCAAGGGGAGTTTAGCACAGACCTTGGTCTAAGAGCATCGGTGGGATGACACTGCACTTGACACTACACTATTACATTTGTCCATCAGGACCTTCACAGAATTCCCAATCTGGGAAACAGTATTCACAAGTAAATTAAATTTTTGATCTACCCGTGCTTCTAAGCTGGCAATGGCATTGGGTTCAGCAGAATGAGAGATAGGCAACAGACAGGAAAAGCTGGAGGACTGGAAATGGGAGGAAAACCTGTCACAGGTATTGAAGGGATAGGCAGAACAGCAATATCAACTCCTGAAGAATGGACTGTATCAGCGGAAGCCCTAGCTTCAGCCCTAGCTGTAGCTTTCCTCAGTTAGTCACGCTGAAATTTATCTAAGTGTGTCTGTAAGACTTTCCACTTCCCCTTATCCCAGTCCTTACATTCCTCACAATTAAGCTCAGGGGAGCAATTTTGCTCCCTGCAAGAACTACATACAGTTTGAGAGTCATATTTTGCAGAAGTGAGTCTAGTTTTGCAGCCATTGCTGCAATACCTAATACTAGACAAACTAGAGTCAGACATAGTAAGTCTGAAGTCCAATTGGGAAAGTCACAATTGAGAATTTTAGCTAAGCTAAATAGCTGTGCTACCAAGAGCAAAGAGTACTTCACCAAAAGATGATCTCCGACCACATGGCGAAAACAAATCAAGAGCTGCTAATAACCAGTGTTGAGTCATTAGCCAGCGGAAACGAATTGAACTATTTAGCTAAGCTGTACCTATTCTTCCCCGAAAGTGGGCGGGGCAGTATACCTACACCCAAAACAAAAAAGCACTACCGCAAATCTTTTATTTTGAGCTGCCGCGAAAGTAGAAACTATAGCTATGTAATTATTTGGCAAGTTACTTATATAAAAATCTGCCTTCACATGAATAATTGTTTTAAAAGTGAGGGGACAGAAGGCTGGGGCTATCCGGTGGGCATATTGGGTCTTATCTAACATAGATGTAGAACTCCATTTTCCATTAACCAGTAAAAAAGTTTCTTCGACAGCTTTCAATGCTATATTTGTAGGTAGGATAACCATCTCCTTTGGCAGTTTCTCAATGCCTACTGAAGGAGAGACTAAGCGCCACTCCGTATAAGGAAACATAATTTTCCTTTCATTAATAAAGTATTCACCAACAGGAGAGAAGATACACACTGAGGCAACATGCCAACGGTTATCAGTATCATCAGGGGAGGTTACTGAAGTCCTTACTATCCTCTGATTTGAAGTTTTGTAGCCCAAACTAGCCTCATTATTGCTACCAGTCAGAGCTCTAAACCCAGACTCTGCAGTCACTTTATTCTTTCATTTAAAGGCTGCAAAATACTTACGTGTTGTATCTAATTTGGTGTCCAGGACTGACCTGATTTCCTCTCTGGAATCAAGGATGATGTCTCTGATATACTGACCTTCAGTAGTAAGGACAATTTTGATACTGATCATAATTTCCTCAAGGAAGTCAGCAAATGCAGCAAGCAGTATTTCCCTATTAGGGAGCTTGCGTAACATGATTGTGCCCAGGCAGCCGTATTACGACTGCCTGGCAACGAAAAAGGAGAAGTCCTGGACGAATCACTTCTTTCCCACCGTTATCCCTATGTTACGGGCTAGGTTGCCTGATGCGCCTTTTCTTACAACATCAGGCACGGTTCATTGTTTGGCAAAGGGGTTTTTACGACCGCATGCCCTTGCTGTCATCAACCGCAGTTACTGGCTGTGGGCCTCGCCTTTGACTAAAAAGTCCACCTGCAAGGCAGCAGCTTCCACAGTTATTGGCAGTGGACCTAGCCTTTTACTAAAAAGTAAGACTGCAAGGCAGCAGCTATCCTTTTAGTCACCTTTTATGACAAGCAGGCCCTACGGTGGTATTCTTACACCCCTACCACAAGGCACTCCTGGACGAATCACTATACCCCACGTAAGATACAGACATTTCAGACAGGGTTAGGTGAACCTTATTAGGTTCCCCTTCACTATCTGATTGCTGCATGAGAGACAGATTTTCTTCTCAGGCATCTCTCTCATGTACAGCAGAAGGCTGTGTCCCTGGTCATTCTGGGTTCAACAGGGCAGTTTTGGTGGAAATATCCACTTCATGTCCAGTCATAGGAACATCTCTCCCAAGTAAAGGATCCTCTTCTCCATCAGAGGAGTTGACCTGGGAGGTACAGGCAGTCCCCGGTTATTGGCGGGGGTTCTGTTCCCGACGGCGTGGCGCTAACTGAAAATCGATGATAATAACGCCAATATCCAGTTATCGGCACTGCTGTTAAGTGGGGATCGGTGCCAATAACCGGAGACCGGCGCATATTGGTGCCGAAAATCCAGTCACCGATAACCAGGGAACTGCCTGTTCTAGGAACCAATGCTTTCGGGTACTGGCCCAAACATGGGTTCTGGTTGGAGGGAAATATACTCTGCCAGACTTTAGCTAGAAAGATGCAGTCTCCTCCTTCTGTACCTTTACTTAATGGTGATAACTATTTAGAAATGGTATAAAATTACTTTATTCCTAAGCTTGAACAATTAGAACTTATAGAGAATACAGTTTTTCAACAAGATAGTGCACTCTGTCACTTTGCCCTACAAGTTAGGCAGTACAGATGGATTGGATGAGGTGGACCACTATTTTGGCATCCACATTCACCAGACTTGACTCCAAGCATAACATGTGAGTGAAAGTATTACTGAAAATCAGCCGGAAAATGTTCTCTGAAAACTAGAGAATTGTATTTCTCTTTGTATTAGTAAGGATTGTAGACATATTAACGATTAACAAGATAAATAAAAAATTTGTCATTCTTCTTTCTTATCCTTTTTACAGATTAATTCTATCGTGTATAGTTACAGAGCTACAAGTATATATAGAATAATCTAGGATAAAGTTAAGGTAAGTAACACATCTGAAAATAATAACTTTGCATACCTTTGAGTGGTATTTTGCCTCTTCAAATTCAGAAAATGGCACCTGGGGAGGAACTGATGTTATGATACCAGTATGGGAACTAGCAGAAACTGCAGCCTCGTGATGTGACGACTGGAATAGCTGTGGCATCATTCCGTCAGCTGGCAACACAGTGCAGCAGTCTTCCCCGGAGAGATGCATTGTGGTTTCTGTTGAAGAGAGTTCCACCACTCCTTCTTCTGGAGGACCAACAAATCCTGGCATACTTGGATGACTGCCATCCATCTGGTTATAAAAGGTTAATTTTAAAATCTAAGCATAAATTATGATCAAGTGTATATGACATACAAATCTGATAGTGACATTTATTCCATAAATTATGATCAAGTGTACTTGACATACAAATCTGATAGTGACATTTACTAATCACTAAATTTAAGTTACTCCTCAGTTACTTAAGTTTTCAAGCTGGCCAACTTGAATATATATTTAAAAGGACAAGAATTAAGCTTCAAATATATTTTTGCTAAAATAAAAGGAAACTCATTTAAGCAGAAACTGGTTTTTGCATGAGCAGATTAAATCCATATAACCATGACAAAGGAAGCTCCTTTCCTAATTCAACTTATGAACATACAATATGTCTCTACCTAAGAAAAAAGTAAGCCACCTTCCTTACTGAACTAAGCAATATGGTCAAGCTACCTTCCAAACATTAAAACTACACTGGAAAATGTAATAAATCATTCAATGGAAACTGAAGCATACTGAAATATTGGGTTTCAGACATAAAACTTCTGTAATCCTGTCATCAACCATACAACTAGAATTATTTTAAAGCCGAGGTGAACCTAAGCACTGGTGTAATTTCTTTTCCCACTAATATTTATGAGCACACAACAGGATGAGATAATTCAAAATCCTCATCAGTTGGTTCTGAGCGAAGATATACAGATGTGATGGTTAGTCTAAAATTCATATCTTCACCAACAGGAGGAAGGACACTAAACTTTGTCACCTCTTCATGCCTATTTTGTGTTTGTTAGTCTATTTTCCCCTTAATGACTCGCATCAGTTACTAAGCAGCATCTTAAGACTACTCTGAGCTACATTGCTATTATGAACATTTAAGATAAAATTAACTATTTGGATATTTGCTTATTGTTAAAGTTAGCTTACAGCTTCACACTGTTAGGTGTGATCGGTATTCAAAATAAACAAAAGAATTACGTTTTGCTAACCTGGATGGACTGTCTGTAATCACCTTTTTCCCACCCAGTGGTAGTGGAATGTTTCTGTTCTTGTCAGAATTATTCATGACCACCCACTATGATGTGGGGAGGCAGGCTGGGTTTCCACTTTAACAATAGGTATGTATCCAATTACTTGATTTTATCATAATTCTCATTATTTAGAATGGATCTTACCTATTAAAAGTTAGCTAACTACCACATTGAATGAAGATAGTGGGTTAGTGCAACCAGAGAAACTTGCTCTAAGCTATTTGTATGCATATGCTCTCCTATACAGTCCAACTCCCTACCATCTTGATATTCTCAAGGATGGCTCCACAACCTGACCTCAATGCAATTGAGGACAATGTGAGGTCTGGGTTCTAGAGGTCTAAAGGCAGACCCATCAACAGTTTTGACAGATCCCCCCCCCCCCCCAATGAAGAGAATGTACAAGATATGAAGACATTACAATTGGATTACAGGAAAAAAGACAAGACCTGATCCGAGTTCTTGAGGTAAAACTGAATTGGTCATTCTTGGATGGACCATCTTAACAAAATTCATTAAAGATACCTAGTGACCCAAAAGAGGATGCCGCTTATTGGCAAGGCAAGATTCTCTCTGTCTCAAAAGCCCAAAAAGAGAGAGAGCTGATCTTCATTACCATTTATACAATTGACTGGGTCAGAGAAGCACGAACTTGTCCACATTGGTTTAGAATGCCCAGCGTCAAGGACAGATGCAAAGACAATCCTTCACCCTCGAGATCGTCTTAAATAAGTTAGCAAGAACTAACCAGTTGTCCAGGTTTAGGAGAACACTGACTTCTACCAGATGACTCCCTCCAAAATATTGGAGAATATGTGGCACCCGGCTCAGACCAACATACACAGCTTAGAATTGGGAGCACAGATACTTCCTCAACTGAGGATCAGGATAAGGAAGTACCCATCCTGCATATTGACAGAAAGTGTTCAATCACTCTTCTAGAAGTACACTAAGGCTGAACTGAATGACTCCATCAAACAGGGTATAAAATGAATGAACTTACTGAGACCAGAAACACTCAATACTGGCCTTCAGTCACTCCGAGGCCTTAAGAACAAGAAAAAGTCAATGGTTAAACCTCAGTGACTACATTAGCCTAAAATTGGATTGATCGCCTCCTTGCATAAAAACTATCTACAGTATCTGCTCCTCCAAAATTCAGAACTTTTGTGTGAAGAGGGTGGGCAGGGAAGGCTACTGGGAATGCTGACAGGGGTGGAAGAATAAGGTACAAAGTATCCTTCCCTGAGAATCATCACTGAACAAGTTTCTTCCTGAAACTTTGTCAGATACTCCAGAAACTGTACATGGCCTCCTACTTGACCTTGAGAGTTCAAAGCATCAGTTATGGTTGCCTCTGTGATTCTTTCAAATAGAATGTGAGCCATGATCACCCTGAAAGAGCTAATTGAATTGGATGAACCCAAAGGTGGTTTGGGTTGACATTATAAATGGAATTCGCATGAGGAATAGGCTACAGGTGCTAGGACACTTGAAGACTTCAAAAATTTTGCTATGAATTCTCTATCCTCCTCTACCAAGACATCTTCAGCACCATCCTTAAACACTTTAGGATTAAGGAGACAATGATGACATGTGCCAAAAACAGCTCCTGACAATTGAGGAAACTGAGCTGTAAAAAAACAAGACATTCTTCCCTAAGCTTCAGAAATATTTCTATCAAGATAATGGTAATACTCCAAGAACTTATCCAGAACCACTGCCCTTTCAGGATTATCATTTAATTACTAATTATCATTATTGTTACTATTATTTTTTTTCCTGGAATAGTAAACAAGCAGTCGATCTATGAATGATATACCAATTTCTTAGGAACTTCTGCCTCACTATTAGAACAAAGTACTTTAACGACTAGAGAGCTCTTCACTTCCATGGGGCAAGCAACTTGAAAAGACTTGCTCTTGAATGGATTTAAGGTTGAAAATCTGACATCCTATCCGTGTTATAACACAGGTCTAAGCAACTTCATACAACTGGAAACTGAAGCAGTGGCATTCCAAGGGCAAGATTTAAGGGGATACCCTTTTGAGGTCGCTTCAAGCTGTGACTGCAGAATCAGATAGCTTCAACTTCTAACTTATTTTAACAGGAGCCGAGGTACGAGCATACAAAAGAGCACCGATCAACAGATTCATCTTCAGCAAAAAGGAGAGGAAAGAGCAGAACAACAGGAGCGATGAATCTCTTAAAACATCTGAAGGAGAATCATCCGAATCAGCATTGAAAAATATTAGGTCTAAAGGAAGAACAATGATGGTGACATACCTGGGACACCCAGAAAAGATGTCACGAAATGCCAGTAGTAAGCACCAGACAGTTGGATAGGAAAAGGCAGACAGTTCTCACATGATATCACCACAAAAGACACTTCCACACAAATCCAAAAGACAGCAGGAGCCATCTGCACAATACCAGGAGTAGCAGAGAGGAATGGCTGCTAGTACAAATAGGTACAGCTGTCAAACGGTGAAGAATATGAAGAGATCATGGGGAAAATGAGTAAGAGGGGAAAGGTTAACATCAGAAATGGAATGAATAAATGACAATACATAGAGCGTAAATGATTGAACAACTAAAGTACTGATGCGTGGCTCAGAAACTACTGAAGTAACTCAACTGGGTCACATACATCACTGTCACTCTTGCCAGATCACCAGATGAGGACAATGCAAGAGCCAGTTTATGCGACAATTCACTCTACCAAATAAATTTATCCAGGGAAGAGAGAGAGAGAGAGAGAGAGAGAGAGAGAGAGAGAGAGAGAGAGAGAGAGAGAGAGAGAGAGAGAGAGTTCAACACCTTCTCTCTTGCAGGGGACACCAAAAAAAGTTTATCACTAAGAGGGGAAACGTATTCGTCACCCATAATATACTCGGTCAAATGCCTAACCGATGATAGAAGTAGACTAACACAGTGGACTTCGCCTATTTGCGGCTCCAGATTTGGGGTTTCACCTATTCGTGGATTTCTCTGTGGACCATATAGCCTATACACATTATTTGTGGAAAATTTGCCTATTCGCGGTATTTTTCATAGAGAAATATTTACAAATGACTGTATTTTCATATCATTTTCATGACTAAATGCACTTTTTGCGATAAAACTATTAAAATATTCCGGTATAAGCATTGTTACAGGGTTTTTTTTTTGTGTTTTGAACTATCAAAATAGGCAGTCATAAGCATTTTCTGGGGGATTTTAAGTATTCATGGATTTGAGGTATTCGTGCGGGGGGGGGGGGGTTAGTGGTATGCATTCCCCCCCTCCCCGCGAATATCAGGGATCAACTGTACTTCTCATGAAAGAGTATAAGTTGACACTAACTTACTCTTCATTACCTTAGGACAAGGTGATTGAGTCCCAACAAAAGATGTTCCTCCTTGAGAGTAAAGCCAAGGTATTTTTCAGATCACCAGAATGTGTGTATTTGAAAAATACCCATCCTTTCAGTCCCCAGAAAAAGAAGAGATGTCGCTCCCCACTGGCTTCTGGCACCAATCTTCAGCATAGCATACCCCTACAAAGGATGAGGCCCCATTGCGAGCTCCATATAAGATGAAGAAATCGACCGGAAAAATGTAAGAGTTGACAAGAGACTCAAAACAGACCAGCTCTCTCTTATGAATGACACCCACTGAGAAAGAATTCAGCCCTTGCATTTCCCCTACTCTTCTTCCCCTCACTGCTTTTCTGAAAACGCAAGAGCGATTAAAGGTGAGACTAAACTCCCCACTGGAAAAGTCTGGGAAATTTCACAGGAAAAAACAAGTTGAACATCCACTGTCCCAGAGAAGAGAAGGCCCAACTGAACATGAAAGTTCAACTGTGGTCCCCTATGGGCCCAGAAGTCTAGACACTACCTGGCAAAGACAGGTACCGCTAGCTAACTGCACCAACCTTGCTGCGGCCTCTACTTCATCCTGAAAGGATTAAAATAGACACTAGAGCTGGCCAAATCCTCAATGCCAGCACTGACTCAGTGCCAAAATTTTGCCCAGGGACTCAAGACAACACTGAATTCCGTACCCCTAAATGCAACTACGGCTCACATGAAGTTGCCTGGTGGACCAGGTCATCAGCAAAGACTATCCCCAGACAAAAACATTTTGAATATAGCCTCCTTCAGGTCATCCATTGCCTTCGCCTGTGACATCAAAATAAAAGAGTTCTTTTGGTGAGTCAGGGGTGGAAGGAGAAAGTCACTACTCTGGATTGGTCATAAGTGAATTGCCTGTACAGACACGGGTGAAAGCCAATGGTTAAAAACATCACTGCTAAGTTATGACCAAGGCAACTACGCATGAGCCTAAGCTCTCTTAGTTGTAGGGAATAACTGTCAGGTTTGATGGTCTCTAGAAATATCAGACTCTATAGCCTGGTATCTGAATCCTGGCATACAAGACCCTTGGGACCATTCCAGGCACTGGCAAACCTGAGATATCCCTCCTGTAGAAGGAGGCCAGTTTAAAACCTCCACGGGATTACTCCTTACTTAGGTGTGTAACCCATTCAGTTAAGACCAATACAAGTACATACAAGTACTCTACACAATATACTGACAAAGCAATACTGGGACCAATTCTTGGCTGACGATAAAGCATTGTTATTGCAGTACTTGCTACCTGTTGACACCACTTCCAAAGTGTTCGCAGGGCCTCCATTATCAAATTAATGTTTATTCACCATGTATTGCCCTGAGCATGCATCATCACACTGCATGTTCCACATTCACTGCGTGATATTCCATACCACAGCATTGATAAACAAAAAAAGTTTAAAGTTTCTTATGAAAAAATTCAAATCCTCAAACTGCCTCAGCTCAAGAGGAAGCTTGCTACATAATCTAGGAGCTGCGTATTAAGCACCCTTCTTTCCTTACTACTTTCTGCTCTTACACTTTCAGTTCTCTGCAAATGAAAATGTGAGGGTTAAGGTAATATTTACCGACAGCTAGCAAGTATACTAGGTTCAGTAAACAAACATAAATTGCAAATCTTTGGCTTAAAGGAATGATGAAACATTCAAGAATTACTTTTAAGGCAATAATATAACAACAGCTTGCAAACAATCTAGCCCTGTAAACGCCACTAATGTAAAATTTGGACTGATGGAATGGCGTGAGGTGCAAGAACTACTTTTAGAGCAAAATTACTTTTAAAGCAATTATATCGGCAGCTTGTGAGTGCCTGTGCCCAGAAAACACTATTTGAAAATTAATTCTAAGGCAAAGTTACACCGAAGGCTTGCAAGTAATCTGCGTAAGATGCAAGAATTACTTTTTAGGGCAACACTACACAGGCAGCACGCAAGTAGCCAAAGCAAAAAGAGTTTTCCTGGATTAGCCTAAAAGAATGATAAAACATTCAAGAATTACTTATAAAGCAATAATATCGACGGCTTGCGAGTGCCTATGTCCAGAAAACACTAAGAATTACTTATAAAGCAATGATATCGACGGCTTGCGAGTGCCTATGTCCGGAAAACACTATAAGAATTACTTATAAAGCAATGATATCGACGGCTTGCGAGTGCCTATGTCCGGAAAACACTATTTGAAAATTAATTTTAAGGCAAAATTATACCGAAGGCTTGCAAGTAATCTAGACCCAGTAAACAAAACATAATGCAAAAGTTTCAGCCTAAAGGAATGGCGTAACAAACACGAGGATTACTTTTAGGGCAGAGTTATTATCAGTGGCTCGCAAGTCTACGTGCAAACAAAAGACTTTAAGACAAAATTTCGTTGATGAATCAACTTAATAATAACATAACAAGGAAAACATCCAGAGCTTTCATGAAGGTTACTAAAACATATTCCAGTGGATGTGTACGCCACCTAAATCTAGATATTATATCCGGAAAATAATGAATATAGTTGCCTCAATACTCAGTGTTCACCCTAGCAAGGCAGGAACAGATTGAAGTTATCAGCTAAGGTCGTTCCTAATATTCCCGCCAGAACTGGTCACCTACACAGAGGTGTGAAGTGTTACCTGCGAAATTTTTAATTCAAACTGCCTTGTGAGTGAAATAATAGCTATGTAATTACTTGGTAAGTTACTTATATAAAACAACTAATTTCTCATTTACTTTGTCAAAAATTTATCACAAATAATACCGTTTATATTAATGCCTATGAAATTTGATAAGATTAATACCTAAGATACATAAATTCAATACATCATTAACTGGCAATATGCAAAATTAGCAATCCACAAAATTAAAAATGAGCCATTATGGATTGCATGAGTTTAACTGCAAGAAAATAATTTAACCTACCAAAAACCAATGCTTCATGATGTTTTTTTATACAGTAATGGACTAGAAAATAATGCCATAAAAAAGCATTTCTGAAATGCAAACCTCCACCAAGGCTGAGTAATCCACCCCAAGAGGTCCAACCTCCCTAAGTTCTACATTTCTTTTCCTCCCAAAATGTAATCAATTGTTGCCAGTCACCAGGTCCACCTCTGCTAAAATTTTCATAAAAATATACTGTATACAGTTTTTTAAACGCATCATCTCACAAACAACGAGATAAACAAACAAACAAATCCAAAATATCACTTCCTATGTAGAAGTAATAATGTCTTACCTGAACTGCATGGTCAAGGTGACTGATGAGGGCTGGTGTGAGGGCATGAAATGCTGAAGAGTCAATAGGAGGATAATTTCTTGGTGAAAGGTTGGCTGGCCCAGGTTCTCCCGCAAATATGCAACTTCGGTCATAAAACATCAGCTGCTTGAATAAATGAAATGTGACTCAAAATCGGAATTTTTAGTACTGCAATAGTAAATTTATTAAAAAATGTAAAACCTCTCACACATTTGTAACCATTAAGAGTACAGAAAATGTAATTTAACAACGTCACTTACATCTTGCAACTCTTCATGAGGGGTAGCTCTCTCACTGTCACTGTCCGCAAGAGTTTCTGAAGCTTTCAGTGACATCACCTCCTCTGTCTGCTGGTTGCTAAGCTCTCGTTCAAACATTTGGTCATCTGGGAAAATTCCACCATTTGTAAACTCATCCACTATAGTTGGGTCATCTACAAGTTCTTCATCTTGTTCCTGACCTGGATCTTCAATCTTTCCTCTTACTTGACTGGACGGTTCAATAGTAGATGCACTTTGCGCAATGGAAACCTGATTTATTGGATACGATGATGAAGGCTTGCTCACGAAAGATGAGCTCGGTTGAGAGGATACACTTGCTGGAGGTTCACTTTTGCATTTAACATCCAACAGCTTCTCTCTTCGACTTTCAACAAGGGCTGAGGCCATGCACTGCTCCTCATAGACACTCAAAAATGTATTGCTTGGTTTTTTATCGACATTTTTATGATTCTGTAATCCTGAAACATCACTTGAGCTTGTGCTGGGAAGAGCTGAAGGTGCCTCTCCTGCAAATACTTCCTCAACTGCACCCAACACTTGATCTTCAACATAAACCATTTCATTTAGAGTTGAATCTCCCAAAAGTGTGTTGAGAGAGCGATCTGATGACAAAAATAACTGGTCATCATCACAACATAGGACAGCTTCTTGCTCATCACTGCGATTCATCTGTGGAGCTTGTCCAATATTCCCTGATGAATGTGAAATGGGAGTCATATCAACAGGAATTCTGGAGGAATTGCACAAATCAACACTTATATTTGAATTATTCTGCTCACCTCTTCTAGCCTTCCTTTGTCGCATTTCGTGTTCAATTGAATGGCTGGAAAGTTTAACTGATACCTGAGTATTTGGTCGGTCATAAAGACCCCTATCTTCCCTGTGACTCCCAGGAGCATGACTTGCATTAGGTATATTAGTAGCACCAGAAGACAAACGGCTAGTGATTCCTCTGTCTTCAAAGACAACTTCCATGGGTTCATCTACCTGTATGCCATAAGGACTTACACTGCTTGGATGGGTATAGCTATCATCTATACCATTTTCAATGGTAATATTATGAGCTGGGGAAGGAACATCTGAGTCAATGTTTACATTAGACAGATCATGATAATCAGATCCACTTCTGCTTCTATTTGATGGCGGCATCGGTAATGGAGCCAAAGGATCTTCCTCTTCAGTAGTTATTTTCTTTTCATCAAGTTGCTCTTGGTTTCTTAATGACCTAAGAGAACTGTCTTCAAGAGTATTCTCTACTATAATGGTTTCAGGTTTGGCTGAAACATAACAGGAAAAATCAGATGATTTTCTTCTTCCAGTACTGGTTGAAGGCTGATTCATCACATCACTACCCTCTTGGCTGTCATTAATTAATAAAGCCCTTACAAGCTCTTGCACAATTATTTCTTTCAGTCTGTCTTTTTTACCAATAAGATCCTTGGGCAGTGATATGCTAATATTCTTTCCAATGTGAATAGTGGCATTCTGCTCATTATTAGTTGTCTGTGACTGTTCATCTTGCCTAAAATTCCTTTCACTACCAATGCATACATTACCATTACTAATACTTTCCTCTCGTCTATAGCTACGTTCTATATTTGAATTATTGTTTGCCTCTACCCTGTAAGAATCTGTGGAAAATGAATCTTCCTGTCCCTGCTCTGTGTAAGTCTCTCCTATTACACATATGGGAGGTTCTGGCAGTATAGGTCTTGGAGGCCTTCGCGATACACTTAAACTGCTATAGACATTTTCCATGGCAGTGGTTGGCCCAGTGACAGACACTGGTGTTGGAACAGGAGGCTTTAGGGGAATATTCTGGGGTGTTGCAGAGGAAGCATTGGTGGGACTCTGAACTAAAATGGTCTGGTTGGTTGGTGGTGCAGCTGCAAGCATCAAACCCCCAGAACTGGGAATGAGGTAACTAACACCATTGTTTCCCAGGGCTAAATTATTTTGTATGACACTTCCAGGTGGAAAGACATTATTACCTATTAGAAGGTAACTATTAGTAGGAGTGCCATGCTGCAGAGGAGTTGCTGCTAGCGGTACATTATGCCTAGGAGGCTGTACAATTGGTGCTATTGATCCTAACCTAACTGTGTGTACAGGGGTGGGTGGCGCATCAGGTATTGGTCCTAGTGGTGCACCTAAGGACTGATCATTAATTGGGGCAGGATTTCCAGTAATTATCAAGGGAGTCTGGTTGCCAGCTGGTCGCGCAGAAATCGTAGCGGGCGTAACATTATTAACGGTGGAATATGATGGTCGTCGCAATCTCCCGGGAGGGCGCCTATTTGCAAGTTCTGGAAGCGGGTGGCCATACATATAAGAGCGTATAATTTCCTCTTTGCTGTGGCGTGACAAATGCTGGGTTAGGTTTGTTTGGTTAAACCCACAAACAGGACATATACCTGCATTTCCCACGGCACTACCACCACTGCCACTCCCGTTGCCAAAACTCTCGCCACCTGCCATACTGACACCTGGAAGATAGAAAAGCATTTTTACTTCTGATATATAACCTCTCTTAAAATCTAACAAAAATGAATATCATGTACAGGTGTATATGGCATACCGACACATATACAAACACACACTTGCTTTGGAGTCATGTCCTGTGTTAATATACTGTATTGCTTATGTGCAAATTTTCTCAAAGGCCTATTAAATACTGTACCTGTACATCAGTGTAAGAATATTTCTTGCTTTCAGTGACTGTATATCCACAAAAGCATACCCTGAACATACACTAATAAACACTTAATGCTAATAACGTAGCATACAACTGAACACAACACCATAAAAGAGTTAACAGGTCACAAAAACAATACATTATGGCATACTGTAATAACTTGTGATGCTTTTAGGAGTACAGTATTGCGATTTAGGTACTGAACCAAACAACTCAATACTGCATA
Source organism: Macrobrachium rosenbergii (assembly GCA_039081455.1). NCBI lineage: Eukaryota > Metazoa > Arthropoda > Malacostraca > Decapoda > Palaemonidae > Macrobrachium > Macrobrachium rosenbergii. The sequence continues at coordinate 294,301 of JANJGK010000053.1, read as the reverse complement.
AATAACTGAATAGGCTTATATGTACACACACACACACACACATTCAAACATCTACATGCAACTGTCTCACTATCGATACAATATAATCCATCCTATGCTGTTTTACAGGCAGAATTTACAAGAAATAAATATTAACCGGTAATTTCCACAAACATCACCTGAAAGTTTTTTTATGAATTCACAGAGAGAGAGAGAGAGAGAGAGAGAGAGAGAGAGAGAGAGAGAGAGAATTCTTAATGGTGCGTAATTTTACCCAAAAACTTCAAACCCGCAACAGAAGAGTACTATAACTATGATGAGAGGGTTTATGATAGTTTATGTAAGTGGCATTTTTTTCTATCAAAATGTGAACACATCAAATAAACTGTTCCTAGACCACAGATATCTTCCAGTCTACTGGTATGAGTCTAATACTGTATGATTTACAAAAAAATACATACAAGAGTGCACACAAACATACTATTCAAGTACAGAATACTATGTCTATTTGCAATAATTTAGTCTTGAAGTCAAAAGGTATATACTGTATTACACCTATCCTAAAATTCTATAATACATTTCTTTTACTTTCAAGCAGCTGCCCCCTCTTTCAACTTATTTGGGGCACGTGCTCCCCTACAGTGATTCAGAAACTGTAGTGAACAAACTAAAATAATAATTCATTAGCGAACCCATCCAAAGGAAATGGGTAACTACTAAGGAGTATTTCTACACTACACACACTGGAAATTAGGTAACCTGGTGATCATCACAGCAGTTTAGTGCAATTGGGCTTTCAAAGCTATAAATTGCATTTGGTAGGTTACAATGTTGTTCTGACCACAGTTACTCAAGATAAGGGTACTGACTAGGAGACTGTTGATTTCACTGCAACAAAAAATAAAGGGTAAATGTAAAGGAGAAGCCTGCACAAAGATATCTTTTATTAATAAAATCTTGTTTGCTAAACAATATAGAAAACGGTGTATATAACGCAGTACAGGTGAGATAATCTGAGGGAATTACCAAGGTAATAACTTTTGTTTAAGTTTTTCCATTAATCCCCAAGTCGCTGGTACTAAACATGACGAAAGCACCGCAAGGCGCCATGTTTAGTACTGTACCAGCCCCTCAGGGATGAAAGTAAAAATATTGACAAAAATTGGCAAGTTCCTCATTATCTGTAAAATTTCTCATCTCATCTCACCTGTACTACATTATATACACCATTTTCTACATTGTTTAACCAAAAACTATATTAATAATGGATATCTTCGTGCAGACTTCTTCATGTTTACCAAATACGGACTCTAATCAGCTGAAATAAATTTATAAAAACTTGACCTCAGTGACCATAACCAAGGACTGATAGCCCCCAAATGAGTAGTAGAAGGGCAGCATAACCACAACAAATCAGAGTGTTTAAGTAGTTATAAGATCAAGCAAGAAACTGATAAAAATAATCCGTCCTTTCAGAAATTTTGATTTAGTTTCATTCCTCCAATGATGACAGGTCTTGTAAAGGTTGCGAAACCAAGGTTTCTGGGCTGGGAAAAACAAAAATGGGTGGAAAGTACCATCAGCAATAGTGAAATATGCTCAAAACAAATGAGCAGCAGTTGAAAAGATATAAATTTTATTGTGTATTAAAAATACATAAAAAAAATTGCTTGTCTGGACAGAAATAGAAAATAAAACTAATTTTTAGTTTACTAAAACCATTATGAAAGTATTACACATGGGATGAGATCGTAAACTGATATATAAACAAGATATATAAGGAAAATTGCCTGAACATGCACAACAGAGTAAACTTAAAAATCCCGCTAGATCATCAAAGAAGGATAGAAATTCTTAGTGCAAGACAAAAGGATCAAACTTGTATACTTTGAAAATGTACGACACCTCTTCACAACATTAATAAAAATATTAATTTTTTAACATTTTTATAAAATTTCTCAATAGTGGAGTTCTTGCTTTTCTCTAGTGTTGACTTAACTGATTGATTATAAAATCTACTTGACAATACTAAGAAATTTAATGATGAATGTTGTTACCAGATTGGTCTTGGTCAAGTTCTAAGTGTATGTGATTCTACTAACCACAATGCCTTCTGAACTTTAAGTTCTGACATTCTTCTAAGTAGGGATCCTGACCAGATATTTTTGTCATTGTGCATTGTGGGTAAAGATTTCTAGCTTATTTGGAATGTCTTTGCTCTGGAAATGTGGTTATATGGGCAATGTTGAAACCTGACTGGTTCTTTTGTTCTACGCTTCACTGGAATTTAGGAATTTCGGGCATTGCTTGAAAAAAATGGCTTCAGTTCTTAGACATGATTCCTTTGTTTGCAAGCACGTAACTCTTGTGAGCTTTGCATATTTCTGATGTTCATTTTGGTAAAAATTTTAATGATACTGGACTCCCCTATATTCAATAATTAAAATAAAAATTTTTTAAAGTGCCACCATACACTAGGTAAGAAAGGGCCTGGTAACCTGGGTAATGTTTATAAGGGGGATTCCAAGAAGGGGTGACTGCCCTCCAGGTAAGGACCCGGCTTCCTCGATTAGGTTAGGTTAGGCTAAAGTGTTGCTGGATAGGGTAGCAACCCTATTAATCTCAATTATTTACAGGGCCTAGCTTCGGTTAGGTGGCAGGGGAGGTCCAGCCCCAGCCGGGTAAAGGCCTGGTGCCCTAGGTCAGATTAAGTCGCAACCCCGTAATCTATTTCAATTCATTGTTCTAGGTCAGATTAGGTGGGATCCAAGAGGGACAAAGGCCTTGACCACATAAGGACTGGACATCCTACGATAGGTTAAGTACATCCTTAGCCTATTTCACTTGTATTACCCCTCTCCATAAACCCCACAATTCCAGTACGGTCTCCCTTAATATACTAAGATATATAAGGGGGATTCAATATCTCTAAAACTACTAAATTGCGACCAAAACTGACCACAGAAATGTTCAAAGCAAAAATAAAAAGCTGGAAAATCATACCTTCAACTGATGTGTGATCAGCCTAAGTTTAAAGTAAAAATTTACCCAAAATACAGCCCAGGTTGCATCACCTGGCCCTTCACACTTATAAAAGAAAAAATGTGACATTCTTCACTGAGCCCAGCCTAGCTGATAGACCATCTTGAATAGAAATGAATTAAATACGCTGATAGACCATCTTGAATAGAAATTAAATATCTTTCTCCAAATTCATGCTATCATGCCTGGCTCGCCTATAATCGTTTAATCTATACCTATCATGTGATTAATCACCGAAGTGAGGATGGGTGCATGGCATCAAGGTAAATTAGGCTACATTTACACTGGCCTAGCCTAGTCACAATTTCAACAAAACAATGAAAAGTCTCTCCCTAACTTTTCTAGCCACTAATCACGTTTATAGATTATATTTTTTATTAAGGAACCTTTTTTGTGTATGCTTTCCAAGTAACTGAGAAAACGGACAAGACGAACGTACAGATGGCCAGGACGATGCCGAGTGATGGTCCTGTTAACCTATTAGCCAGATCACCATAAGCTGCTCTGAAGATTTTCTGTGGTCATTACTATCAATAATCCAAATACAAGATACGTATATATAAGGCTTCTAATCATGAATGTGTAAGTAAGAGCAGCTAATTCAAGGTAAAAGTAAGTAATTAATCTATTTTTTTTTTAGTTTCTACAGCACCAACGAAAATCTCCACAAACAACCATCAAAATCCCTCCTATTTCACTCTTTACAGGTACATTACATCCATTTACACACTTACATTAATAACAATAGACTAACCTTAGGATATGGAACAAATATCCTATAAAACAATTGTGTTATAAAAGCGTCATGATGTTAAAAATGCAAATAGTTCTAGGCCCTTTGTCAGTGGCCCGTAATGGCGGGCGCTTACTGTACCAGACATATTAAGAAGATTGAGACTTTGAGCTCCTGTCTATTTATTTCCTTATTTCACTGAGACGACGTCTAATGATCGGCGTTATAATCCTTTTTCGTGAGTTCTTTTTAAAGAATAGCTTTGAAATAAGACAGGTAATAAAACACGATCCAAAATACATGAGATTAATTTTTTTTTTTTTTTTTTTAACAAAACTTTGCGTGTTCTACTTACATTTCTTTACGCGAACAAAATTAAAAGGAAACGGGAACCTGGACTGAAATTTTTGCTGCTGAGTAGTTTTCCAGTATATTACTGGAATGAAATTTTTGCTGCTGAGTAGTTATAATATATTGCTGTCTGCTAAACTGTAACAGTCAACACAATCAACATATACACATTTCCCTGAAACGTCGAGGCCTGAAACAGGGCCCGTTTTGCTTAACACTTTTTCCCTGCAAGGTGGGATGGCTTGAAGAGGGATTAGCCCTCCAGCTCTCAGCATATCTCTTAGTAAGAGGATGCTAGCTTATGACTCTTTCCATCATGGTTGCTGTTCATTTCAGTGCACTAACAACAGGGTACACAAGTCACTGCTTAGGACCCCAAAGACAGATAAATCTGTAAAAATTAGATGACGAAAATCTGTGTAGTTAATTTTAATACGGTCTTATTTAACAAACAAAATTTATTTTCAATAAAGTAATATACCATCGATACAGCTTTACATTGCCATTAGGAGTGAATAAGTTCGTTCCCTACGTTAGTAACTGATCAAACGAAGCTCCAAATGTTTAATGAGAATTATTGGTTATAATTCTCAGTTCACTGGTCTTCAGTGCAAATGCATTGTAAACATTTATAATAAATTTCTTGGCTCTATTCAAAAGTACTTAGATTTATTTGCTATTGAAATCATTACCAAAGCCGATTTGCCCATATTGATTATAAGAGCTTAACTGACAACATAAACAAAAGCTGGAGAATCAGCTGAGATTGGAGAATGTATTTGTTCGCCTACTACATTCTAATGACTTTCCCTTTGTCTTTGTTTATAACAAAGAAAGGACGTCTTTTCTTAATTCGGTGGTGACTATAAACATGGTCGTTATTCTTGATTGGTTGATAACACCTGCAAGTGATGTAACCAAAGCTTGGGTTTATTTTTAAATTGCTTATAAAGGGGAAAGTTACCCTTGGCCCACAAACTGCAATGATTTAACCCTCGGGAGGTATCATCGCTTAAATTAAATGTCACTTATAGACTCTTTACGTATAAATTATGGATGTGGATAAACATAGATAGTATAGAAGTAAGATCAATAGGTCAACGAGTTAAGTAGTTCCTAGTGTAAGGTGGCAATGAACATTTTACATATGGCGTCGATATGTAACCCTGAACCCTCCTTGACTTGGTAATATCGCCGAGGGTGGCCAGAAACTACACAACAAAAATGTCTCAGTACTTCTTGAGCCGATCGTTTTCCCTCAGACCATTCAATTTTAGGGTCAATATATACAGTTTTCTCAGAAGCAACATGTGTGCCTTGGATACGGGCTTCTATTTTAGCTGAATCGTTGTGTTTGGAAAAAGTTTCGGCCTGCCGTAGAGCAAGAGCTCGTACCAGCACAAGGCTGTCTTAATAATCTAAAACGAACAAACAAAAAGCTTCTTTGGATGAAGCATTGATACAATAAAAGACCAGATTATACCCATGAAATCTGTTAAGGGACTGAAGATTTGGTGAGGTCGGTGATTTTAGAAAATTCCTAACCATGGGCAAGGGTTGCTTTGATGGCGTTTACGGTGAGCCCAGTGCTAGAAAAAAAAGAACACATGGGAGATTTTTGCCATATTTATAATAATCGCTCATATATATACATCATTTTGTTGTATTTTGCAAGCTTTAGTTGCAGTAATGATTTTATAATTATAGCAATATATATTTGATGAATAAATTCTCTCGTTTCTACTCACCGTAGTTGATTCATCCGTGAAGTTAGAATCTTCATTATCATTTATGGTACTAATAGAATCTGCCGGGAATCTCTGGTTTTAAAGACATGACACTTCCTGAAAGTACCTTAGTGCCGAGTCATAAATCTCATGAAAGCCTGCATCCGGCCTCTTTGAATTCCTTATCTTCAGCTCTTTTCAATAATTTCTCCTTAGCGAAGTTTTTTTTTTTTTACACCACGTAGGCCAGCCTATATTTATCCCGCAAAACTACATAGTCTTCTCTATTCTTGTTTCGATTATGATTCTCTGCTTTCACCTTCCAGATGGATTCCATCCCCATATATAAACGAACCCATCTTAGGAGAAATTGCCTCACTGCTTTCAAAATTTTACCAGCTCCAGACGTCACAGTGGTAAGATGGAAAGGTGAGGGTTGTTGGCTACCACCCCTCAGACAAGAATATTGTTATTGAGACAACTTTTTCTTAGGTTATTTCGGTACTATTGAACATTCCCCCTTCAATCTTCCCTAGGCATTCAAAGGTTTCAACAGTGCTCGTCGGGTTTGACCAACAGGCGTTTGAATCCTTATTACTAAAAAAATTTCCAGGTGTTAATTACCTTGGACAATTTTTTCTCAAAAGATAGTTTTTTATCATAGACTATTTTTCACAAGAGAAGGTAGTTTTTTTTTTAATCATTACCACTTTGGAGACGACCCACTTTTATATTCGCTCATTCGTATCCCCTAAGTTTTTTTCTTGCAATGCTTCAATAAAAAACATTTGGCCGTCCGTTCCACAGTCCATTAGCAAAATTGTTGGATTTTTAATTTCATTAGTTATAGAATTTAGTCCTGGGACGTGAACTCAAATATAAATATTGAACCTTATATTGTAGACTCGTAGGAATAGACAGGTTGTAAGAGCCCGTCGCCCCGACGCCGTCTCTTCCAAACAATCAGACGTTACACACGTCTTGGGGGAGAGTACTTGTAAGAGCCCCGACGCTGTCTCTTCCAAACACGTGTGTGTTCGTGTGTTCGTCGATCGTCATCATCGGAGTCGACAGGACAAAACAGGAGCGTCTCGTTTTCTTTCTCTACAGGAACGCGATTTCAACCATACAATATTTCCGTCTGTTTCTCCCTAAGAATTGTTGTCTTAACGTATGTACAATCACCACTACTTGCATTGCCATGCAAGCATTCTAATCATGTACTCATAATGTTCCAACGAATCTTCTGTATCAAACTGTGTGTATGTTTCTGTTTGTGAAGACGCCAAAGGTCTCTCCATTTCACATTTATTATGCTATTGCATTGTATCCATTAATGTGTCTTGAATCTCATGCAATTGGCCATATGTAGAATTTCCTGACCCTTCCACTGATGTATGTTTCATCACCGTATGTTAATCATGTCTCTTGATATCGCCATCTGTTTGTCTGCCGACAAACACAGATGTCTGAACCTTTTATGTCCGTTTTACCTGTCTGTGTGTAGACGCTACATTACCGCTCGCACGCGTCAATAACATCTTCCAAGATTCTGTACATTTATCTCAGTAAGGAACAACCAATAAACCAGTTAACACCCAGCCAGTATGTCGCTCATAACCCAGTCCTTACACTGGTGACCCCGGAGTGACTCGAAGGACCCGGCCGACCCAAGATGACGACCCACGCGCTGATAGACCCTTCGCCGCCTCGCTGTTTCCCGCCGTTCCTGAGTTCTCAGTATTAGTCCGACCCTCCGAGATGACCCACTCCACCACCGGAGCCCTGGATACCTCCTCCAGGAAACCTGAAGCCGCCCCCGCACTCGTACTGGACGAGCTGACCAACGAAGGACCAGCCACGTCATCCTTCAGCCTGCTGCCGCCCCTCTCGAGCTGGGTACCAAGGATCAGCCGCCGTCATCCTTCAGCCCTCGAGCCGGCCACCGAAGGATCATCCGACGTCACCCTTCAACCAGCTCCCGTCCTCCTCGAGCTCCTGCTGGCCGGTGCCGCCCTTCAGCCTCCTACCCGCCCCTAGCCCAAGCCCTTCGAGCCAACTACAATTGTCGCCAAGACAATTTCCGCATCGTTGCCTCGCTTGTGGGGGGAACATTGTAAGAGCCCGTCGCCCCGACGCCGTCTCTTCCAAACAATCAGACGTTACACACGTCTTGGGGGAGAGTACTTGTAAGAGCCCCGACGCTGTCTCTTCCAAACACGTGTGTGTTCGTGTGTTCGTCGATCGTCATCATCGGAGTCGACAGGACAAAACAGGAGCGTCTCGTTTTCTTTCTCTACAGGAACGCGATTTCAACCATACAATATTTCCGTCTGTTTCTCCCTAAGAATTGTTGTCTTAACGTATGTACAATCACCACTACTTGCATTGCCATGCAAGCATTCTAATCATGTACTCATAATGTTCCAACGAATCTTCTGTATCAAACTGTGTGTATGTTTCTGTTTGTGAAGACGCCAAAGGTCTCTCCATTTCACATTTATTATGCTATTGCATTGTATCCATTAATGTGTCTTGAATCTCATGCAATTGGCCATATGTAGAATTTCCTGACCCTTCCACTGATGTATGTTTCATCACCGTATGTTAATCATGTCTCTTGATATCGCCATCTGTTTGTCTGCCGACAAACACAGATGTCTGAACCTTTTATGTCCGTTTTACCTGTCTGTGTGTAGACGCTACATTACCGCTCGCACGCGTCAATAACATCTTCCAAGATTCTGTACATTTATCTCAGTAAGGAACAACCAATAAACCAGTTAACACCCAGCCAGTATGTCGCTCATAACCCAGTCCTTACAAGGTTTTGCGTAATTTTGAATACAAATCCCTGGTAAAGCAAAGACTTAAAGATTTTTTATGCTTGCTTGTGTTTTTGTGAGATTTTCAGTACAGTAACAGTCTCTCTCTCTCTCTCTCTCTCTCTCTCTCTCTCTCTCTCTCTCTCTCTCTCTCTCTCTCTCTCTCTCTCTCTCTGTGTGTGTGTGTGTGTGAAGAGAGAGGGAAAACAAAAGTATAGATGAATGTCAAAGTAAATCCACTACATGTTATTTAATATTACTGTATATACTTGTATTATAAAAGGCTCATGAACAGAGACACAGCTCGCTTCTGTACGTCTTTATTTCTCATCGACAGTCGTACAGGTACACAAGACCCTATATTTATACAAAATTACATTTTACAATGCGATTTAATGTTATTTTTCTTAGATTTCGATAGAATAGAGGTTAACATTATTAGCTCTAAGTTTTCCCAAAGATTCCATAAGATCAACGAAAACAAAACGTAAATTAGCGCCAACATTTATGTGACACAAAATACATAGGCACGATACCAAGATCCCTGAAAAGGAATCTGGAAAAACTAGATGCCGAAGTAGCCCCAGGACTCATGCAGCAAAGTGTGCTACTAGAAACAGTGCACATAGTGTGGAAAGTGGACTCCCAAGGAGGCAGGATGCAACCCGGAACCCCACATTATAAAAACCAACTAGTCGAATAGGATGACTGTAATAGAATTAGAAATAATAATAATAATAATCACACTAATTGGTTACCTAGCAACGGGACCTACAGCTTATTGTGGAATCCGAACCACATTATAGTGAGAAATGAATTTCTATCACCAGAAATAAATTCCTCTTATTCTTCACTGGGCGGTCGGAGATTCGAACTCGCGGCCAGCAGAGTGCTAGCTGAGAACGGAACCCACTCTCCCAACGAGGAACTCCCACCTTCTGAAGGACTCCTGGAAACGCCCATTGGACTATAACATCTTGAAGACGTCTCCACGACTCCAGGATCCTTTGAAGCCATCTTCAGCTCCTGATGCATTCCTGGAGAAACGCCAGTTGGATTATAGGTTTTCTTGAAGTCTTAAAGACTCAAGGATCATGTGAAGCCGCCTTCAGTTCCTGAAGAACTCCTGGATAAACACCCATTGGATTATCACGGCTTCCTAACAGTGGCGACGCTACGGGGGCTCCACCCCCACGTCAGATGCTTGGCCCCTCCAACTGGCCACCTCAGCTGAAATTCCCTTTGTAGCTAAACTTGAACCTTTGGTGGTCAAAAGCAGACATTCTCGCCCTAGCGATCGTGTCCTAGGTCGAAATCGACTTTTAATCAACCACATCACTTAAAACGCCGCACTACACTGGTGTTGTAGAATAATTACCTTCATTACCAGACGCTGATCATGACAGTGTCTACTATCATCTTAATACAAAAAAATATTTTTAGTTTATTTACAGTTGTTCTAGATATCTAATGACATTATTTTGGTTCTTGTTACCTTTACAACTTATACAGAGCAGAGAAATGAATAGCTATAGGGTTTAATACAAATGACGCATTTGTTCATGACATTTTGATCCAAGTTAATATTATCAAGTTATGTATGAAGTGATTGAAACTATAGTTACAGTTTTGAATAAGTGCAATGCAATTTGCTACTGATGCTTAGAGTTAATTTACAGGGAGAGGCGATGAAGAAGAGGGAATGGGATAGGTTGAAATTTTGGAGGGTCATAGTCTTTTGTGTAATTGATTATATGCACTATTTTGATATATTTACACGACAAGGATATTATACTATAGTTGAAAATTAAAACTTGATAATAGAAATTAGGCTAGTGTTGAATATAAGGGTGTGAGGAAATTGACATTACGGCATTTGATACATTTGAATATAGTAAGAGTTGAAAATTTAAAAGTATCGAGCTCTATAATATAATTTCAAATATAGGTTTACTAATTACTAACACAATTATTTTCCTTCATTCACGTGGATTTATACATTCGAGAATATTATATTTTACTAATTGGTACATTAGTTGTGTAATTTTCTTTGGGCCCCTCAAAAGATATCTGGGCTCCAACCTAGGGTACCCCAACGACGGAATCCCAGCTACGCCACTGCTTCCTGAAAAAGTCTTCAAGAATCCAGCTGTCTTCGGCTCCTTCTGCTGCAGCCTCGCGAATCTCCAGAGTTTTAGTATTATGTAGGTTAACAAGTTCAAGGTCATGGCAATAACTTCTGATTTATCACGATCGTCATCATCATCGTTATCTTTGTTTAGTTTAGAAAAGGTAAACCCCCAAGGCCTCATCCGGTCCGTCAGGCTGGCCCCATTCATTTGTCAGTCACAGTTTATAGTTTTTTTTTTAAATGCCACGTGTCAGTGTGAATATACTTGTTTACACATTTTTAGTTCTTGGGTGCGCTATCTTCAAAACTGACAAAAAAACATTGAGTTTCCTCGTAAAAAATACTACCAATAATGCCAAGGCACAACACTTTAGTATATATCTATGAAAATTTTATTCCACTTCCTTGAATTAGATTATTTTTGGTCATTTTTGTAATTATGTCCAATTACTTTGTGTATATCCATTCAGCACGATGTATTTTGTGACATATAAAAGTATTACGTTGGTAACATTATAATATAGCCAAAAGAATTTGAATTCAATGATAGGTCGCTTCTGGTGGAACGTAGAATATACGTTTGTTGTGATTACCCGTTGCTGTCCTTCCTGCCGCCACAGTTTCTGCTTCCTTTTGAATTGTCAAACGTGAAACAGAATGAGATTGTGATAATGTCTACTACAAGTAAGTTGCGTTTGGTTGTTAATGAGTTATAATGGACTGTGATGCGATGTTAGGCCTTTGCAGCAACGGCATTCCAATTAAGGGAGAGAGAGAGAGAGGGATTGTCAGCGGCATGGATTCCATGTGTAAGTTTTCCTGTTGTGAGGCTTTGCGTACAGTTCTCCCTCCGGTACTTGTAAACTGAGGTAGCCTAGTGTTGTAACGGTCGAAGCCGCACATTGTCATAGGGTTCATTATCGCAGTTCCTAGTAATTACACTTATTTTAGGGTAATATGACTGATTAGCTTAGGGTAGCCTAGCCTAAGTAGTCCATGGCTCAAGTAGCATGCACCCTGGTCCTTGCCGCATTCGGGTCGTTTCGGCCGTAAGCACGTTTACGTGCAAAATGGGCGCCGTGTTTAGTACCAGCCCCTTGGGGATGTATGTAAAACATGAAATAATAATGGTAAATACCATAAACGTAACGGTAAATACCATAAGTAACGTCTTACATTGTTTTGGATGTTACGGCCTAAAGTGACTTACGGCCGAAACGACCAGGACCGGTCCTTGGCTATAGAAAACGACAATCCCACCTATGCCTCGGTTACTTTTGGTTTTCTGCGAAAGATAAACGGTAGATCTAAGTAGTAGCTCCGTGGAGGCGATTTCCTTCAGACTTTACTTTTTCTACCCTTTTTTGGTTACTAAATATGGATTTACCTTCAGTTTTTTTGTCGCACAAATGTAATTAACATGTAATTAACCTCTGAAGTCCATCCAACAAGGGGTTTCCATACGCGATCTTCACAAGACTTAGCACGGGTACATATGTTTGGAACGGTTCATATCCAGTCCGGCAAGTGCAATAACTTGTTAACGTGTGGGTACTGCCCCCCGCCCCCCCTGGGCCAGTACTAAACACAGCAAAGGGACATTCCATTTGGCCGACAGCAAACAAATGCACCGCCAGTATCAGAAGCCCTAAAAGTGTAGAAAAAAACCAGTTGCCAAGTTAAAAACAGGTGCGGAGCTAATACTTTGAATTACCTTTTTTCTTATCAGATATTTCCAGACATACGGACATACATGATATTGGGGTGAAAAAGTTTGACAGTCATAATGGGAATTCTGTGCCGTTATTTACAGAAAATGTAATGACATAATAATACGGTAAATATTTTCGAAACTGCAAACTTCTCATATCACTAATTGGCAACTGTCAGCGGTGCCTCAAAGCTCTCGCTGTTTGCAGATCACCGTCTCTCGGCACTGCTGCCAAACTGAGTCAAGAACAGATGCAACATAATAAGACACATTCTTCATTTTCTCTTCACATATCACACGTATCTAAAATCTGAAAGCACCAGAGTATTCAGGGTGAATTTATTGTATGAAAACACAAGTTTTATTTTATCTTGATCGCATGAATGAATTTTATCTTGATCGCATGAATGATGCAAAATCCGATGGTAAGTAAAAGTAGGTATAAAGAATTAAATGCTTCTCTCTTCACTTTTACTTGTTGTAATTCCTTTGTGTTTTATCTTATTCATTTCAAGAAATCGTGATTTAGTTTTACAATTAATACCAAATCCAATGGTATGACCAAAACTTTCTTATGAAGAAATATAAACATATTGCTAGTTTTCTGAGCTACAGACGTAAAAATGTGACAGTGAGCGAGCCTCCTACCTCCTGGTACCAGCCAGTCAAAGGCTGCCAAACAAACGTCTTGTAGGCCCAAGAATCTACCTTAAGTGAACCAGCTATAAGTTCTGGCGGACGCACTGAGCCGTCAGAAACATATCCTTCCCACCGAGTGGACCTTGCATCCCGTGGTCTGTTGTGATCTGTGGAATCTATGGGGCAGGCCGACTTTGGACCTGTTTGCCACCTCAAGGAACCTTCGTCTTCCTCTCTTTTGTTCTCCAACCCCAGACCTCTAACATGGGCAACAGACACCGTGCTGCAAGATCGGTCCAACCTGGACCTCTACGCCTCTCTGCCTTTCAACATGGTCAAGGAAGGGCTGAACAAGTTTCAGGCTCACTGCGATGTTACGACAACCTTCTTACCCCTGTTCTGAACCATGAAATAATGGTTCCTGAACCTGCTACGGTTGTTGGTGGACTCTACAAGACTCCTTCCACAATATGTACCTACTCAGACAACCTCACTTCAAGAGATACCACCTTTCAGATGTCAGTCATCTAGCTCCATCTACCAGACTAAGTGAGTGATTTTCTGAAGTGGGTGTCTCAGACTAAGTCTCTTCATCTGAGACATCTATGACTCAAATTGTGGATTTCCTCTTTTATCTAAGGAGATCTAGAACCTCTTGTAAAAGGATATCAAACTATGCTTAACTCTGTGTTTAAGCAAAGGGTCCTAGATCTTTCGTCATACCTAAATATTGATGACCCTGTCTTGTCCTTTGACATGTCCAAGCAAGAAAGGAAAACCCAGTCGTCAAGGACCTGGACAAAGTGCTGAAGTGACTGACAGGTCCCTCTTTTGATCCCCTATGTTCTTCTTCTCTGAAAAACCTTGCCTGGATGGTTATCTTCCTGGTGACCTTGGCTCCTGCTAAAATATATTATCGAGATCAAGCCATCGTTTTAGAGTAGGTTTTTCAAAGGAGACATGGTTTGCTTTTTACCCTTGGATTTTAACCAAGAACGAGGACCTGTCCAAGCCCTGGATCCGTTTTTTCTCCCTTAAGTAATTAATAGACATCCTTGGCTCTGAGGAAGAAGAGAGAGCTCTTTGTCCAGTTAGAGCTTTCAGGTATTATCTGACTAAGAAGCCTTTTAGATCAGAGGGCCATCCGTAACCTGTGGTGTTCTGACAAGAACTCTTGTCTTGCCCTTTGACTAAGAACGCATTGTCCTTTAACTCAATTGAACTTTATTTTTGAGATGCACTCTCAGATTCAGGAGAACAATTTGCCTACTTTTGAAGTGAAAGCTAAGGACATCAGAATAGCCTCTACCTCATTAGCTTTCAGGCACAATATGTCTTCTGTTTTGCCATCGGCCTACTGGAAGTGTAATCGATCTTCGCTTCTCATTTTTTTCTTGAAAGTTAAAACAGTGTTTGAAAATTTTATAGTACCTTGGGACCATTATTAGTAACTGGCATGGTATTGAGGGAGGAAGCATAGGATTTTCTCCTACTATCTCTTCACCTTGTAGTAAGATGCCGAGTTTTTGGGGAGCAGGGGTCTACAGTGTACCACCACTCAGTGGATGGGTAGAGGTTTTATTTCAGTGTAGGTGACAGTGTTGTCTGGTTGTTTTTTATTTTGGTATTGTACCCAGGGCAAGGTTACTTATTGATGCTTTGCTAGCCATCGGAATACTCCTTTGCTGCAAAGCTCCCACTTAAGTAGAGGTGCTCCACGGCTATATCACCACGCCACTGCAGGTTAAGATGAGCACCAACCAGAGGCAGTATTCTCCTGCATTAGCTCTCTTAACAGATAAGGAAGCCAGAAGTCTATTGTTCAGTAGTTCCAGATCTCTTCGCGTGGCAGAGAACACCCTTCAACATCCTTGGGACAACCTGGACATCTACGCCTTTCCCCCCCTTTTGCCTGATCCGTCATGTTCTGAATAGAGTGATGATTTCCCAGAATCTTAGGATGACCCTTGTAGCTACTTTATGGCCTTAAGCAGAATGGTTTCGGGATCTTCTAACTCTGCTCTCAGCGGTTCCGAGAGAAATACCCCCTTGGCGCAATCTTCTCTGACAACCTCATGTAGAGCGATACCATCAATTGGTAACAGCCCTATTTCTTCATGGATGTACACTATCCAGTATCTCCCAGGAGCAAAAGGCTTTTCTCGCAGAGCAGCGACACAGATGTCTGGTTACGTCAGATCTTCAACCGTGTATTGGGAAATGGGCTGTCTACTGTGATTGGTGTTGTCAACGGGGTTTCTCTCCACTTGGAACCTCTATTCGGCAGATAGCTGATTTTCTGATGTTCCTCAGAACAGAAAAACACCTATCTGTTTCTGCTATTAAGGGCTACAGGGCTGCCTTGGGATTGGTTCTTCATTTGAAAGATGTCGACCTAACTTCATCGTGGAAAATTTCTATGCTGCTCAAAAGTTTCGAGCAGTCTTGTTCTCCTAGAAAACTGAAACCTCTTACCTGGGATCTGACTCTGGTGCTAAGTAGTCTCACTTCAGCCCCACATGAACCACTGTGTCGGTCATCGGACAGGAATTTGACCCTCAAGACAGTTTTCCTTCTAGCCTTGGCTTCTTCGAAGAGAGTGGGTGAACTCCATGGCCTAGCTTTTGATGTTAAACATACCAGGGGTTGGAAGTCAGTAGCATTCGAATTTCTCCTGGAATTTGTGACTAAGACTCAAAACCCCTCTGTTCATGATGACAGGTTTACCTCCTTTTCCATCTCTTCCCTTGGGGATTTCATTAACGACAATCCAAATGAATTGCTCTTTTGCCCTGTCAGAGCGCTGTGTTGATATCTAAAAAGGACTCAACATCTCAGACCAGGCTGCCGAAGACTTTTTATTAGCACCGGCCAGATAAAGAAAGAAGTGTCCAAGAATACTGTTTCGTTTTGGCTACGTAAAGTGATAAGGCATCCTTGGTCATCATCATTTTCTACTGCCAATGCTGAGCATGCAAGAGCACATAACATTAGAGGACTAAGCTCCTCCTTGGCATTCAAGAACTTATCTGTTCATAGTATCCTGAATGCTGGTTCTTGGCTCCGCCAAACCACATTCACTTCCTTCTACCTGAGGGACATTGTCCACAGGTCCTTGGACACTTTTTCCTTGGGTATGGTGGTGGCTGCTCAACAAGTTGTGTAGCTCATTCAGTGCCCCTAGTGGGACAGTTTGGTGTCTTGTCTAAGAAGATGGTATAAAAGTGAGGATGATTGGTCCCTTGTCCTCCCCCCCCTTTTTTCCTCTCTTCACTACCTACAGGCAGTAAGAAGATGGTTCAATCATACGCAGGAACGGGCCAGATACAGGTGAGTGAAGTAGCCTTACTGTTAGTTTTTATTCTACATGAATACTTTATACTTAGCAGTAGAAAACCCTTCCTTTCTCTAGCAAGGAGAGAGAGGAATGATAACAAACGCATATATGTGACTACCTTAGTTTGTTATCTGAACAGATATAGCTCTTTGACTTCTACTAATGCAATGAATTTCTGCACTGGACTTGGCCCAGTAATCTGACTGTTGGATACCTATATATCTATCAGGTCAGAAGCATAGGTCTCCTTCCTTTGAATTCTCGTATTCAGGAAGTATGACTGGGTGTGCTGAACCTCCACTTGGTTCAGGATTCTCTTACCTCCCACCAAGAGTGAGTCTATCCTAATGTTAAGACCCAGGTTTGTTCTGCATATGAACAAATGGCAAATTTAAATTGATTTGTATTTTTCATAGCAAACAAACCTACAGTCTTGACATTTACTGCCCACCTCTAGCCACCCCTCTTTCAGTTACAATGGGCTGGAAGAAAACTGAGATGTCACGGGGTTGAAATAAGGTCGCTGATTGCTTTCCATCTCGCCTCTGTGACGTATGCCAGATGCCATCAATTCCTTGCATAAAGGAATTGTTTTTATATTTACCGGTTTGCAACTGGCATCAGAAGACCTATAATATTAAGACTGCATGTTTGTTAGCTATGAAAAATACAAATTAATTTAAATTTGTCCTTTTTGCAAAATAGGATATTGAAATTCTTTAAGAAAATTATTTTCTGATATTGCACCCATTGGTTGTTGTGCATTTGAATTATCTCTTACAGGACGGGCTAAATACATATTAAGCACACTCCTAGAGTGGATAAACTTTTAAGGTTGGCCAATTTAAGAAAAAAACACATCACTGGAAAGTGGAAGATATGCAAATGCACATGGTGTAATAAAAAAAATGTTCTGTACCTTCCACAGGAAGTTGAAAGCGAATATTTACAACCCTGTACTGGGCCTCTTTTCGAAGACACTCGCAAAAATATGCTAATTTTACCAAGTTATACAAGTTTTTTGATAATTTATTTTATTGTATTTTGTAAAATTATAATTACAGCTCACACAATATCATAACAGGTAATAACTAAAGTCAGTAACAAACTCAGAGTATATTTATTGTAAAATATTTACGAGATTTACTGAGATGGGGAGATGCACGACTGTACTTTTTTGTGAGGTATACGTGTTTTTTCTAATATTGCTTTGCACTTTACCTTGCAAAATTACAATTATAGATGAACTATTATCATAAAAGATAAAAAATGAAACCAACAGCAATCCCTGGGTATATTTACGAGCAAATAAATAAAAAGATGTCCTGGAACTATGGAGAGGCAGTAGCCTACACCCTCCATGAAATCTCAAGGCACACTGATCTCCCTCCCCACACTGAGCTACAGCAGTTGCCATAAGTCATTTATGGCCCATTGAAGTGATATGAACATTTTTCCTGCCAAATTCATCCAAACCATATGGCACGCAATATTGATACTCGTAAGAGTTAGCCCAGCGTTTGCTCAAAACCTGTTGTGGTACCTCATATGATCATGCCCATCCAGGATGGGTTAATCTAATTGTATGGGTAATTTTTTGAATGTCAAAGCACTTGTTTTGCACAGTTATGCAAATACCAAAAGGAAGTTTGTAATAATAACCCCCTTCTTTTAAAATTAAAGAATGCACATTATCAATTATGAAGATAGTTGCTTATGGTAAGTTTGTAAACCTTTAAAGGTCATTCAAAGTGTATGTACAGCAGGTCTTTATGATTGCTTATTGTAAGTTTATAATCCTTTAAAGGTCATCCAAAGCATGTAGGACAGGCCTTTATGACTGTTTAATTATCCAAGATATATTAATTCATAAACATTTATTACAGGCAAAGGAATATGGGGTTCTATGGTCTCCTTAGACCAGGCTGTGCAACATGCTGTACTGACAAGCACAACGAGTGGCGGCACTCCAGAGGCTTTAGAAGCCAGTCACAATCTTGACTTGGCTCTTCAACGACACAGAACCGCTTTCATCAACCTCCTCCGGAACCCTCCCAAAAATGCTAATGAAAGGTAATATAGTATGTCTTTTTAAATAAGTAACTTACCAGGTCATTACTTAGCTAACAATTATGCTCGCATGGCATCCTAAATTCAAAGTTCTCGGTAATGCGTCAGTTGCAAAGGGAGGGGGGTAACAGGCCCCGCCCACTGCAACGGGAGCATGTAAGTGACGTGCAGCCAACAGTTTCATTCTCTTTTGTGTTACGCTGCCGTCAACATGTCGGCCACTGCAGTCCTGCCTGATTCGCCGGTTGTTGCATGGTTGCTGAAGTCGGTGAAGTATTTCACTTTCTTTTAGCCCAAGCTGTTGTTTTTTGGTTTCATCAGTGCAGTTAGACTTTCTTTTAGTTTAGCTATGTCTGATCTAGCTCTTCCAGTCATCGCTATTGCAGCGAAGGTTGTAAGGTTAGATTAGTTAAGCTTTGTTATGATGCACAAAGTGTAGAGGGCAGGTGTGTTCGTGGGAGAATACATGTGGGGAGTGTAAGGACTGGGATGAGTGTAAGTGGAAGGTGCTTGATTCTCATCTTTGTAGGCTTGAGAAGAATAGGATAAGGAGGGCAGCCTTTGGGCCTGAAAGTAAGGCCTCTGTTAGTAGGGAATCTTCTCCTAAGCCTAAGACAGACTCTAGCCCCCCTCTTCCCTCTACTCCCTGTCACACTCTTTCCCCTGCCCTCAGCCCTCCCTCTATCCCTCCATATACTCCTGTGCTAAGCTCCTTTGCTTCTGACCCCGATGCCTTTGCCAGTATTGAGTCTAGAATTGAGTCTAAGTTTGACAAGAAAATAAGTCAAGTGGTTAATTCAGTATCGGAGATTGGGGCGTCCCTTAGATCCCTGATGGGCAAAGTTTTCAGTGATACAGTGCCTAGTGATAAATTGTTAAGTGAAGTGTTATTGGAAGAGGTAGTTTCCCGTCCCGTTGGTTCTCCTAGGCGAAGGTCACTGTCCCGCTCCCCTGAACATGGGAGACCACTGGAGGTCCAAGGGAGGCTGGCGGGGTTTGCCCACGCGTTGCTGCCCCCTCAGTCGAGCCTGTTGCAAGATCCCAGGCTTCGACAGACTGCCACTGGAAAGGCATGTCACTTGATGTGCACCACTTGTCTTCAAGCTCAGACTCAGATTCCGACTGCGGGCGTCGCAGACGCTTCCTTGATTCTTTCCGGCCACTGAAAAGGCAAATAGACGACTCTGTTCCGTCTTCCTGTTACCTGTCAAGCGTCAGAGGGAGACGTAACTATCTATTTATCTATCTGTGTCTAACACTGCTACCAACCACTGTTAATGGGCTTGTTCCCCAGGTCAAACAGGGCCATCTTTCATTGCTTTATCTGTTTTAAGAACAGAATCAATCACCTTACTTCTCAAAGATGACTGTGGTAGTGCGGCTCATCCCTGGGTCAGCAAATCCCTTCTCCTTTGTCTTCTTCTCTCACTAAACATATCTTTACACAAAGGTGTACTGAAATTAAACACTTTCGTACAAAACTAGACTTTATTTGCAAATTTAAAGAAAGAGATTCGGCACAAGCTACGGTCATGAAATGGAGTGATTCACACCCCCTATCAATGGAAAACATAACTAGAGGAAATACTGTTTCACAAACAAGCATATGACTATTTCTGTACCATGCAATACTAGTGAATAACACCTTGGTCACCAAACCAAGCAATAAGGTCATATAGTATGTAAGAGTAAAAACACCACTTCCCAAATGTTCGTCCTCTCAGGACAAGACTCGAATTCCTGTTGAAAGAAACATATCATGATATTAAAACCTGAAATGGTGTTGATTAGCATACATTTTCAAAACAGAAAAATGCACACTGAACAAGTACATGGGAAAATTCATCAGGTAGACATCGATCAATTTCACTGCAGCACTACTAGGTCTTCCTATCAAAAACAATGTCTGTAAAGAGATGAGTGTCCATGAATCGTGGTACTCACTTTCTATGGTGAAAAATAACCAATTTTCTTGTGTCAATCTTCTAACACTACACCACTAACCAAACAGACCCAGATCTCTTAATGCAATCCCTCTGTAAGAGTCTGTCCCCCAGTTAATATACTGTGGGAGATCACCCACACACACACACACACACACACCACTGGAACCTAGGCACTTCCGGCGGATCTGTTCAATGTTCGAAAGATCGCGCGGTCTCTCTGATCAAATAGCCCTCTGTATCCAACTGAGCAAATTTCCAAAGTCAGCATAAATGCACCTGCAGTAAAGAGCCACTGACAGGTCAGCACATAGTTCTTTTAAAGTCATCCAAGACATAATATATACATTAGGAAATTGAAAATGCTACAAGAACAAACGGGGATGTCTATAAAAGAGGCTAGGTTGGAATTAAAAGTGAGAGGAATTCAAGATCCGTTGAAGAAACATACATATTCTTCAATAAGAGCAAATAAAGAAACAAACACGCAAACAGATAGAAGTAGCAGAGCACAGAAAGGTAAATCTCAAGAAAAAATCATTAATTTAGAAATAAAAACTAAAATGGTAAAGAATAAAGAAACAAGTACAAATGAGATGGATAATATTTTATCCAATTCATTTGAAATATTAATGCAAATAGAAACACAGGAGGATGCTACTACTGCAGTAACAGAGGAGGGTCTTGATGGACTGGAA
Organism: Macrobrachium rosenbergii; assembly: GCA_039081455.1. NCBI lineage: Eukaryota > Metazoa > Arthropoda > Malacostraca > Decapoda > Palaemonidae > Macrobrachium > Macrobrachium rosenbergii. The sequence goes on along the minus strand of JANJGK010000053.1, from coordinate 273,115 downwards.
ATAACAGACAAAAAAAAGGCCTTTGGAGAGAACACCACCCAAAACGAAGAAGCCAACTATTATTAGAGAAACATCGCTTAAACCAAAGATGAGGGAGATGAAAAGGAAACAAAAGCAAAAACAAACAGAGAATATACCTTTATCTCCTAAAATAATAGTAAAACCCATGAAGGCAGATGTCGAAAACGCTGAAGAAGTGAAAGAGAACCATATCATAGATGATAATGATTATGTCAAAGGAGAAGAGATTACTCTTTCCCCAGTAATTGGTACAAGAGCAAATGAAAAAAAGAAATATACATGATGATACATGTGGATGTGATGATTGTTTCATTGAATTATGCAATAACAACAAAAGCGTAACCAAAGGTAGTTTAACAAAAATTATAAGAAATTTTATGAAATGTAGGAAAAAAGAAGCTATGGATTTGAGTACCCATGAAAAAGGTTGCATATGCATTGAGCACTTAGTATATTACAAAGAAAAACAAATGAATGTCGTGAGTAAGTTATTAGAAAAAATCCAAATAGATAATACAAAAAAAGAGAGTAAACCTCGACCACTATAACAAATAGTTTTCAGTAGCTATATTATACAATGGAACGTAAATGGTCTACAGACCAGATTACAACTAGGAGAAGTACAACTGTTATTAAAATATTATGAACCAATGATATTATGTTTACAACCTGTCAACAAAACAGTGTCAGCAATAGGTAAATAAACTTAGTATCAACATCACGAGAGGAAGAAGGAGATTTAGGTACTGTATAGCATATATGTACATAACAAAGTATTTTACAACAAAGTACCTGTCAACATTACTGACTTGCAAATATCAGGTATTAAAATTCAAATAAAATAACGATAATTATGTATTGATGATTTATACAATCAGCGTAATAAAAACTATGACATTGACAAACTTAGAGAATTGCTTAATAATGCCAAAGAACCTACATTAATGTGGGTGATTTTAATGCTCACAACCTGATGTGACACTGTAATTGTACAGACTCAAAGAGAGCAGGAAGTAAAATAGAAGAATTCATAGATTCATGAGACATGTGCTGTATAAATTATAATAAAATCAGCACATTTTTCTAAAACACATGGAACATTTTCCTCAATCGACTTAGCTCTATGTACAACAAACATAGTAGACACATTGGGTTGGAATACAGTTGACGACTTGCACACAAGTGGTCATTTCCCAATATTAAGTTCATTATTACAAAATATCCTGCCAAACATGTGCCTCAGTATAACATTTATAAAGCAGGTTGGGAGCAATATGAATTCCACACTAGAATTATCCCACCATTTGAATATTCAAAAGACCATAATGAAACTAATAAATTTCTTGTTGATTTCATTAAAAATGCTGCTGATAAAGCGATACCAAAATCAAAAGCTTATCCAACAAAACACAAAGTTCCATGGTCTGAAAAACTAACAGAATTAATAAAAATAAAACACCAAATTGGAAGAGGATTAGATAATTTGAATGGAAAGTTCAATAAAATAAATAAAACATTACTGATATTAGAGGAAAATTTACAAAAACTGACTATATTATTATTAGAAATTAATATGTTAAAACCTCTGTATAAGAAAATATCTGCAAAATTTAAAAGAGAAGTAATTCAAGCAAGAATCATTTCATGGAGGAAATATGTATCAGATCTCTCTAATAATACTCTCATACAAAAAATATGGGGTAAATTCAGGAAAATAAATGGCACCCATGTTAAACCACCTAGACATGCCATAATAAAAGATGGGAAAGGAATACTTGATCCAAAAGAAATAAGTAATGTAATAGGAGAAAATTTAGCAAAAGTAAGTAGTAACAAAAATTTAGATGAGCATTTCCGCACAAAGAAAAATAGGATAGAATCAGTAACAATAAATTTTGAAATAATAGAAGATATATATTATAATAGAAAATTTAATATGGAACAGTTAGAATTTGCTCTGTTGAACAGCAATAAATCTGCCCCTGGAGGTGACAGTATTTGTTTTGAAACGACGTGCCATTTAGCACCTTTGGCAGAGTCTTACTTATTAGAGTTTTATAACCACGTATGGCTTCAAAATTTATTTCCTGATGAATGGTGTAAAGCCATAATTATTCCTATCCCCAAACCTAGAAAAGATCCCAGTACATTAATGTAAACAATTACAGACCAATTTCTTTAACAAGTTGTTTATGCAAATTACTATATTAGAGAAAATGGTAAATGCTCGACTAACATGGCACATTCAAGAAAATAAAATTTTGACTCCCACTCAATAGGGTCACAATGTTAGCCCCTACATAGGAGGTTCTTTATTTGGAGATGGTTCTCAGCTCTTGGACTTTTCAAGTTTTTTGTCTCCCAAGAGAATCGCAAACTGCCTCCAGACAATTCGCAGTTTCCTCGCCCTTTTGTCCTGTTCAGCTTGTCAGTGGATGAGCCTGCTTTATACAATCTTGTGTTACGTTACATTTCTTTTCCAGTACCGTATATTATTTTGGAAATTTTTTTTTTATAGATTTGCATCCATTTATGGAATACCATCTTACTGCTAAGAGCGCCTTAAGCCATTCCACTTTCATGTGCTATTTTCCAATATATGCTACTGTACTATTTGCTATTTCTATAAATATTTATTGGTTCATTGTGTTGCAAGCTTTTCATGCTACAAAAACATTTTATGGAAGAACTGCTGGCTCATTTTATTTAAGGTTTTATAAGCTGTATAAAATTATGTTAGGCTCTGATCTGTGGGAAAATTCCATTTAATTACTTCTTGTATAATTGTTGTAATCATTAGTTTTTAAGATTAACATCTTCCGTTCTCTGTTTGCAGGTCAACAATACAGAGGGCGTCTACTGAGCCTGTCACTCTTCCAGGGTACTCAGTGCCAAGCAAGCTTACTGATTCTTTTATAAAGGAAGTTTTTATCTTATCTGACATGTTCCAAATAAGTGAGATGACTTCCCTATCTTTACTAAGAGCAGCAGAAGAAGAACGTACCATCTACCCAGGGATTCCAAGGGGACTAATTGCTGTATTATTTTACTATGATAGTAGAGTGCGTCTAGCAAATGCCTTGAAGACTTTAGTTCAAGCCAGACAAGGTATTTCATGGGTACTCCTTCCTGACAATGAAGAATTGTCTATCAGTATAACAAGGTATTTAGAACCTATCCTTAATATTAGTATGGTAGATAGAATTATTGACCTGTTATCATCCATGGACATAACAAAGGAGATAGAAGTTTTACAGCAAAACCGTGCACTGGGAGATGCCAAGCATAGAAAACTAGTGTTGGACAAATTTTCGTCTGTACGTACTCTTTTAGCTGAAACACTTTTTGGGTGGGCTGCTCAGACACCTCTCAAAAAAGACGAGTGTCGGCGTTTGCTGATTCACTTGTCAAAAGTTAAACTTACTGAGACAAGTGATGGTTCTTTAGATCAAGTCAATTTAGCTTTACTTATGGCACTGTTGTACAGTTTAGAAGCAGGCCATATCTTAAGCACAGAGGATATGACAGAGGCTCTCAGTCAGTTCCCCATTACTAGTGATCGCACATTTGTTCAAGAAATACACAGGGAGTTGAAGTCAGATTTAGTTTGGGATACCCAAGGGTTAAAGTCAGTGGTTTTGTTGGCTTGGACAGTCAGCTTAGCCAATTTACGGCAAGTAGCAGTTGCAACTCAGCTAGCTGATATTGATGCCATTCTTGAAGACGATGATGCCATGCTTGATGAAGCTCTAAAGGGCAAAGTTTTTTCATTCATTCAGAATTCCATTTTGTCCAAGAAGAATGTTCCTTTAGAAACATTTTACTGTCAGCGCCTCCATGCCATACTGTCTGATTTTATCATAAGCTTTCCTGAGCGTGTTAAAGCAATGAAGAACAGAGCTGATGAAAATTCAAGGTTAATCACTGCAAATCTGAGGGAGAGCTTGCAGCCTCCAACAAATCTTGATCAACCTTTTGAAGAGTTGCTCACCTGCTTAGCAGCCCTATATCATGATGGGCAGTGTGGTGAGTTAGTGGAGGAATATTGGTGTCCTAGCGAGATATTACCAACAGCATCTCTTCAATATCGCAGTCAAGGTACACGTCAGATGGCTCTCTTCAAATTTGTAAGGCTTCCGGGAGAATATTTACCTCCTTCATTGTTTGTTCCTTATGTTAATCTGTTGACTAGTTTAGCCACCACTCAGCGCTCAGCACAGTATGTGTATAATTTTCTTCGTATGAACAGCCAACCACTTTCTCAAGGTAGTAATCTAGCATGGGAACACTTCATGACTGCTTTAATGCAGTATTACAATAACTTAAAGATGGAGGAACCTGGTGCAATGGATACTATGTACAGGGTTCGAGGAGCACCACGTTGTATCAAACCTCAAGAAATACAAGGTCTGTTAGCTGTATTACAGTTACTTGTTACCGTAGCAGAGAAAGATGAGTTGTCTCGAGTTGCATTATGTGACAATGCTTCATGGACACCGTTATATGTTTGCACTGGGTTATTAACATGTGCTGTGCCTTTATCCCTTAAAATAGAGTTAATTAATACATTAAATGCATTTAGTAAGACTCCAGTTCTTGCACAAAAAGTTTGGGAATTAATTGAAGGAGCCAAACTAATTCCTCAGCAAGATGGTGTTGCAGGCTATCAGCCCCGGGGCCTTTTGGTTGACATTGAAGAACTGGAGTGCAGTAAGGAAGAGTTTCCCTTGACCAGATCACTTCTCAAGTTATTAAGTACACTGGTACATGCTGGTATTCCACCCATGCTGGGAGGTGCAACTCGCCCACCAGGGTTCAGACCTTATTTAAACCTGGTAAGAGACTGCATATTTCTGCGTCATGACTCCCGTTCATATCGCGATGTTGGCGAACGCTGGGCAGTAGCAAAAGGATGTTTAGAACTTCTTCACCAGTTGCTAACAGAGCAGTCTGCTGTTTCTGAGGACCATCGCAGTGCGAACCCACCTGGCAATTCTATCCTGTTAGATCTTGTTCAAGAGTCTCAGTTGCAAAGACAAGTACTTTCTGTTTTGCATGATGGTGTTCAAATTTTGCAACAGTACAGAGAGGTTCCAGGTCAGGAAGACTTGCATGCCAGCTTATTGCTAGTTCTCCAGCTTTTAGCTGCTGCTCAAAGCCAACAACACACGGTGCTTAGTGGTTCTTCAAACCCAGAGGTTATTTTGGGTGTAGAGAGGCTCTTAATGGGAGTTAATCCTCATACTGGTGTGAGCGATCATCTTTTGAATATTATTCATATTGTGGCTCACCATCAAACTTTGCCCCAGCATGCTACAGTTGCTTGTCAGTTGCTTGCTACTTCAGCTGCAAGTGCAAGCACACAGACTCACTTATTGTCCTTGATTACATCCACTTCAACAACAGCCACAACTGTTCGTCACAGCTTTGTTGAAATCATAGACCAAACTGCTCTTGATATACCAGAACACCTTGAAGCTGCAGAAGCAGCATTGAATTTACTCCTGAAATTTTTGCCCTTACCCTCACCCAATGTTGCCCACTTTCTTTTAGGATATTTATCAGATGGAATGACTAATTTACGATCAGATCTGCTTGATGCTGGAGCTCGTGGATATCCACGTACTGCATTGCATGCAACACTAGCTGCCCTACCTTCTTGTCCTCCAAGTTTGGCTGAAGTAGCTTATCGTTTAATTTATTCTTTGTGTAGTGACAGCCTCACTTCAGCTGCAACTCTTAGGTATCTCCGATCTTCCCACGATTTACTTTATCGTACAGTTGCAATGGGTTTGTCTCAGGCTGATTCAAGACTTCATTTGTTATCACAAGGGTGGGTTTTAAGGTGTGTAGCCCTTGAATTACGTTACCATGACACACATCAACAGCGCTCACAGTTAGCTCGGCTTATTCACTTGCTTGTAGCAGGAGCAGAGTTACCACAACAGGAACCATTAGATGTGTCACAGGGATGGGTTGGTGGTATGAGTGGTGGTCGTGGTCCCCTTCTAACTCTGTTAGATGCAGTTGATCTTAGTGTGGATTCTCCACCACCTCTTCAGTGTGAGTACTTCACTCGGGCTCCTGAACTAATTAAGTCATGTGAAGGTTCCACTCCTCAAGGTCCTATGATTAATTTAAGGCTGCTACATCAGCAGCTGACTGCTCTTTTACAAGAAGGAGGCTCAAGTGTGTCAGTTACCCAGCATGATCCTTTGCAGGCTGAGTTAGAGTTGGTTATGGGTCATGCTTTGATGATTAATCAGACGCGAGCATTTTTATTTGCCATTAGACATTTTCTTGAAGGATGGAGACAGGTTGTAGAGGTTGTGGTTGCTGTGACTCCTCAGGATTTAATAGAAACTGCTACTCATCACACCTTCCTTCATACTCTTACTCATGACTTGTCTCGTCGATTGTTGGATGATTCTGCTTTGCCATCTCTTACAACACAGTTGGTGTCTACTCTACTGATGTTGGTTACTACATTACGTACATTGTACGCAAGAACTACTCAGCATCATCCACAATATGTTTCCATGTTGGATGGTGGGAATGCAAATATCCAGCCAGAATTTCCATCATCATTACAGTTAGTTTTGAGAGGGTTAGTAGAATGTGTAGCAAGATTCAGACAGTGCAGTCAAGGAGTTCGTACCTTTACATATGGGGCACTTCTTAATTATTTGCAGATTCGAGCTGATCCCTTCGAGAAATCTGAAAGTGAAGACAGCTCATGGTCTCTTTTGATAGCTCCTCGGGAAACACAAGAAGAGCAGTTTCACCGAGAAAATTATGAAGTTGTTCGTGAAGAGTTGCCCCAGTTAGTTGATGTACTAGCAATAGAAGCAGGTGGTGGTCATCATGTGTGTCAGGTTTTAGCACTTACTTGTCTTAGTGCTCTAATTGCCTTGGAGCATCGAGCAACACCTCTCACAACAGACTCATTATTATTATCTCATCTTATTGATCAAGGGCATTTGCGACGATTATTAGATGCTCTGAGGACAGATGATCGTCAGTTGCTGTCTCTCTTGTCTGATGATGTGGAGGATTTACGACCATTGTATGTTTATGAAGCCAGAATGTCTCTCTTAGCTCGATTAGCTTTGTCTCCCTATGGTGCACAACAGTTGTTACAAGCTGGTCTTACCACACGACTTTCAGAAATGGTATCTTTAGATTATCGACCAATTCAGCCTGTCCATGGATCTGGTGGAGAGGACTTTTTACCTAGTTCAGTACAGCGTTACAGGTCAATTTTGATGGCAGCTTTACGCGTTTATATTTCCATCTTGACATCATTGGGAAGGGATAATTACTCTGCAACTGCTCATGTTTTGAGGTTTCTTGCATCCCATGCAGAGGCTTTGGCTGCTGGATTAGCAGCACCTGGTTCACCATCCTTAAATGCTCTAGAAGAAGTAGCACTGTTATCAGCAACAGTTGCAGGTGCTGCTCCTCCAGGTCCCATAACAACCACGGATCCTGCACAGTTAGAGGCTTCTGCCCACGCCACACGACTTCAGCAACTTCTTATGGCTTTGCTCCCTCATGTATTGCCACAGAGCCGCCTTGCTAATGCTCTTAACGCCTTGCCTGAAAATGAGGAGGGAGTTAATGTGAAGGAAACTGCCCGTACTGCAGCTTTAACAACGCTTTGTTCTGTGTTGAATTATGCCACTGCACGTTTAATCCATGGAGGAACTGCTGCAAGAGATATCACACTGGTGTTTCGAGCATCCATGGATAATGGAGTAGCGGTTGGGGCTGTAGGCCGTCCTTTATCGCTAGCAACTTTGATAGATTGTGTAGACCAAGTTAGTCAGCAGTTTTCTATTGCTCGGAAGGCTCGGGAAAATGCTACCCTCCAACTACAGGCTTTGGAAGCTAATCAGCCTGTTGAACATCTGAAACAGTATGTTAGCAGTGCTATCGCCGATGCAGCATCTCCTGCAGCTGTTCGTAGATTAGCCGAGGAACATTTAAGTGAGGTAGTGTTCCAACATCGAAGACAAGAGCAGTTAGCAATACATGCTGCTGAGTCAGCAGCATTGCTGTTATGGAGGCACTTGGAATATTACATACTTCATGCACCTTCTGCCCCTGGAACTGGCCAAGACGACCTTCCTGTTCGTGAAATGGGTATCTCTCGCACATTAACCCCTACTGAAGTAGAAAGCTTGAAGAAGCAAGCTGCTACAGCACTACAGGATGTCTTACCTAACCTTCAGAAAGTTCAAGATGAGCACTCTACTAAAGGTCATGTTGCTTTCCTAGATGCTGCTATTACAAGGATTCGAAGACTTCTGGTTCCTTAGTCTTCATTTTATTGTATATTATTTTTAAAGCAAACACTTTTTTATGGACCATTGGAGTTAGCTTTCCTTAAATTAAGTAATTGTCCAGTTGAATGATGTGAAAGTATGGTAAGTTGGTATATATATGAGGAGGGAAAATTAAGTGTTAATTTTTGTAAATAGCCCTGGTTTTCCTGTACAGTACCGTGTGTTTTTCCTTGCTATTGTTTCGTGTACTTTATGTAGTTTACCTTTAGTGTTGGTTAATTATGTGATGAATATTTGTTTTTGTTTAATTTTACACTTACAATTCTCATCTCCTTTCACTTCATTGACAAATGAATACTCCTCTCATATGCCATTCAACTTTGCTTTCATATTTACTGTCTGACCCATTTTTCCCATTTGTTGTCAATTTTCATTGTATGGAGTTAATCTTAAAGGGATTTATTATACCTTTGTTGATATTTTGTTTTTACTAGTGTTCAGTAGTTACAAGTGATAATTTCGGTGCATTTTGAAGGGAATTTTAAATGTATGGGGAAAAAAACATGTTTTATGTGAATTTGAATGAAGGCTGTTTTTTAATGTGAAGTTAGAATATCTTTTCAAAGTTAAATATCAGATGTATAAAATTCATTAGTAAATAATTGTGGTTATATTTTATTTGACTGAAGAAGAAAAGACTGTGTATATGAAAAATTGTAGGTTTTGACCAGTTTTTGACTGAAGAAAAAAAGGTTATCTATGAAAAAATGTGGGTTTTGACCAGTATTAATCCTTTAGAGAATTGTATGATAGTGTCGCTTAATGGTGTATATTGCTGAAGTATCACATTTTTTCAGTATGTCAAGAAACTCGGTTAATTTGGAATTTAAGTTGTAGGTAATGCTGTTAAGATTAACTATTCACTGCCAACAGGGTGTTGATCTGGTTAGAAAGGGTTGCAGTTGTGAAGATTCAGTGAGCTCTTGAAGTCCATACAATAGTTTTTACATTTACATTTTGTACTGTTGTGTTAAGCACTTAGTAAGGTATAAGCCAGTTTTGAAGTGGATATTATATGTTTTTCTTTATGTCTGTTAGATATAAAACCAAGTAACCATAAAACAGGAGTGTTTGTTCCTTCCTAAACCCAGTGTAATTTAAACCAGTGTCAAATATGATGTCTCCATACAATATGCAAATTATTTATTTGTACTGTACTCCTTGGAGGGTTAGTTTGTTAGGGAAGTGTTGCATTCCTTGGTGCAGATAATTGGTGTAGATTCCAGCACTGTATTATGAAATTGAGAGAAAAATCTCAGCCTAAGTTCTAAAGAAGTTGTCAAGTTTATATCCAACTTGGGAAATGTGTTTCAGACCACAGAGAACAAATGAATGGTTGATTAGCAGACACTAAAGTTTTTTTTATATTAAAGAAATTCTTTTTTGTTTAAGGAATGGTAGTTATCCTAAAATTGAAGAGGGAAAAACAGTTTTTTGAGAAAGTAAACCACTGAAATCATTAAGATACAATAACATTCATTACCTAGAGATATATGAGCTCCAAAGCAAAAATGATGACTGTAGCAGTAAGAATTATAGCACTAATTCATCAGAGAAAGTATACCACAGAAAATGAAACTCGTGTCCAAAGTAGAGAAGTATTCCCATTCATATCAAAACTGAAAATATTCTACAAGTGTGACATACAATTAAGAACTGGCAGAAGAAAGAATAATGCACATTTGAGGGTCTTAAAGGTCATGTCATATGACTCTGTAGTGGATTTAGGACTGCAGAGACCTTCCATGAAGGGAAGGTTATTGTCATTGAGGCTTAGTAAAAAAAACAAGGTGGTTACAAAGTGCTCTCAGCAGTCTGTGAAAGGATAAAAAGACAACTACAAGCCTTATATCTACTTATTTGGAGTGAATCTCACCTACTGTTAAAGTTAGCTTATACCTTTGCGCCATTAGGTGCAATCGGCATTCAAAATAAAATGAAATAACACTTGGCTAACCCCCGAGGACTGTCTTTGTAATCCCCTGTTTCCCACCCACCAGGTGGTGTTGGAATGTTTACATTCTTGTCAGAATTCTTCTTGCTCTGTCCTTGTGCAGATGGTGTGAATCATTATTAGTAATAATTTTGGCTATTTCTTGCTGATTTTCTCTTGTACAGTATTGTGCTTGTTTTCTGTTTTTGCGTCATGCTATCTACAACAAGCAGAAATTAAAGCATTAGGCTGTATAGGAAAGAGTTTGTGGAGACCAAACGTTTTGGTTGTGCATGATGGCCATGTATGTGTTAGCCTAGCTGTTGAGGCACGAGTGTGGTTTTCTTGATGTGAAGATAATGAGTAGTGATCTGATGAGAGGATGAACATTTTGTGAAGTATCAGAAGATGCTAGAGGCCGATAGTTTATCTAGACAGTTCGTTAGGGCACACCATAACCCTACTAAGTTTTTTCCTTTTGTCGTCTCCTCCTCTATTAGCCCACTAGATAGCCTAGGTTAATTCCTCTCACTCCTTCTGCTCTGGCTTTTTTTGCTCCCAATGTGGTTCAGGAGAAAAATATAGGCAGTCCTCGGTTATCGGCGGGGGTTCCGTTCTGAGGGTGTGATGATAACTGAAAATCCGATTACCGGCGCTTTTTTGGCAATTTTCGGGCTTATCGGCGCCGAAAAGTGCTGATTTTCGGTTATAGGCATCTCTGTTAGGTATGATTGGCACCAATACCCAATTATTGGTGCCGATAAGCAGAAATCGGCAATTTTCGGCAACGATCGGCACCAAAAATTGCCGATTTTCGTTGGTAGAGAAGCCCCATAAAATCGGATCGCCATTAACTGAGGCCCCCCGTTAACCAGGGACTGCCTGTAATAGGTAATTGAAACATTCTTTTATGGTTAGAAATTTGACTGTTTATATTAGAGTGAACATCCCCCCCAATAGTGATTGACCTTTTTCGGTTTCCCTTGTGAGAGGTGTTGGAGCCTTGGCATCTGTCTGTAGCCCGCTCTATGGGCTGCCCTGGGTCCATTGGTCTTCTCTGCAAACAGGGAACCATGGCGTTTCTCGGGACCATGGTGGTCTGTGCCCTTCGCCACCTCTCTCAACTGTCTTTGGTTTGAAATCGACATGTTCTCCCAGGTGAAGTGCAGTCCTGCTTTTAATTTCTCTACTGTTAAAGTGTCCTTGTTACATAACTTTCCTTTTATCGTAACCCAAAGGTTCTCAGTTGGATTTGTGCCTAGGGATTACTTGGCCATTCCTCGATGTAATCGATTTCGTTATTAGCAAGCCACTTCTGTAGAACTTTTGCAGTATGGCAAGGTGCCCCATTTTGCTGAAGAATCTCTGCTCCAGTTGCAGCAAAACAGTTGGCCAAATTGCTCTTTAATAACCTTAAATACACCTCTTTTGTAACTGTCTGACCTTTAGGTAGGATGATAAGCTTCCCTTTACCACCAAAAGCAAAACTCCCGCTTACCATGAGAGAAGCTGGGTGTTTCACAGTGCGAGCTGTGTACTTGGGTTCCGACCTATTGGCCCCTTTCTGCACCCATAAATGTTTCCCCATTGTGTCACTGACGAGAAACATGCTGTTATCAGTCCAGAGTACAACCCTCCACTGCTCCTGTGCCCAGTCTTTATATTTAATGGCAAAATTCTTCCTTTTCTTTAACTGAGATAGAATTACAGCAGGTTTTGGTTTAGCCTTTATTTTCTTATAGGACAACCATTTTGGTATGTTTTCCTGAATTGTCCTTATAGAGACATCTCTTATGGTGTTTATCTTTAGGTTTTTATGCTATTAGTGCAGGATCAGGATCTAACGCCCTCTTTATAAGATCTAATGTTCTCTTATTTATCTTTCGGGGGTTTCCCTGGTGCCTTTAGATGCAAGGGTAACTCTCTCTGGCCTCCGGCCTTGAAATATAGCCAACAAAAGAGAGATGGTGCTACGATTTCTTTTATTGTTAAAACACTTTAAAGCATTCTATTTCACTATATTTTCAGTGCTTGTACAAGGCCTAGACATGTTTGTCAAGGTGATATGAGCCTTTATGCTAGGGCAATATTAGAAGAAAAATCTGTGAGTCTGTCACAAAATCAAAAGTGTATGATCTCATGAAAGACAAATAGCTACTGATCAATAATTCTCCCACTGATTACTTTGCCAGTTACTGACTAAATTGCCAGCAAGTTAATTTCTGCCAGCCAATTTTTTAACCCAGATCTTAGGGTGTTGGTCAAAAGTGCGAGTTATGTTTGCAAATACCCATATTTTGCAACTATCACCTGCACTGACTATAAAGTATATACATTATATATATATATATATATATATATATATATATATATATATATATATATATATATATATATATATATATATATATATATATATATATATATATATATATATATATATATATATATAATATATATATATACTGTATATATTATGTATGTATATACTGTATAGTAAACCTCCATATTTGCGTTCTCACGATTTGCGGACTCAACAACTTGCAGGATTTTCAGTGGAACATATCTATTAATTATTCGCGAAAAATTCGGCAATTCGCAGACTTTTTCATCTAGAAATATTCACTAATTAGTGTACTTTGATTTACTAATTTTCAAATGTTATTAAGATTAATAATAATAATAATAATACAACTGTAAGATTAACCAATACATAGGCTAACTCAAAGAGAGAGAGAAACTAGTTTTCTCCCCTCTATTCAGGATGGACCTGGATCTCATTAAAGCAAAGATATATGCTCAGAATTGATACTATTGAAATATTAAAATGACCGATTTCTTTTCGGAGAGCCCTAAACCTTTGTCTCCATTTCTCCGGGGTTATCTCATAGACCTTAGTAATTACCCTCCCAACTTCCTCCATGTTTCCCCTGGTACTCCTGTACTATCCAGCAAGCAGAGGGCGGCCTTTGCTTTACCTTCCAAATGCTTGGTGAGAAGTAAGGTCCTCTCCGTTTCTGTGGTACTGTAGTTTGCAAAAAGCAATTCTGCTTCCAGCCATGCCTCTGGCTCGTCTTCAGTACACTTTGGTATCAGTGAGTTGATACTAGATATAGGAGGATTAGGTGTGGCAGGTGTGAGGTTAGTGACTTCTTGTTGCGCTAGAGCTGTGGCGCTGTCGTGTCTGGCTTTTTCAAGCTCGGTCTCCTTTTCTTTTAGAGCTAGCTCATACTTCCTTTGTTCTTCTCTTTCTGCCCTTTCTCTTTATGCCTTTGCTTCTTCATACTTCCATTGTCTTTCTTCTTTTTCCAGTTCATACTATCTTTGTTCTTCTCTTTCTAGTTTCTCCCTTTTGATTGCGACATTTAGCCTTTCCTGTGCCCACTTGGTGAGCTCTCTTCTTGTAAGACCCGCCTCCTTTCCGTATTCATGAAAGTTTGGTACTGGTCTGCTGACATGGTTTTGGTAAGTTAGGGTGTATTAAAATGGCTTTGGGAATTAAAATGATTTTGGGAGGTGTCCCTTAATCTTGGTGACACTTTGATGGGATGGCACTTTTCAGTAAGGTGGCACTTTGGCTGAGTGTGCCATTCAAAGTCACACTGATGGAGCTGTCCTTGGTTAGCAAAACCCTATGGGTGAACACGCTACTGTTGGCACTCTGTGGTTTGATTCACAGGACTCTTTCTTGGTGGCACTGGGGTGCCAGTGTATTCCGAGGAACAACACTAATTTGCGGTACAAACCAATTGTATTAAAGGAAAGGGCATCCCACTTGAAGCAGAGTGCAACCAATGAATAAGAGGGAAAAAAAATTGACACGTCAGGTAGGTTACTTGTTGACAGTGCACCAGATTAGTGGCACTGTGACAGGGGAATCCCTTTTGTTGGCACTTGTGGACACCTAGTTCCTAAGTACTAGTGATGCTGCTTCCTTTCATGTTGGTGCACTTCAAATGTGCACTTTATTACTTACGGTACAATATATGTAAGTCTTGAAATTACCAACTCATGCAAGACAGTTGCAATAAACTGAGGTGTTAATTGTAACTTGCACCCAGAATTCTTCCATGATGCAGAGGTTTTTTATTTTGTCCGTTCTTTTCCTTTAAGAAATGGTGCAAGTACCCACTCAGTTGCCTGAAGTGCTTAATAGAAAAGTGTGTGAAGATTATACAAGTAACTGTGACACGAGTTCGTACACAAATTAATTGCACTACACGCAGGATGAGTGGAAAAGCAAGATACGCTGATGAATGCAAGGGCTATCCCAGGTATTGAATTTAATGTATAAATTTGAGTTTGATTTGTTTCCCTGGGCTTTGTGAAGTAATAGGTTATCCTTCAATAATATCTCACATGATTACAAACCATGCCCTCTTATTAATTTTGATAAAATAACACACAGATAAGAATAACTTCATTTCTCTCTCTCTCTCTCTCTCTCTCTCCTGAGAAAAGGATGTAGTAAATAAGGATAACTCATTACCTCTAACTAAATTAGAAGTTCTTCGTTGGAGGGGTGGATAGAGCTGTCGCCTGGCACGCTGTTGGCCCAGCGTTCGACTCTCCTTCCGGCTAATGAAGAATTGGAGGAATTTATTTCTGGCGATAGAAATTCATTTCTCGTCATAATGTGGTTCGGATTCCACAATAAGCTGTAGGTCCCGTTGCTAGGTAACCAGTTGGTTCTTAGCCACGTTAAATAAATCTAATCCTTCGGGCCAGCCCTAGGAGAGCTGTTAATCAGCTCAGTGGTCTGGTTAAACTAAGATATACTTAACTCTAACTAAATTAAATAAACTCCTCTCTCGGGGATTAAAATGAAATGTGGGTTCTAATTCCCGTTACTTTAGTTAATTTGTAAAAGATTTTCAAGTACTATATTAGATTTTACGTTAGGTATGGGTGTGGAAAGGAATGGGAATACAGTAAAGCCCCCGTATTCGTGGGGGATGTGTACCGCACCCCCCTGCAAATAGCTAAAATCCAAGAAATACTTAAAATCCCCCTAAAAACACTTAGAATTGGCTATTTTAATAGTTTAAACACAAAAAACCTCTAAAAATGGTTATACCTGAGCATTTTAATAGTTTTATCACAAGAAGTGCATTTAGTCGTGAAAATTATAAGAAAATACAGTAATTAGTGAATATTTCTCAGTGAAAAATACCACGAATGGGCGAATTTTCCGTGAATAATGTGTATATATGTCCCACAGAGAAATCCGCGAATACGGGGCGTTTACTGTACGCTCGTTGGCATACGCAGTAATTGACAGTGATTGGAAATGACAGTGTCATGGTTGCGAGGGCTAGTGAGGTGTAAACCAACGACACGTGTTTGTGTTTACTAACACTGGCTTCAAGATAGCTGCTCATGACATCACACAGACAACCAGTCAAGATGGCTGACCGCTGCTATAGTCTGTTCAAGTGACGTCATGCAAACGACATGCGAATACGTACCATTTCATTACTGTACGATACCAAAAGTAAAAAGGAAATCACAAACTTTTTCTAATGGAATGATTCATGCATATGCATGGATGCAAATTACTAACTTAAAACACCAATAATAAGCTTACGTTACTCATGAAATGGAGAAAAAAATTCAAGATGAGAGTGAACAGTTCAACTGAGCCAGTGGTTATTTTTAAAACCAGCCTAGAGTTGCCAGCCATATTCCTGTGTCCTATGGACTTACAAAATTTCCCTTTTTCTATCTGAGGGGAGCTGTACACACTTACTCTCATGTCGTATGCACTAAGCTAAAATAGCTAGAAACTTAACATTCATGCATTGCTCGCTCGTTTGCGAGGTAGCAAGTAAAATCCTAACTGATAACTTAGCACACTGACTCGCTAAGGACATTTGCAGGCGGGAATTTGAAAGCCACCTTGTTGCAACTCGCTTGAAATTTATCTCTTATTCATAAATTTTAGATTTAAACAATCACTTATTTAACACTTTCCCTACCTAACACACTTAATAGTATAGCAGTGAGATTTACAACACTTTACCTCGTTCCTGTACCTGTCTTGCTTTGGAGATTTGGTAAGGAACACAAATGGTTTAATTTCAGATTCAATTAATTCCAAGTCCATGACATCAAAGGCCTGGGGTTTGGCAATTGCTGTTACCACGTATAATAATAATGGTATGTTACCAGTTGAAAACTTTGATCAGTACAAAAATATTACTTTATTGAACACAGCATAAGCAGTTTAATCAAAGATTACTGATTTAGCTCTCAATAAAGAAAGTTATTGGTAGAATTAACAGCTCATCAAAATACTGAATCTGTTTACAATAAATACATTACTGCTACAATCAAATAACACAATGGAATCTGGGTCCCCTGTAAGGACTCCTTTGCAATTACTAACTTCTGGAATGTTGCACATTGAATGGCCTGCCAATAAGGCAGAAATTCTTCCAAACAAGATGGATGGCAGGAATGCGAGGTTGAAACAATTAACATATCTTGGGTGCTCCAGGTTTGCAATGTGCACAATTTGAAAAACTGCTAGTTACTCCAGTGGGTCTTCAAATTAACACTGCTGGGGGCAACTTGTAGCCCTAGTCTCTTCTGACCCTAACTATAGTATGGCAGCGTGCAAGACAGAGACTATGGCCGACTTCGGGACGTAGTAGGCAAAGGTCATGCCTGGTCGAGAACTGAGCAGGAACTGCCTTGCTCTCTGGCTATCGGCTGGTTGTTGTTTCTCTATGGCCCTTCAGGCCCCGGAAGTAGCGAGGATTAAGAAGGGTGTGCCGGCATTCCTGAAAAGAATTAAAACTACCAGAAAGGAGATCACAAGAATACAGTTCTTGGGACAAGGATATCTAAGGTGACTACTAGCATATCTGTTAACCCCATGACTAAACTAATGCCCTTTACCCGACCTGACCCTTCTCTCAAACTTCGATCTCCAATACCATTTTGCTCTTACTGTACTAGACTGTGGAGTACCCCCCTTAGTGGATAGGACTTTTGTCCTTACTGCAAGAGTACATAGAGATGAGAGAAGCTTACATTTGTGATTATATATAATATATATATATATATATAATATATATATATATATATATATATATATATATATATATATATATATATATATATATATATATATATATATATATATATATATATTGTATATAAATACAGGCAGTCCCTGGTTATCGGCAGGGTTTCTGTTCTGAGGGTGTGATGATAACCAAAACGCCGCTAACTGAAAATCGGCTATTTTTGCATTTTTTCGGCAAATTTTGGGCTTATTGGTGCCGTAAAGCACCGATTTTCAGTAGGATCCTTGTTTGGTTTCTTCACAGGGAGGATTAGTGATAATTTCCAGCTCTTAGGAACAATACAAGTTTCCCAGATTTCATTTATTATATCTAAAAGAAATTTCTTTGACTTTTCTGGAAAAAATGACATTTTTATGATAAAATGATGTTTCATTATACTTACCAAAACACTGTAAAAGCTTTACGTTACAGTGTTTTGGTAAGTATAATGAAACATCATTTTATCATAAAAATGTCATTTTCATTATAATGACTTACCAAAACACTGTAAAAGCTGTACCTAGACGACTGGCTACTCCGTTCATCATCGAGGGACCGCTGCATGGAGGACCTTCACAGAACCCTAAGGTTAGCTCGGGACTTAGGGATTCTGATAAACACGGAAAAGTCGAGCTTAGTTCCTTCACAGAGGATTCTTTATTTGGGGATGACTCTGGACAGTCTAGCTTTTCGGGCTTTTCTGTCTCCCAAAAGGGTCTCCTCCTGCCTTCAGGCGGTGGAGAAGTTTCTTCTCCTGGACAGTTGCTCCGCCCGTCAGTGGATGGCTCTCCTGGGAACTTTGTCGTCAGCGGAGCAATTTGTAAGGTTAGGCCGTCTGCACATGAGACCCTTACAGTTTTTCCTCAGGGACTCTTGGGACAGAAGGACCGAAACGGACTCCACGGTCTTCAACATTCCCCACGCCGTCAAGGGGCATCTTCTCTGGTGGAGGTCGCCGGAAAGGCGTTCGGAGGGTCTGGATCTCCTCCCAAGACAACCATCCCTGCAGATGTTTTCAGACGCGTCCAATGTTGGGTGGGGAGCACATCTAGCCAACCTCAGGACGTCAGGAGTTTGGTCGGACGAACAGAAGAAGCTCCACATCAATGTCAAGGAACTGCTGGCCATTCACCTCGCTCTCCAGGAATTTTCGACCCACGTCTCAGGTCAAGCAGTAGCTGTTCACGCCGACAACTCGACGGCTCTAGCCTACATCCGGAAACAAGGAGGTACCCATTCCTTCGCCCTGTTCAAAGCTGCGAGGGACCTTCTTCTGTGGGCGGACAGCAACAGGGTGGCCCTGTTCCCTCGGTTTGTGCAGGGAAAACTGAACGTCCTGGCGGACCAACTCAGCCGTCGGAACCAGACTCTCCCTACGGAGTGGACCCTGCACCCACAAGTGTGCCTAGATCTGTGGAATCTGTGGGGCACTCCCATAATAGATCTCTTCGCTACCTCCAAGAACCATCGTCTCCCAGTGTTCTGCTCACCAGTTCCAGACCCACTGACTCACTTGGTGGACGCCATGCTCCTAGACTGGACGAATCTGTTTGCCTATGCCTTCCCTCCTTTCGGGCTCATCAGGCAGGTGATAAACAAAGTAAAATTTCATCAGCAGGTCGAGCTGATCCTCATTGCCCCGTTATGGCCAAGGAAGGAGTGGTTCCCGGACCTGCTAGATCTCCTGATAGACTTCCCGAGGCTTCTCCCTCAAAAGAAGTCGCTTCTCAGACAACCCCACCTAATGAAGTTCCACCAGGGATTGTCCACTCTCGCTCTGACAGGCTTCAGACTGTCAGGAAGCTCATCAGAGCGCGAGGTTTTTCAAGAAAGGCTGCAGAGGCTATTGCGAGGTGCAGAAGGGACTCCTCGAGCAAGTTATACCAATCCAAGTGGACAGTCTTCAGGAACTGGTGTAGAAAAAATAGTATCTCCTCTTCTTCGACGTCTATAACTCAACTTGCCGATTTTTTCATTTACTTAAGGGATTCAAGAAAATTGATGCCATCAACCATCAAGGGCTACAGAGCTATGCTGTCCTCCGTCTTCTACCATAGGGGGTTAGACCTATCAAATAACCGAGACTTGTCAGACCTCCTCAAGTCCTTAGACACAGCTAAGGCCCCAAAACCTGCCCTTGCTTGGAATTTAGATGTAGTTTTGAGGTGGTTAATGTCTCCAAGGTACGAACCTTTAGAAGGTCTTTCTCTTAGGGACCTCACTAAGAAATCCCTTTTTCTGGTTACTCTAGCAACGGCAAAGAGGGTTAGTGAAATACAAGCCATTGACAAGGAAGTGGGTTTTTCACAAGGTAGTGCGGTTTGCTTGTTCACCTTGAATTTTCTAGCCAAGAACGAGTCTCCTTCCAACCCGTGGCCTCGGTCCTTTAACATTCAGAACCTCTCCGAAGTGGCTGGCCCTCAAGAATTGGAGGCTTCTTTGTGCCCCGTTAGAGCTATCAAAACTTACTTGGCCAGAACGGCCAGCATCAGAGGACGTTCCTCTAACCTGTGGTGTTCAGTGAAAGATCCAACCAGACCTTTATCCAAGAATGCCCTGGCTTTCTTCGTCAAGGAACTCTTCTTAGAGGCGCACAGGCACATCAACGAAGAGGACGCACGCCTAGTCAAGTCTCACATTCACGAAGTGCGCTCAATAGCAACTTCAGTGGCCTTTCGCCATAATAAGTCACTTTCGCAGATCACACAGAGCACCTTCTGGAGGTCGAAGTCGGTGTTTGCGTCTCACTACCTTAGGGAGGTTGAAGTTGCGTATCAGGACCTGTTTGCGTTAGGTCCCGTATCGGTAGCAGGCTTGGTTTTAGGGGGAACACACTAGGGGGGTAGGTTCCTTATCTTTCCGTCCCCCTGTGGTTTTATGGTCGCTGAGTTAATGGGAAGCCGGGGGCGCTCAGTTCACCTGGAGTACCCTCCATTCTAGTTGAGTTGCCGAGGGTATACGGAAGGGGGATATATTTAACTATTTTCAGGTTAGGCGGTGAGACCCGTTTTTTCAGTCTGGTTGCTTTCCAATTGCCTAGGGCAAGAGCAAAAGGAAGTCACCCCTTGTCTCAGTCAGCGGTGTACTTCCCTGACTGCTTGGGTTGTTATGGAGCAGAGTGGCTAGCAGTGCTTACGCCCAAGGCCTCTGCAGGTAATGGAGCTTCAACCAGCAGCAATACCTCCCTGCAAAAGCCCATCTACCAGGTAAGGTGACTCCTGCCCTTTTGTTGGTGTGGATCCTTAAGATACCCATGGTTAGAGTTTGTTCCTTTTCTTTTTTTTTTGTGTGTGTGTAACCTTTCAATAACTGGTATCTCATCCCCTGCCCTTCCACCTTAAATGTGGAATCAGCTTTTACAGTGTTTTGGTAAGTCATTATAATGAAAATGACATTTTTATGATAAAATGATGTTTCATTATACTTACCAAAACACTGTAACGTAAAGGCCTCCTCCTCCCCGCAGGGGGAGACGTTATCTCAGGTTTTCACTAATTGTGTATACCGAGAATGAAACTGACCTGGGTTTATGGGTATGTCTCCTGCCACGCTACCCCCACCGGCATCCGGTGGGGTTGGGTCTCCCGCCAATTGTATCAGCGTTCCAAACAAAGTTTGAAAATTTATATCTTGGACGTGTCGATTTTAAAGAGATAAAAGCTTTTACAGTGTTTTGGTAAGTATAATGGAACATCATTTTATCATAAAAATGTCATTTTTATCTTGCTGATTACTAAAATCTTGAGTAATATCTATAAACATTACATATACAGGCAGTCCCTGGTTATCGGTGGGGGTTCCGTTCTGAGGGTGTGATGATAACCATAAGTCACCATTAACTGAAAATTGGTGATTTTCAGCGCTTCTTCAGCGATTTTCCGGGCTTTTCGGTTATTGGCGCTTCTGTTAGGTATGTATCAGCGCCAATAAGCGAAAACTGGCGATTTTCGTTGCTAGACAAGCGCCATAAAACGGGATCGCCGTTAACCGAGCCCACCATTAACCGGGGACTGCCTGTATACGCAATTAGTGTTCTGTACACCGTTAAATGAGCGCTGGGAAGGAAGCGTCCAATCGCCATTCATTTTGCATCAGTATTTGGGGAGACACCATATTGGATTCAAAATTGCCTTCAACACTTATTTTACGAAGACTTCAAATGCTTATTTTAGTTCGTATGGCAATTTCCTATAGCTCATTTTGTTAATGAAGCTTCAGTGTTTTGAAAGGTTTTTTTAAAGGTGTAATGTTTTTGTTATTTCTCTAATTAAATTTTTTTAAAGGTGTAATGTTTTTGTTATTTCTCTAATTAAATATTGAGTGAAAAGTGAAAATTCAGCTATCCATGTGTCTCATGCCCGATCATTTACCCTAAGCTATTGTTTAATGCTGCATGTAAACTTGCCTACCATGGAAAAACAACTGATTGGAGTTTTCGTTGTGGAATTTCATTGAGCTTGGAAGTCAAGCTCAGATGGTCTGTTAGAGAGCTGAAAGAGCTTATGATGAAGATGTGAAGATCTTACTTTTCAGAGGTGATGACGATAACTGGTGGTCTACCCCTAAGTCATCACATCTGGGGTTGATTCAAGCACACCTCCTCTTGTAGGAGCTGATGGAACTGCTGTATATTCCCCTAAACAGAAGACAGAACTTTTGGGTCAAGTCTTTGTGGGCATTGTGTTGAGTCTTTGGTGTTGCCTCATTCATGCTTTCCAGAGTGTAGGTTTAGAGAAGTCAAAGCTTTGCTTCTGGGCCTTGACAGTTATGCTGGCATAGACTCAGATGGGATCTTTTCCATCTTTTTTAAAAAGACTGCTGATTTCATTGGCCTTAAAATCATTACTATTTTCAGAAGATTAGTTAGAATTACTGTACAAGTTTTCCTTCTGTTTGGCCTCTGATCCCAACCCCTTGACAAGGTGGGGGCTTAGGGATCCACTGCAGGGAGTGTATGCAGTTTTACACCTACTCTCTCTGCTGTGGGTTCAACCCAACATTGGGACCTGTAACCCTTTTACTTCTCCTGTATATTTTCCCCCTTCCCTTCTTCCCCTTTTGTTGATGACCTTTGCATGGTATTGAATTATGGAAGTCACTGCTCTTGTAACTTGAAGGAGGGTGGAGTTGGTTGGCATGCCACCCCACCCATAGAACTATAGTACCCAACGTGGTTGAGCGAGGGGAACTTTGTTCTGATACGATTACTCCCTACACCTTCATACAGAGATTCTCATTGTGCTTTGTGTGCTTCAGCTGAATGTACAGTAGATTCGTTCTACTGTAATTCACTAGCTTCCTCTTTACCTTGGTCTGCCCTGTTCTGAACCTACCACGAGTGGTCAATTAGGCTACTTTCCAGTCAAGCGCATGATAAGGCGTACTTAGACACTTCTGCGTCTCGTAGTCACTTGTTAACTTGTGCATCTTTTGGGGGTTTGTTCTTTTCCCCTTACATACTTCTGAACTCTTATTTTTATATAAGTAACTTACCCAGTAATTACTTAGCTAAGAGTTTCTACTTGAACGGTAGCTTAATTTTGAATTTTGCGGTAGCGATTCTTTTGTTTTGTGTAAGTGACAAGACCCCTCCCACTTTTGGGGTAAACAGAGGAACAAATAAGCCAGTAGATCAATTTGTTTCTGCTGCTTGTATTGACTAAGCAGCTTGGTTTTGAAATTGTTGGTTTTCTTCCCATCCGATGAAGTACATTTTTATGTATGGTAGCCATCCGGCATTGTTGTTTAATAATTTTCC
This sequence comes from Macrobrachium rosenbergii, assembly GCA_039081455.1. Taxonomy (NCBI): domain Eukaryota; kingdom Metazoa; phylum Arthropoda; class Malacostraca; order Decapoda; family Palaemonidae; genus Macrobrachium; species Macrobrachium rosenbergii. The sequence continues at coordinate 249,982 of JANJGK010000053.1, read as the reverse complement.
TGGCTTAGACTGTTACACTGATTTTGACTGTTAGCTAGTTTAGTTTGTCAGACAATAGCTCTTCTAGTTTCCAGTATTGCAGCAAAGGCTGCAATACTCGGGTAATGAAACTGACTTATGACTCGCATACTCGGTGCACAAATTGCAGGGGGCAAGTTTGTTCTATTAACCTTACATGCGACGAATGCAGGGATTGGAATGAACGCAAATGGAAGGCCTTGGCATCTCATTTAAATAAATTGGAGAGAGATCGCAAAAGGAAGGCAGCCGCTAAAGCTGGCGAGAAATTAGTAAGTCAGACAACTCCTAAGACTAATGACATAGATATTCCTGTTGTATCTCCTCCTATTATTCCTGCATCTCCTGTATCAGTTCATTCTTCTAGACCATCTACTCCTTCTCCTGGCTCCCACACTTCCAAGCCCAATCGCTTTGCCAGCATTGAAAGTAAGTTTGATAGATTGAATATGGTGGTAGGTATAGTGGCCCAATTAGGGGCATCGATGCGTGTCCTTGTGGGTAAGTTTGACAGGAAAAGTGGAAGTGAATTGTTAGTGGAAGAGGTGGCTGTTTGTCCAGCTGATTCTCCTAGGCATCGATCACTGCCATACTCCCCTGAACCAGGGAGGAGGCATACCATTAGCCCAAGGGAGGTCAGTGGGGTCTGCCCACGAGCAGTCGCCCCCTCAGACCAACCTTTTGCATCCCAGGTTGCGTCAAGAGACAGCTGCTAGAAAGACGTCATGGACGTTCATCAACTTTCGTCTAGTTCGGAAGATTCTTTGCCAAACAGAAGGCGCCAATGGCATTTTCCCGACGAGTCGCGTCCTTTGAAGAGGTGCTCTTCTTCCAAGGATCAAGCTCCTCGACTGCCCAATAAAAGGTTGAGGGAGGCTCGTCTCAGTCCTCAGCCTTCTTGCAGTAAGTGGGACAGCCCTGAGCACTTCTCCTCTCCTGGATGACAGGAACTAGTGTATACTGTAGTCACTCTTCTTCATTTAAGAAGCGTTTACTTTCAGGCTTCAAGTCCCCTGCTTCATGTGAACAACATAGTTCATCGAAGTGCCCAGATTCGGCCGAGTGCCTTGTACTTGATGAGTGCTTTTCGTGCACTGAGTGCCCAGTAACGGCCAAGCACCTTGTATTAGCTGAATATCTACCTTCGGTTGAGTGCCCTGAAGCGCCCAAGCTCCCGGAAGCGTCCAAGCGCCCTGCAGCACCCGAGTTCCCTGACACATCCACTCTCACTAGGGCTCTGCCTCTTCGACTTTCATCTGTTCCTCCTGTTGCCAGTGCCTTGGGGCAGCCAGTGAATTGATGTCACGTCTGCTTTTAATTAAAGCTTCAGGCACCAGCTTCTTCCAGTTCGACAACGAATTGTCCGGCTCATTCAAGTTTGGATCCAGCTCTTGTCCGTCTTCAGTGCAAGTTGGACAGCATTGTGCAGCTTCTGCACAGACCGTCAACTGCTAAGGCACCTTCTGCAGGTCCTCCCTTGTCTCCTGTTTTGTTGGAGGAAGAGGATTTTGATCAAGATTCTCCCCTCAACTCCTTACTCGTACCTTTTGGAGATTTTGCTTCAGAACTTCTTAGAGTTGTTCTCTCCTGTGACACCTACGTCCCCAGCTTCATCCTTTATGATAAATAGTCAGCCTTGAGACACTGTCGGACTCTCTAAATTGGTTCTCTCGTCCTCGTCCAAGAAGGCCCTTTGTGAAATGGAGAACTGGCTTTTTGAGAAGAGGGAGCAGGGGAAGGCTTGCTTTAGTGTTCCTCCTTCTCGTCTTTCTTGATCTCGTCACCTGTCTTATGCTACTGGGGAAGCTCCTTCCCTGGGAGTGGCTGTGTCTTCTCAGGGCAACTTCTCAGGACTTATTGTCATAGGACGTAGATCCGCTCTTGCCACTGTGAAGGTATTCTTTTCGGTGCAAGAGATTGACCACCTTTTGAAAAGTCTTTTGTTCCTACACAAATACAAACCCTTGGTCCTTTACTTATTGAGGTTTCAAGTTTTATGGACTGGTGTCTAGGTGCTCTTGCAAAAAAAGTTCAGGACCCCTCTCTTCTGACTGAATGACTGCTCTTCGGAACTTCTTGGTTTTCTTTCCTGCGCTGACAAAGCAGTCAGTGACAGTTTGCAGGAAGTTGCTTTGCTAAATGCGATGGGCGTTCTCAAGGAAAGGGAACTGTGGGTTTCCTTTACGTCTAAGGGCGTGACAGCATCACAAAAATCAGTGCTCCTATTTTCTCCACTGGATAAACATCATCTTTTCCTGCAGACGACCATTAGTGAGATCGCTTCCACCTTGCATAAGAAGTCGACTCAGGACCTTCTGACGCAGTTGACGAAGCGTCAGAGACTGGACCATTGTACCCACCAGGACATCTCTGCAGTCGAGGCCCTTTCATGGGGGCAGGCAGAGATCTCAATCCAGGCCCAGGGTAACAGTTAGGTTTACACCCTGAACCATCAAGAAGTCATCTAAACCATCAGCCCACAAGTGAGAACCCAGTCCTCCATGTCCATGGGAGAGAGAGAGCTCGAGAGGGCCAGACCAATGGGTAATCAAGGTACTCAAGGAGGGATATTCTGTACCCTGCAGGGAGAAGGCCTCCCTTGACCAACACTCCCGTTGTATTGACAGCCTACTCCAAAGGATCGGAGAGGTATTCAGTCCCCACAGAGGAGGTTTCCTCTCATCAACAAGAAGGCCATAGAACTGGTCAGGAATTCCACGTTGAAGAGATTCTATAACTGGCTCTTTGTAGTGCCCAAGTCTACGTGGGGGTGGAGACTGGTGTTCGATGTAAGTGCTTTGAATGCCCTCATAGAAAAGACAAAATTCAGTATGGAGACAACACAGCTGGTACTTGCATCCATCTGTCAGGGGGATTGGATGACCTCCCTAGACATGCAAGATGCATACTTTCATATCCCCATTCATGAGGATTCAAGAAAGTACCACAGGTTTGTCTTCAGGGATCGAGTTTTATCAGTTCAGAGCACTCTGTTTCTGCCTCTTGATTGCCCCACAGGTTTTTACGAGGATACTTGCTTCCCTAGTGGGTTGGCTTCATCTAGCAGGGTTGAAAATCTCGCTCTATTTAGACGACTGGGTAATTCGCTCTCCCACGAAGGAATGATGCATGCAGGACTTACGGAAAACGATTTGCATGACTCAAGAATTAGGACTGTTACTGAATCACCAGAAATCACAGCTGACTCCCACTCAGAGAATTCTCTATTTGGGGATTCAGATAGACTCTGAGTTTTCGGGCTTCGCCATCCCCCAAGAGAGTGGAGGACTGTTTAAGGTAGGTCAACCTGTTTCTCGCCCTTCGTTTGTGCTGAGCAACTCAGTGGATGAGTCTCCCGGGCACTCTGGCCTCTTAGGAGCAGTTTGTAAGGCTGCTACAGTTTTACCTGAGAGCTTGCTGGGATCAGAAAGTACATCAAGGTCTTCACTTCTTTCCAGTCACAGCGGAGATGAAGGAGGACATGCGCTGGTGGAGGTTCGAAGAAAGATTGACAGAAGGGAAATCTCTTCTCCTAGTGAGCCCCGACCTAGACTTCTTTTCCGACGTGTCGGTTGAGAAGAGCTCCTCAGGAACCAAGAAGTCTCGGGAAGGTGGTCCCTGAAGGAGAAACAGCTACATATCAACCTACGAGAGTTGAAGGCAGTTTACCTAGGACTTAGACATTTTGCAACAGAAGTCTGCAACAAGATAATCACGGTGTATGCAGATGACACCACAGTCTTGGCCTACATAAAACTTCAAGGGGGGGAATTCACTCATTCTCTCTGTGCGAGATAGTGAGAGACCTGTCATGCTGGGCAGATCAGAACCGAACCCAGTTGGTCAGAGGTTCATTCAGGGCAGATGCAATGTCCTGACAGATGAGTTGAGCCGCCAGAATCAGGTCCTTCCGACGGAATGGATGCTGGACCATTGGGTTTGCGCCAACCTGTGGAGTCTATGGGGACAACCGACCCTAGACCTGTTTGCCACATCTCAAAATCATCTACCTTTGTTCTGTTCCCCCGTCCCGGACCCTCTTGCATGGGCAACAGATGCAATGATCCAAGATTGGTCAAATTTGGACCTTTACACCTTCCCGCCATTCAGGATGGTAAGGGAAGTCCTCAAGAAATTACGCTCTCAACAACGTAAAGATGACTCTGGTGGCGCCCTTTTAGCCACAAAAGGAATGATTCCCAGACCTGTTATATCTCATAGACTTTCCAAGGCTCCTCCCTGCTATTCCAAGTCTTCTCAGACAACCACACTGCAGGATATTCCGTCAAGGCCTATCCACTCTGGCCCTGACAGGCTTTTGACTGTCAGTAGACTTGTCCGAGCAAAAGGATTTGCGCACTAGACGGAGGAAGCCATTGCCAAGTTGCCAAGTGTAGATGTAACTCGTCCAACAAACTCTACCAGGCAAAGTGGAAGGTATTTAGGACCTAGTGCAGAAGAAATGGTGTTTCATCTTCTCAGATGTCTATCCCTCAAATAGCAGACTTTCTTCTGTATTTGAGACCTTCATTGGGACTGTCTTCTTCCACCATAAAAGGTTATAGACATTTCTTTCAACCAAGATATTTCGGATATTATTAAGTCATTCGATACTACCAAATCTAGAAAGGAGGAGAATTTCCCTTGGAATCTAGATGTTGTGCTTAAGTGGTTATCTAGTACGCACTTCGAACTTATGCGTTCTTCCTTACTGAGGAATTTGACAAGAAAGACTATTTTTCTAGTAGTGCTGGCCACTGTGAAGAGGGTAAGTGAGCTTCTCACGATCCGCAAGAGGATCGACTTTTTGAATGGAGATGCAGTTTGTTCCCTTTTATTAAGTTTTTTAGCGAAGAACAAGAACCCTTTGCACCCTTGGCCTCACTCTTTCACCATTACAAGCCTATCTGATTTTAGGCATGGAAGAGGGGGAAAGAGTGCTGTGCCCAGTGAGAGCCCTCAGGTACTGATCTTTATGTCTAGTTGTTATAAGGATTTGAGTACCCCTGGGCCCTATGATGGTGCTATTCTGGCACAGATGACAACCTCTGCACCCACCTTGGAGATTGAAAGTTCTCCAAATATTGATAACTTCTACAAAAATAAATTGACAAATAGCAGTACAGGTAATAGCAAATCTCCTGATCCCCCTCCTGACTACCCCTTCCCTGGACCCTCTAGCTATGCTTCATTGATGACGACTTCAAGCAAGGACAAGGACTTCTCCAAGAAATCTTCATCGAAAATTAAATCCCCAACACAGCCAAGTTGTGTGAAAAATGTGAGAATGCTCCATATCGAAGACTTACCAGTCAGCTGTGATTATGAAATGATCTCAACAGCTTTGAAATCATTTGGAACTGTTGTAGAAATCAGGATGAACTTTATTGATAATGAATATAAGTGGGAAGCTTGGGTTACCTTTAGTAGCCAAGATGAGGCTCTTAAAGGCAAGTAGTATAAGTGACATACAAATAGGTCAAGCTACAGTAAGAGGAGCCTTAACAGACAAAGTCCCCAAAGACATGGATGTTTATGTGCCATCTAAATGGGCTCAGATAAACTAGAGAGAAAGCAGAATGCAGAAATAATGACTCCTAAACCTCCTATGTGGCTGGTAGCTCCAGCCAAGGAGGAAAATTATAACTACTACAAATTTTGTAGGTTTCTCCAGAGAAAGGTGGGAGGAATAAAGAGCAGTGATATTTCTCGGCTTGGGAAGAACACCGTTCTTATTCATGCTAAAACCACAACCAAGCATATATGCTGAACTTGTTGGACATTAAAAATGATGAAATGATTACGAAGATAAGCCCTACTTACGATTTAGCTATGAGAGAGGAGTACTATTTGATAGAGACCTATATGACATGACAGAAGAAGAAATTCTGGAAATGAGTCCCACTTCAGTTTGGAGAGTGAAAAAGGCAGCTATTGCCAACATGATCATTTTAACCTTTGTAGACTCTGAAGTACCTTCTCATGTCATGTTTGAAAATGAAAGGGTACGAGTACGTCATTTCCAGCAAAGACCAATACAGTGCTATCATTGTTTTAAGTTTGGCCACTCATCAAAAAACTGCAAAAATGCTAAAATTTATATAAATTGCTCTGGTGTCCATCATAATGATGAATGTAATAGAAAAGCAAAATGTTTTAATTGTCAAGTGGAAAATAAATCTAATAACAAAAATTGTGAAATTTACAAATTAGAACTGTCTGCACTAAATAAAGCCAATGCAGAGCATATAAGTGTTGGTTTTGCAAAATGACAATTAGGACAACAACCTAGGAGCTATGCACGAGTTCTTAATCCACAATCCCTATCTACCACTAGGGGTTCAGTGGCAGCACCCTCTAATGTAGCAGGTGTATCAACCCCTGTGGTAGTGGCCCAGCCATCTGGGTCTGGTGCGCGACCTGTTGAGGCTAGAGCACAAACCTCCAAGGAGGATAAGATGGCACTTAACCCAACCCCCTTGGAATTGTCTCACTCTGCCTGACTTAATGGAGACTGAGGAGCAAAAACACCAAAAGAGATGTTCCCCCTCATCCTCCCCTCCCTCAAATCCAATTAAACTTGCGTCACTTAGTAATAGATACGAAGTGCTGAGCTCAGTGCAAAAACCCCAGCCTGAATTTAAACAAACTGACAAGAAAGGGAAACAAAATGACACCAGTAAATCAACAGATAACAAACCAAACCTGCCAAGGCCAGTTCTTTCCAAATCATCTCTTGACAATGCTCATAAACAAAGGAGAGTAAATGAGAAGGCTCCATCGAAAGGGCCTTCCATCAAGACCAAAAAATAGTTTTCATGTGAATACTACAAGGGAACTGTAGAGGTCTTAGGGCTTGAAATAAAAAGCTGAAGATATTGCTCCAAGATCATATCCCAGGTATTGTATGTGTCCAGGAAACTAAGCTTGGAAGCACACATATAATCCTGGGTTAAATTATAGAATATATAATTCTCCACCACCAATTGGAGATAGAACTAAGGGAGGTGTAGCAATTATTGCGCATAAATCGTTGCAACACTCCTTGCTGTCAATTAACACTCGCCTCCAAGCTGTAGCAGTAACTTTCATTTTAGGCAAGCAGATTACAGTCTGCTCCATCTATCTGGGAAACTGGTATTATTCCTAAGAGCTGGAAATTATCATTAATCCTCCCTATGAAGAAACCCATTAATCCTCCCTATGAAGAAACCGAACAAGGATCTTTCTTTACCTAGCAGCTACAGACCAGTAGCTCTCACCAGTTGTGTTTGTAAGCTGATGGAAAAGAAGATTAACACCAGACTTGTATGGCACTTAGAAACAAATAAATTGCTTTTCTCCATTCCAGTTTGTCTTTAGGAAAACGAGATCTACTTTAGATCCCATGCTCAGGCTCTCAAACCAAATACAACAAGGTTTTGCTAAACAGAGCCAAACAATAGGAGTTTTCTTTGATTTGGAAAAGGCATATGACACCACGTGGCATTTTGGTATATATAAAAAAGTTGTATAAGATGGGCATTAAAGGAAAAATGATCAGATTTATAAATTCATTTTTACCAGAAAGATATGTAAAGGTAAGAGTTGAGAATCATGTATCACGACCTTTCTTACAAGAAGAGGGAGTTCTTCAGGGTAGTGTCCTTAGTGTCACCCTCTTTGCTGTTGCTATTAATGAAGTATTAGAAAAGGTATCATCACCAGTAAAGGGGTCTTTATTTGTAGATGATTTGGCTCTATAATGCACAGGATGTGATGCAGTATCTACCAGCAGGTTCATGCAAAGACCCATCGATAAAGTAAGCAAGTGGGCTGATGAGGAAAGGTTTCGATTCTCCGAGTCAAAAACTGTCGCTGTTCAGTTCTGCAGGTGCCAAACTAAATGGAATTATTTTACTTTATTCTAGTGAAGTAAAATTTTTAGGAATGGTCTTTGATGAAAAGCTCACTTGACCAGTTAAAAGTGAAAGTGAAAGTAAGAGATCACTAAATATTTTAAAAGTAGTATCTAATTTTAATTGGGGTGCTGATAAGAAATCTTTGTTAAGACTTTATAATGCAGTATGTTTATCTACGTGAGACTATGGCTGCCAAGTATACCCCTCTTTTGGCGTATGCCTCATTACTCAGATTTCTGCTGGTGACTTTCCCCAGACTACTTATGGATAATCAGATGACTTCTTCAAGACTTCCTAAAATGGTGGTGTCCTCTTCAGCTAAGAAAGCTCTCCTTGAGGTGGAAAACTGGCTCTTGAGCAAGGGGGAGCAGGGAAGAGCCTCTTTTAGTTGTCCTCCGTCTAGATTGTCTCAGAGAAGATACTTTAAGTATGCGACCAGAGAGGCTCCATCCGTGGGAGTGTCTGCCTCCTCCCAGGGAGACTTCTCTGGGTTAATTGACACCTCTAGATGGTCGGCGTTCAATTCAACCAAGATTTTGTTCTCGTCCTTGGAATTGGACCACCTTATCAAGCACTTATTCAAGGTCTTGGAAGTTCTCAGCTTTCTTGACTGGGCAGTAAGAGCTCTTGCTCGTAAATTGAAGGATTGCCCGCATATCCCGGAAGACTTTTCTTCGGATTTTTTGGAAGTCATCTCTTGCCCAGATAAAGGTATTAGAGACGGCTCGTTTGAATTATCCTCGCTATTTGCAATTGGAATCCTCAAGAAAAGGGAGCTTTGGTGTTTCTACACCATGAAGGAAGTTATTCCTTCCCAGAAGTCCGCGTTCCTCTTCTCTCCTCTTGATAAGAAGCACATTTTCCCTCGAGCGACTGTGCTGCAGATTGCATCTGATCTGCAGAAGAAGTCTACACAGGACTTCCTCACACAGCAGATTGCATCTGATCTGCAGAAGAAGTCTACACAGGACCTCCTCACACAATCGGCAAGATGACCGAGGGAGTCTCAGGCCTTCTCCTCTAGGACAGTTTCTCCTGTTCAACCCCAGCCCTTTCGGGGTAGATGCAGACAAAGAGACTTCCCCAGACCTCACAGAAATGCCTGTTTCACCCCCAGAGCAATCAAGAAGTCCTCCAACAAACCACCCGCACGTAAGTGAGGATCTAGTCCTCTGCACACCTGTGGGGGCAAGACTCTTCCACTTTTGGGAGCATTGGGAAGCAAGAGGAGCGCAGAGTTGGATTGTTCAAGTACTAAGAGAAGGCTATTCAACAAGCCTGTATTATTGACGACCTACTCCTCAAACTCCGAGAAGTTTTCAGCCCTCTCCCAAGAAGTGACAGCTCTCCTAGAAAAAGAAGCAGTCGAACTAGTTGAGGACACCTCCTCTCTGGGGTTCTACAATCGGCTGGAGGCCAGTTCTGGATACAAGTGCCCTGAACATGTATGTGCAGAAAACAAAATTCAAGATGGAGACATCCCAGTCCGTCCTTGCATCCATTCGTCTGGAAGATTGGATGATCTTGATAGACATGAAGGACGACTACTTCCATGTCCCAATTCATCAGGACTCGAGGAAGTTTTTAAGGTTTGTGTTCCACCACAAAGTGTACCAATTCAGAGCCCTTTGCTTCGGTCTGTCAACAGCCCCACAGGTATTCACGCAGGTTCTAGCCCCAATGGCGAGCGGTCTCATCTGGTGGGGTCAATATTTCGTTGTCCTTCGATGATTGGCTTATTCGCTCCCAGTTGAAGGAAAAATGTGTGGAGTGATGAAAGGGACAAAGGAGAAGAACATGCTCTTAAGTTACAGATGACCAGTTGGGGGTTTTACAGGTTGTCTTCCATGTTATAAAGGCAATTAGTGGCTGGAGACCAGTCATTGATCTCTCTCATTATAAAGGTTTAAAATAGAAAGGCATGGCTTTTTTAGATTCCATCAGCAAGGGTGACTTCATGCATTCAGTGGATCTGAAGAATGCATACTTTCAAATACAGTAACTGTTTATCAGTTTTTTTTATAAAGAAAAGTTACTTATATGTGAACTAGGGTTATTGTCTACCAGTTCAAGTTTTGTGTTGGCACCATCCTGACAGGTTTTCACTAGTGTTTGCCCTTGTATCAGCTCAGGCCCATTTTCAGTGTACGAGGGTAAGTCAAAAAGTTCCAGGAAAAATTGTTGAATGATGTATTTACACAGGAATGAAACAACCCAAATACTTGGTAAACAATTATCTGTGATGTAGTGATCCATATAGACTTGTTACCTCAGTCATCCTCTTGCTACCGTGGTGTTAACATCTGCTTCAGAAAAGTAACTTCTTGAACCCATGGAAAATAAAAATTTTGAGATGAGAGCTAACATCAAGTTCCTGACCAAGCTTGATTGGAAACCAGGAAAAATTATTGAAGCTTTGCAACAAGTTTATGGAGATTCTTCTCCATCTAAATCAGTTGTTTATGATTGGATAAAGCGATTTAAGGATGGTCGGGAGGACCTCAAAGACAACCCAAGAGTGGGAAGACCATCGACTGCAAAAAATGAAAGTTTGTTCATGACACTTACCTGACAGATATATATATAGCTGTATTCTCCGAAAGGGACCGACAGAAATTCAAAAACTTACGGCACACGCAGATGGGCCAGGTGGTTAGTACCCATTCCCGCCGCTGGGAGGCGGGCATCAGGAACCATTCCCATTTTCTATTCAGATTTTCTCTGTCGCCGGTATTGTCAACACCTGTTGTCAATACCTCCGCCGTTGGATTTCGTAAACTTTTCCACTAAGTATTCTGATTGTCTTTTGGTTTTTTGACTTTGGCTTTGTGGATAGGCATACGCTTCTTTGGACTGTTTTGATTTTGGTTTTGGCTTTTCCTTGAACAAGATGTCTGGATCTAGTTCTGCTAGTTTCAGGGTGTGTGTTGTGAAGGAGTGTAAGGTGAGGCTACCGAAAGCTTCGGTAGACCCTCACACAGTATGCATGAGATGTAGAGGGCATGTCTGTATGTTGGATGATCGCTGCAAGGAGTGTGAATCGTTGCCTGATTCTGATTGGAAGGCTTACGATTCTTACGTTCGCAAGCTAGAGCGTGATCGTGTAAGGAGGTCTTCCTCCAGGAGTGTGTCGGTAGGTGGGAGTCAGGGTATTAATTTATCTCCTGTTAACCCTACTAATGCTTCTCCTTTCCCTGTAGAGTCGCCTTCTAACCCTGTGATTGCGTCTGCGGAAGGTAATGCCCTTGCGCAGATTTTGAACTCCATTCGTACTTTGGAGTCTAAGGTGTTGGCGATCGAAAGTGCAGTGAAGTGTAGTGATCCCCCCAGTGTTGTGGAGGGGGCGTCAGATCGGCCCTATAATGCCTCTAGGCCTAGACCTCTGCCGAACTCCCAGGACTTAGGGAATGGGCATGTCGAAAGCCGCAAGAGGGTTACGGGGACCCCCCACCGATCTGGCGTCCCTTCGGCAGGCCTTGTTGACGTCTCCCAGGCTGCCAAGGATCGTGCTCGCGCACGGATCCTTAAGGATTGCTTTTCGTCCTCCGAGGCGTCCTCTCCACTTAAGGGGTCACGTTCTCGGTTGGACTCTCGTCCTTTCAAGAGGAGCCGCGTTGAAGAGGACGCTTCTTCTCCTCTTTCTCGTGCCTTGGAATCTTCTCCCGACTGGCTGCGAGATTTGCCGCCGCAGAAGAGGACCAGGATTTCTTCGGAGGAGGACGTTGCTGAACGTCCCAGCCGCACCAAGAAGAGAGCCCCTGTCGCTCTTGGTAGAAGGAGGAGGACGTCTCCTTCCCCCTCTTCTTCTCATAAGAGCAGCCCTTCTCCTGAGAGGGCTTCCTCTCCTTCGAAGCGTCTTATCCAAGATATGCAGCGGCAGTTAGCTTCCCTTCTCGCTGCTAAGGAGAAGGAGCCTCGTGGGCGCCGCAAGGATTTGTCGCTGCCAGTTAAAAGATCTAAGAGGTCTCCCTCTCCTTCTCTTCGTTCGTCTCTCTCCCCTGCGGTTTCTCGTAGTCGCCCTCATCGTTCTGCGGATCATCAGCTCTCCTTGCCCCGTCGTGACTCGCTGGTTGATCAGGACGCTCCTCTTGCAGCTAGGCTTGCCGCTAGTAAGAGTTCGCGCCAAGACGCTCTTCTTGCCTCTCCTCCTGCTTCTCGCTCTCGTTTTGACGTTCGGCAGGACGCTCCCCAGGACGCTTCTCGTTATTCCCGATCCCTGCATGACGCTCTTCAGGACTCTCGTCAAGAAGCTCGGCGGCTCGCTCGTCAGGACTCTCGTCAGGACGCTCGGCAGCTTGTGAGACAGGACGCTCTTCAGGACGCTCGGCTGCTTATGAAGCAGGACGCTCGTCAGGACGCTCGTCAGGACGCTCCTCAGGACGCTCGTCAGGACGCTCGGCAGGACGCTCCTGTACGAGTTGTTCCGGAATTTTCTGCGGCTTCTTCCCACGAGAAGAGGTCTCTGGGCCGAATTGGACCCAAAGGTCTTTGTCTCTCTCTAGCCCCGGAAGACTCTCCTGTCGCTCCTGTCGAAGAGGCTGATTTGTCTCAGGAGTCGGACTCTGCAGAACAAGAGCCCCCTCTTTCGTCTTTCTCCGACTACCGGGTTTTGGCTAGCATGCTTAAGGAGCTTTTTCCTGATAAATTTCAGCCTTCTGCTCCTCTTTCCCCTCCTTCGCAGTTAGCTTCTTCGAAGGTGAGGAAATCGCCCGGCTTCCTACAAATGAAGACTTCTCTGGCTACTAGAAAAGCTCTCAAGAGAGTCAATGCGTGGATGGAAGATAGGAAGTCTCAAGGGAAATCTTCCTTCGCTCTCCCCCCGTCTAGATTGTGCGGGAAAGCTGGAATGTGGTATGAGACGGGAGAGGAAATTGGCTCTAGAGTTCCTTCTTCCTCTCAAGGTGATTTTGCGAGCCTCGTTGATGCGTCAAGGAGGTCTCTTCTTTCTTCGGCGAAGGTGTCTTGGACTCTTTCTGAGACCGACCACCATCTGAAAGGCCTTTTCAAGTCTATGGAGGTTTTTAACTTTCTGGACTGGTGCTTGGGGGCCTTGGACTTAAGGACTCGTAGTCTGGATTCTATTTCTCTGGGGGAGCTGTCCAGTGTACTGTCGTGCATGGACAAGGCCGTCAGGGATGGCGCTGATGAACTGGCTTCACATTTTGGTACAACCCTCCTAAAGAAGAGGGCTTTGTACTGCAATTTCGCTGCCAAGTCAGTTTCTCCTGTTCAGAGGGCTGAGTTACTTTTTGCCCCTCTTTCTAGCCATCTCTTCCCCCAGCCGCTTGTCAAGGATCTCGCCTCCAGCCTTAAGGAGAAGGCTACTCAGGATCTCCTTGCTCAGTCTTCTAGACGTCCTAGTGTCCCTTCTACGTCTTCGCAAGGACTTCCCCCGAAGAGACAGAAGCCCTTTCGTGGGAGATCTTCCTCCTCTAGACCCTTTTCGCGAGGAAGAGGTCTCTCCAGAGGCGGAGCCCCTTCTTCCCAAAGGGGCAAGAAGTGACTTTCCTCACCTCCAGACACCAGTAGGAGCCAGGCTTCTCCTGTTTTCGGAAGCCTGGAAAGTAAGAGGGGCGGATTCCTGGTCCCTCAATGTAATAAAAAAAGGTTACAGGATCCCGTTCCTCGAAAACCCCCCCCTGTCCTCTACTCCCAGAGATCTGTCGCCTTCTTACCGTCCGGAGAAGCAACAGATCCTTTTAGATCTGCTGGAAGAAATGATCCAGAAGAGGGCCATAGAGCGAGTCCTGGATCTGGAGTCTCCAGGTTTTTACAATCGTCTCTTCCTGGTTCCAAAACAGTCAGGGGGTGGAGACCAGTCCTGGACGTCAGCAGACTGAACAACTTTGTCGTCAAAGAGAAGTTCAAAATGGAGACGCCCCAGTCGGTTATCAATGCACTGCGACCAGGCGATTGGATGGTCTCTCTCGACCTACAGGACGCGTATTTTCATGTCCCCATTCATCCTCAGTCGAGAAAGTATTTGAGGTTTGTCCTGGGGGGAAGAGTGTACCAGTTCAGAGCTCTCTGTTTCGGACTGAGTACAGCTCCTATGGTATTCACAGTCCTGATGAGGAACGTTGCCCGGTGGCTTCATCTTGCCGGCATAAGGATATCGCTCTATCTAGACGACTGGCTCATCCGAGCCACATCGGAACAAAGGTGTCTGGAGGACTTGCATTCAACTTTGAAACTGACAAAGTCCCTGGGACTTCTTGTGAATTTAGAGAAGTCGCATCTGATCCCCTCTCAGTCCATTCTTTATCTGGGGATTCGGATGGATTCAGCGGGTTTTCGAGCCTTTCCATCCCAGGAACGTCAGCAGCACTGCTTCGTAAAAGTTTCGGCCTTCCTGGGGAAAGAAACATGCTCGGTGAGGGAATGGATGAGTCTGCTGGGGACCATTTCATCACTGGAGAAGTTTGTTTCCCTGGGGAGGTTGCATCTCAGACCCCTACAGTTCTTTCTTGCGGACAACTGGAAGAACAAGGAGGACTTAGACGAGTCTCTCAGGATCTCTCTCTCTGTCAAGGACCATCTTCGGTGGTGGCTCGATCCTTTAAAGTTGGCAGAAGGGGTCTCTCTCTATCTTCAGAGCCCCGACCTAGTGTTGTTTTCCGACGCGTCCATGTCGGGATGGGGAGCAACACTAGGGGGGGGGAGGAAGTGTCAGGCACCTGGAAAGGGGAACAGGTGTCCTGGCACATAAATCTAAAAGAACTGAAAGCGATTTTCCTGGCTCTTCAGTTCTTCGAAGATCAAGTTGCAGGTCGGGTGATTCAAGTCAACTCCGACAACACCACGGCCCTGGCGTACCTCAAGAAACAGGGAGGTACTCATTCTCGGTCCCTGTTCTTGATCGCCAAGGAGATCCTGCTATGGGCACATTCTCGCCGGGTGACGATTCTCACTCGTTTTGTAGCAGGGGTCGAGAATGTACGTGCCGACCTTCTCAGTCGACAACATCAGCTTCTGCCAACAGAATAGACTCTGAACGCAGAAGTGTGTCAGGATCTTTGGAAGCTTTGGGGACGTCCCCTGGTGGACGTTTTCGCGACTTCAAGGACCACAAGGCTGCCCCTTTACTGCTCTCCAGTTCTCGACCCGGGAGCCCTAGCAATAGATGCCTTTCTCTGGGACTGGAAGGGTCTAGATCTGTACGCCTTTCCCCCATTCAAGATTCTGGGGGAAGTCGTCAGAAAGTTTGTAGCCTCAGAAGGGACGAGAATGACTTTAATCGCTCCTTTTTGGCCTTCAGCAGAATGGTTCCCAGAGGTCATGTCTCTCGTGGTGGACTTTCCAAGAACGCTTCCTTTGAGAACAGATCTTCTCAAACAACCCCACTTCGAGAGGTACCACAAAAATCTTCCCGCTCTGAGTCTAACTGCATACAGACTATCGAGAAGTTGCTCAGAGCGAGAGGTTTTTCTAGACCAGTGGCTAAGGCGATCGCTAACGCCAGGAGAGCCTCTTCCAGCGCAGTGTACCAGTCCAAGTGGATCATTTTCAGGAAGTGGTGTAAACTTAAGGGAATTTCCTCCACCACGACCTCTCTTTCCCAGATAGCGGACTTCCTTTTTTATCTGAGAAAGGATTTGAACCTGGCAGTCCCTACCATCAAAGGCTATAGGAGTATGCTGTCAACGGTCTTCAGGCATAGAGGCCTGAACTTATCGGACAATAAAGACCTTCATGATCTTCTTAGGTCTTTTGAGACGTCTAAGGTAGCCTCCCTTAAGTTACCTTCGTGGAATTTAGATGTAGTTCTAAAATTCCTGATGTCGAAGAGGTTTGAACCTTTAAATTCTGCTTCCTTCAAAGATGTAACCAAGAAAGCTATTTTCCTAACTGCTCTGGCGACGGCGAAGAGAGTTAGTGAACTTCAAGCGTTCAGCAAGATTATAGGTTTCAGAGGCCCTGATGCTGTCTGTTCTCTGAGCCCTATTTTTCTTGCTAAGAATGAGAACCCGTCTTCCCCTTGGCCCAGGTCCTTCGAAATTAAGGGCTTGACGAACATCACTGGACAAGAACCTGAGAGAACCCTGTGTCCTGTCAGGGCTCTAAAATTTTATTTGCAGAGGACCCAGGATTGTAGAGGTCCTTCTAGCAATCTTTGGTGCTCCGTTAAGAGGCCTGATATACCTCTCTCGAAAAATGCCCTGGCGTTCTTTCTACGAAGCACCATCATAGACGCCCATTCCAGTGTGCTAGACGAAGATTTGAGAACTTTGAAGGTTAAGGCTCACGAAGTGAGAGCCATTGCTACCTCAGTGGCCTTCCAGAAAAACCAGTCTCTCAATGACATTCTGGGTGCCACT
This sequence comes from Macrobrachium rosenbergii, assembly GCA_039081455.1. NCBI lineage: Eukaryota > Metazoa > Arthropoda > Malacostraca > Decapoda > Palaemonidae > Macrobrachium > Macrobrachium rosenbergii. The sequence goes on along the minus strand of JANJGK010000053.1, from coordinate 233,745 downwards.
TTTTGGCGAAGCAATTCGGTCTTTGCTTCTCATTATCTCACAGAAGTGAAGACGTCCTATGAGAATTGCTGTGCGCTGGGACCTTACGTTTCCGCAAATACGATCTTGGGAACAGAAAGCGACTCTCATCCTCTCCTTTAGTTTTGTTTTGGTGTGTTTTTAAATATTTTTGTGTTGTTTTTTATGGTCGTTGGGTCTCCACCAGTGGTGGTCGCCCCAGTCCTTAGTTTATGTTAATCTTTTTTGACGTAACTAGGCTTGGTCAGGTGGTTGTTAGTTTGTCGCTTACCCTCAAAGTAAGGTCATATGGTCTAGTCACATTGTGGTCTCGCCCCCGTTGACAGATCATCTAGATTCCACCAGCTTTATAGGTCTCTACCTCGCTGGAGTTTTCTAGTAAAGCAGAAGCAGGCTTGGGTGACAGTAATCACGAAGTCAGCAATGCTAACAGGTAAGGAACCAAGGCGTCAATCGCCTACATAGTTTTGTTTCCTAAATCCTATTCTGTCTCTTCCCACCTCCAATGGTGGGATTCAGCTATATATATATCTGTCAGGTAAGTGTCATGAACAAAATGATATTTTTATGATAAAATAAAGTTTGTTCATACTTACCTGGCAGATATATATAATCATAGTACCCGCCCTCCTCCCCTCAGGAGACAGTAGTTCTAGTTTCTAGAAAATCTGAATAGAAAATGGGAATGGTTCCTGATGCCCGCCTCCCAGCGGCGGGAATGGGTACTAACCACCTGGCCCATCTGCGTGTGCCGTAAGTTTTTGAATTTCTGTCGGTCCCTTTCGGAGAATACAGCTATATATATATCTGCCAGGTAAGTATGAACAAACTTTATTTTATCATAAAAATATAATTTTTCTATGAGTTATGCAACCAGAGATTCACTATTAGTTCACTATCAGCCATGCAACAGCAGATTCACTATTAGTTCACCATCAGCCATGCAACATATGATTCACTATTAGTTCATTATCAGCCATGCAACAGCAGATTCACTATTAGTTCACTATCAGCCATGCAACAGGAGATTCACTATTAGTTCACTATCAGTCATGTAACAGGAGATTCACTATTAGTTCAGTATTAGTCATGCAACAGGAGATTCACTATTAGTTCACTATTAGTCATGCAGCAGGAGATTCACTATTAGTTCACTATTAGTCATGCAACAAGAGATTCACTATTAGTTCACTATTAGTCATGTAACAGGAAATTCGCTATTTGTTCAGTATTCATCATGCAACAGGAGATTCACTATTAATTCACTATTAGTCATGCAACAGGAGATTCACTATTAGTTCAGTATTAGTCATGCAACAACTGTCATTGAGCTTATTATCCCAAATACCACCTGATATTATGTGCAATTCTTGGAATAACCACAAAAGACAAATCTATTTCAAGTTGATAAATCAGACCGCCTATTGTGATACACTGACATCACACAGACAATTCTGACTGAACCCCTGCAAAACCTGGGACCCAAATGCCCCCACTCTCATGGCTGTGCCCTGGGCATGAAGTTAGGTCTGTAGTGGACAATACCGAGTAAAAGTAATTAAACTTTGATTCCTGAACAAATCTGCCATTGTACCCTAATACCCAGCAAAGGTAGACGAGAATTTCCGTAATGGTTTGTATGCTCCAAATAGACACAAATAGACACAAATAGACCTAAATAGACATAAATAGACCCAAAGAGCAAATAATAAATGAAATATTGATAAAAATATAAACGATTTGGATTCTAAAGATTATCCATAGGCCTAGAATGCATACTTCCAAGGGGGTATTTGAGGGCATTTTGGCATCGCTGAAACTGAGATATATAGAAATATATAGACTTATAGACTTATACCAATTAATTTCCGCCATTAAAAAACATATTTTAGGAAGGAAATATATAGAATTTAAGGCCATTTGCGTTTAATTAAGTCAATTTTACTTCCTAGAAGAAGTCTGGTTCAAGACACGTGAATCGGACGATGAATCACGATATTTACGTAATTAAGGATTGTCTGACTGATTTGGGCTAATTTAAATAACTAATTGGTTTATCATTAATTATATAATAAAATTAACGTGAAATGAATGAATTATGGCCGTTTTTCGTCGCCGATTCGCCGAGATTCGAGCCTGGTTCGAACAGTTCCATTGGTTCGATAATTTACGAAATTTATGTAATTTCTGACTATTGTACCAATTTAGATCAATTAATGATACAAATTATCGTTAATTAGGTTGATAATATATGTAAATTAACGTAAAAATAATTAAATATAGCGATTTTTGTTGCTGATTCGCAAGATTCGAGCCTAGTTCGAGCTGTGATTTGGTTCGATAATTCACGAAATTTACGTAATTTCTGACTGATTGACTGATTGGGATCAATTTATACGAGTAATTAGCTTAATTATCATTAATGATATAAGTAAATTAACGTAAGATTCATTAAATATGGCCATTTTTGTTGCTGCTTCGCAGAGATTCGAACCTGGTTCGAACCAATGTTCTGTTCGATAATTCTCGGTATTCATAATTTCGAACTATTTTACCGATTTAGAGCAATTTATGAGACTAATTAGCGTTAATTGGGTTGAAAATACATATCAATTAACATAAAATTAATTAAATATGACCGTTTTTCGTTGCCGAATCGGTAAAATATTCGGTAATTACGTGAATATCGTCATATCATCGAACCGAACAACTGTTCGAATAGGTTCGAACCAGGTTCGAAGCAGCAACAGAAATCGCTATATTTAATGAATTTTACGTTAATTGATATATATTTTCAACCAAATTAATGCTAATTAGCCTCATTAATTGATCTACATCGGTAAAATAGTCCGAAATTACGTAAATATCATAAAATTATCGAACCGAACAACTGTTCGAACACGGTTCGAGTCCCGTCGATTCGGCGACGAAAATGGGCCATATTTCATTAATTTTACGTTAATTTTAATATATATTTAATGATAATTAAGCTAATTAGTGATTTAAAATGGCCCAAATCAGTCAGACAGTCCTTAATTACGTAAATATCGTGATTCATCGTCCGATTCACGTGTCTTGAACCAGACGTCTTCTCAAAATTTGAAATTGACTTATTTAGTCGGAAATGGCCTTAAATTCTATATATTTCCTTCCCAAAATATGTTTTTTAATGGCAGAAATTGATTTGTATAGATCTATAAGTCTTTATGTTCCTATATATCTCGGTTTCAGCTATGCCAAAATGCCCCCTTGGGAGGAGAAATTCTAGGCCTATGGTTAATCTTTAGAGTCCAAATCTTTTGAATTTTTGTGAATATTTCATTTATTATTTGATTTTTAGGTCTATTTAGAGCGTTGATAGTGAGGTTCTGATAGTGTCGTGGCCACTGTACCACCAAGATATTGTACACAATACCAGATATTACAATGATAGTCAGGTCGTCTAATAGTGTTACAGTCATTATTAGACAACCTCACTATCATTGTAATATCTGGTATTGTGCACTAGATCTTGGGGTACAGTGGCTATGACCCCAAGATCTAGTGCACAATATCAGAAATTGCATTGATAGTGAGGGCATCTGATAGTGTCATAGGCACTGTACCCCAAGATCTAGTGTACAATACCCAAATTTACATTGACAGGGCATCTGATAGTGTCATAGTCACTATACCCCCAAGATCTAGTGCACAATACAGGAAATTACATTGATAGTGAGGGCATCTGATAGTGTCATAGTCACTATACCCCCAAGATCTAGTTCACAATACCAGAAATTACATTGATAGTGAGGGCATCTGATAGTGTCATAGTCACTATACCCCCAAGATCTAGTTCACAATACCAGAAATTACATTGATAGTGAGGGCATCTGACAGTGTCATAGTCACTGTACCCCCAAGATCTAGTGCACAATACCAGAATTTACATTGACAGTGAGGTCATCTGATAGTGTCATAGTCACTATACCCCCAAGATCTAGTGCACAATACCAGAATTCACATTGACAGTGAGGTCATCTGATAGTGTCATAGTCACTATACCCCCAAGATATAGTGCTGTACCTCTCTGTCTGTCCCATTTATTACCACATATATTCTCCGTCAAAAATCACATTGGATAAAGAACACTGATTTGACCCCCACAAATTCAGGGTCGAAATTCTCGCTCTCCTGCCCTTACTCAGGGCATCAATTTAGGTCTGTAGTGGACAGAAGATTGACCTATTATAAACTAGACAAGGAAGGGAGGGGGCGGACACCCGTCTCCCTCTCTCGGCCATTGCCGAAATTGATCGCCGGCGGCCCGGGGGGTGGGGGGGCGAGAACCCAACAGAACACCCCAACAGACGGAATATATCTCGACGACCTTCATAGTTCCTCCCGACGTATTCCGTTAAGTCTTATATAAGTTAATAATAGGAATACTTTTCTTTTTAAGGTTTCTTTTCAAGGTTTAAGCAGTGGCGGCTCGTGACTGTTATTGATGGGAGGGCTGTTAATTGTGAAAAATTGAGTTCTTTCAATGAAGAAACCGTCTTTGCTTCCTGTGCCATTTTGCAAAATAATGCTAGGCCTACCTGTGAAAAGAAGAATAAATACTATTTTATACGATGTTTCTGTGATCTTACAACATCTATGATAATTAAAATTGAGCACAAGCCATCACTGATCAATAATATTTTAAAATCATCCCTGGCAAATTGCTAAACACTATCAAAAATAAGAGCGACGCAAAAACATACATACCATCACACCAACGTCTGAGACAAGACTGGTGGGAGGCAGTCCACACACTGCACACCACCCGGGAAGCCTCCCCCCCTTCTCCCCGCTCTCCACACCCATTCACAACAACCGTCACACCAACGTCTGAGACAAGACTGCATGGGAGGCAGTCCACTCTCCATACTGCCCAGGAAGCTTCCCCCCCTTCTCCCCGCTTTCGTATCATTAAATAGTAAATAATTTACGTACTTCCTCATTGTTTTGCAGTAATTTTTTTCATATAAATATATGAGAATAGGTGTTTTCATGTTAATGATAGTCAAACATCAATAAATTAACTTTATTTTCGTGAATCCTAGAAATCCACTGGGGGGGCTGCAGTCTCACAGTCCCTATTGACGAGCCGCCCCTGGGTTTAAGGTTCCTGGTTCCTTTCGGAAGGCGAAGATGAATAGTTTGACCGAAAGTCTCTTTGTATATTGATATTAGAGTGCCGTCTCTCACATGCAAGGAATAGGTACATATATCAGTTTAAATGCTTCTTGACTGGAGCGAAAAGTGGGGAGTCTGTTTTCTTTATTCATTTATTCATTTTGGCATTCACACCCTCCCTGCATCTTCACAGACATGGCCTTTTCACAGACATGGCATCGCTTTTACCCGCTTCATCATCATCACTCTCGTGTTCATACTTCTTCTTCAACGTCCATCTTTGATCTCATCAACCTCATCGACATTTCCCTCAATTTCTTCCTTCTTGCGATTTGTAATTATGGTGTTCAACGGTGCTTGAGGTTGAGGATAAGAATTCAACACACTTTCATAGTGAATAATAAGATTACTGTTCTTTAAGAGGTTTGCTTTTAAGGTTTCTTTTTAAAGGTTCCTTTTTAAGGAGCCAAAGAACTTCAAAATGAAACCGAAACTTTTCCAACATTACTTGAAATGTTTTGGGGAATTGGAGAACCGTCGTTTCAAAGACAATTCCTTTTATTTGAAGTTTATCATTGTGAGCTTAAGACTCAGGGAATGTCAGATAGAGTCACGTACAGTGAAATATTCATTGAAATATTCGGTCGTTCTGGCTCTAACTTTTTCCTTTTTCTTTCACAGATCGATGTATAGAGCGGAGAAGAGAGGAGGAGGTCTGGCTCTACCCAATTAGAGCCTTTGCTGTTTAATCATTAGACAGGTAAGTTGGTACCGGTATTTATTCATTGAATAACAAGTAAGTTGACCTTTTGCTCAAAAGAGGCAAATTAACATTATCTATTCGTTTATTTATTTATTTGTTTGTTTATTTATTTATCTATTTATTTATTTATTTATTTGTTTATTTATTTATTCATCTATTTATTTATTTATTTTTTATTTATTGATTTATCTATTCATTTATCTATTTATTTATTTATCTATATAATCATTCATGTATTTATTCATTTATTTATTCATTTATTTATTTATGTATTTATTTATCTATTTATTTATTGATTCATTTATTTAATTATTTATCAATTGACTGATTGATTTTTTATCTATTTATTCAATTATTTATTTATTGATATATTTATTTGTTTGTTTATTTATTTGTTTATTTATTTGTTTATTTATTTAGTTATTTATTTATATATTTATCTATCTTTATTTATTTATTTAATTAAAACACCATCCTCTGCATATTCCAATGACAAGATGAAAAATAAAGTAAAATTTTATCTAAACTTATCAAATCATTCAGAAGCTTTGTATTTAAATTCAACTTTAAAGCCCCTCCTTGAACACTCTTGAGATTTGACATAAAGTAAAATTAAAGATAAAGTTAAAAATAAAGTTAATAAAGTGATTTTATCATATGTAGTTGATGCCAACACTGATAATAATTCCTCTTTTTTATTTCACAGATCAAACTGGAAGAAGGAATCTGCTCTAAGCCTTCAATATCTTAAGTTCAAGGTGAGTGGATATTGCTATTATTATTATTATTATTATTATTATTATTATTATTATTATTATTATTATTATTATTATTATTATTATTATTATTATTATTGGCTGAGATTTGATATGGGGAGGTTAGGTTAACTTTTGGTTAACTTTTTTCACCAGTAAATAATTTACAATGTTACGTACAATTCTCTAAGCAAGAGCAATGTTCACAATATAGGTTGAATTCACAACTGTTGTGTTATGGTGTTGTAGTTTTTGAAGGTTATTTCACAACAGAGAATAAGGTTCCTTCCTTCACAGACATGGCCACAGACATGGCGTCGTTTTCTCCCCCCTTCTACATGACCTGGACACAGGCGTAACTTTATTGAAAGTGGTCGTAACTTGTAGATTGCTAAGTTGCGTCTCAGTCTGTCTTGAAGCCTTTGGATAGTTTCTTGTCCATTTCTTGTAGCTACAGTTGAGCCATCTGGAAGGATTTTCCAGGATGACGTCGAGGTATTTTTTGAGGGTTTGGGACAGCCTTGGAACATTGTGCTACCTGGAAGGGTCTCGTAGGGTAGTATGAAAGCTTTTTCTTAGATTTTCACGCTAGACTTGAAGCATCGTGCCATGAGGAAGGATTTTTTAGTGTAACGTCAAGGTATTTTGTGATACTTTGGGGTAGTCTTGGAACATTGTGCTGTCTAGAGGGGTCTCGGAGGGTAGTATGAGAGCTTTTTCTTAGATTTTCAGGCTAGTCTTGAAGCATCGTGCCATGAGGAAGGATTTTTTAGTGTAACATCAAGGTATTTTGTGATACTTTGGGGTAGTCTTGGAACATTGTGCTGTCTAGAGGGGTCTCGGAGGGTAGTATGAGAGCTTTTTCTTAGATTATCAGGCTAGTCTTGAAGCATCGTGCCATGAGGAAGGATTTTTTAGTGTAACGTCAAGGTATTTTGTGATACTTTGGGGTAGCCTTGGAACATTGTGCTGTCTAGAGGGATCTCGGAGGGTAGTATGAGAGCTTTTTCTTAGATTTTCAGGCTAGTCTTGAAGCATCGTGCCATGAGGAAGGATTTTTTAGTGTAACGTCAAGGTATTTTGTGATACTTTGGGGTAGCCTTGGAACATTGTGCTGTCTAGAGGGGTCTCGGAGGATAGTATGAGAGCTTTTTCTTAGATTTTCAGGATAGTCTTGAAGCATCGTGCCATGAGGAAGGATTTTTTAGTGTAACATCAAGGTATTTTGTGATACTTTGGGGTAGTCTTGGAACATTGTGCTGTCTAGAGGGGTCTCGGAGGGTAGTATGAGAGTTTTTTCTTAGATTTTCAGGCTAGTCTTGAAGCATCGTGCCATGAGGAAGGATTTTTTAGTGTAACGTCAAGGTGTTTTGTGATACTGTGGGGTAGTCTTGGAACATTGTGCTGTCTAGAGGGGTCTTGGAGGGTAGTATGAAAGCTTTTTCTTAGATTTTCAGGATAGTCTTGAAGCATCGTGCCATGAGGAAGGATTTTTTAGTGTAACGTCAAGGTATTTTGTGAGGGTTTGGGGCAATCCATGAACATTGTGCTGTCTGGAAGGGTCTGGTAGGGTAGTATGAAAGCTTTTTCTTAAGTTTGCAGGATAGTGTTGAAGCATCGTGCCATGAGGAAGGATTTTTAGTGTAACGTCAAGGTATTTTGTGAGGGTTTGGGGCAATCCATGAACATTGTGCTGTCTGGAAGGGTCTGGTAGGGTAGTATGAAAGCTTTTTCTTATGTTTTCAGGAGAGTCTTGAAGCATTGTGCCATGAGGAAGGATTTTTTAGTGTAACGTCAAGGTATTTTGTGAGGGTTTGGGGCAATCCATGAACATTGTGCTGTCTGGAAGGGTCTCGGAGGGTAGTATGAAAGCTTTTTCTTAAGTTTTCAGGATAGTCTTGAAGCATCGTGCCATGAGGAAGGATTTTTTAGCATAATGTCAAAGTATTTTGTGAGGGTTTGGGGCAATCCATGAACACTGTGCTGTCTGGAAGGGTCTCGGAGGGTAGTATGAAAGCTTTTTCTTAAGTTTTCAGGATAGTCTTGAAGCATCGTGCCATGAGGAAGGATTTTTTAGTGTAACGTCAAGGTATTTTGTGAGGGTTTGGGGCAATCCATGAACATTGTGCTGTCTGGAAGGGTCTCGGAGGGTAGTATGAAAGCTTTTTCTTAAGTTTGCAGGATAGTCTTGAAGCATCGTGCCATGAGGAAGGATTTTTTAGTGTAACGTCAAGGTATTTTGTGAGGGTTTGGGGCAATCCATGAACATTGTGCTGTCTGGAAGGGTCTCGTAGGGTAGTATGAAAGCTTTTTCTTAAGTTTTCAGGATAGTGTTGAAGCATCGTGCCATGAGGAAGGATTTTTTAGTGTAATGTCAAAGTATTTTGTGAGGGTTTGGGGCAATCTTGGAACATTGTGCTGTCTGGAAGGGTCTCGGAGGGTAGTATGAAAGCTTTTTCTTAAGTTTTCAGGCTAGTCTTGAAGCATCGTGCCATGAGGAAGGATTTTTTAGTGTAACGTCAAGGTATTTTGTGAGGGTTTGGGGCAATCCATGAACATTGTGCTGTCTGGAAGGGTCTCGTAGGGTAGTATGAAAGCTTTTTCTTAAGTTTTCAGGATACTCTTGAAGCATCGTGCCATGAGGAAGGATTTTTTAGTGTAACGTTAAGGTATTTTGTGAGGGTTTGGGGCAATCCATGAACATTGTGCTGTCTGGAAGGGTCTCGTAGGGTAGTATGAAAGCTTTTTCTTATGTTTTCAGGCTAGTCTTGAAGCATCGTGCCATGAGGAAGGATTTTTTAGTGTAACGTCAAGGTATTTTGGGATACTTTGGGGTAGTCTTGGAACATTGTGCTGTCTAGAGGGGTCTCGAAGGGTAGTATGAGAGCTTTTTCTTAGATTTTCAGGCTAGTCTTGAAGCATCGTGCCGTGAGGAAGGATTTTTTAGTGTAACGTCAAGGTATTTTGTGATACTTTGGGGTAGTCTTGGAACATTGTGCTGTCTAGAGGGGTCTCGGAGGGTAGTATGAGAGCTTTTTCTTAGATTTTCAGGCTAGTCTTGAAGCATCGTGCCATGAGGAAGGATTTTTTAGTGTAACGTCAAGGTATTTTGTGATACTTTGGGGTAGTCTTGGAACATTGTGCTGTCTAGAGGGGTCTTGGAGGTTAGAATGAGAGCTTTATCTTAGATTTTCAGGCTAGTTTTGATTATCTTGCCATGAGAAACGATTTTTTAGTGTAACGTCAAGGTATTTTTTGATACTTTGGGGTAGTCTTGGAACATTGTGCTGTCTAGAGGGGTCTCGGAGGGTAGTATGAGAGCTTTTTCTTAGAATTTCAGGCTAGTCTTGAAGCATTGTGCCATGAGGAAGGATTTTTTAGTGTAACGTCAAAGTATTTTGTGATACTTTGGGGTAGTCTTGGAACATTGTGCAGTCTAGAGGGGTCTCGGAGGGTAGTATGAGAGCTTTTTCTTAGATTTTCAGGCTAGTCTTGAAGCATCTTGCCATGAGGAAGGATTTTTTAGTGTAACGTCAAGGTATTTTTTGGTACTTTGGGGGTAGTCTTGGAACATTGTGCTGTCTAGAGGGGTCTCGGAGGGTAGTATGAGAAATTTTTCTTAGATTTTCAGGCTAGTCTTGAAGCATCGTGCCATGAGGAAGGATTTTTTAGTGTAACGTCAAGGTATTTTTTGGTACTTTGGGGGTAGTCTTGGAACATTGTGCTGTCTAGAGGGGTTTCGGAAGGTAGTATGAGAGCTTTTTCTTAGATTTTCAGGGTAGTCTTGAAGCATCGTGCCATGAGGAAGGATTTTTTAGTGTAACGTCAAGGTATTTTGTGAGGGTTTGGGGCAATCCATGAACATTGTGCTGTCTGGATGGGTCTCGGAGGGTAGTATGAAAGCTTTTTCTTAAGTTTTCAGGATAGTCTTGAAGCATCGTGCCATGAGGAAGGATTTTTTAGTGTAACGTCAAGGTATTTTGTGAGGGTTTGGGGCAATCCATGAACATTGTGCTGTCTGGAAGGGTCTCGGAGGGTAGTATGAAAGCTTTTTCTTAAGTTTTCAGGATAGTCTTGAAGCATCGTGCCATGAGGAAGGATTTTTTAGTGTAACGTCAAGGTATTTTGTGAGGGTTTGGGGCAATCCATGAACATTGTGTTGTCTGGAAGGGTCTGGTAGGGTAGTATGAAAGCTTTTTCTTAAGTTTTCAGGATAGTCTTGAAGCATCGTGCCATGAGGAAGGATTTTTTAGTGTAACGTCAAGGTATTTTGTGAGGGTTTGGGGCAATCCATGAACATTGTGCTGTCTGGAAGGGTCTCGGAGGGTAGTATGAAAGCTTTTTCTTAAGTTTTCAGGATAGTCTTGAAGCATCGTGCCATGAGGAAGGATTTTTTAGTGTAACATCAAGGTATTTTGTGAGGGTTTGGGGCAATCCATGAACATTGTGCTGTCTGGAAGGGTCTGGTAGGGTAGTATGAAAGCTTCTTATGTTTTCAGGATAGTCTTGAAGCATCGTGCCATGAGGAAGGATTTTTTAGTGTAACATCAAGGTATTTTGTGAGGGTTTCGGGCAATCCATGAACATTGTGCTGTCTGGAAGGGTCTCGGAGGGTAGGATGAAAGCTTTTTCTTAAGTTTTCAGGATAGTCTTGAAGCTTCGTGCCATGAGGACGGATTTTTTAGTGTAATGTCAAAGTATTTTGTGAGGGTTTGGGGCAATCCATGAACATTGTGCCGTCTGGAAGGGTCTCGGAGGGTAGTATGAAAACTTTTTCTTAAGTTTTCAGGATAGTCTTGAAGCATCGTGCCATGAGGAAGGATTTTTTAGTGTAACGTCAAGGTATTTTGTGAGGGTTTGGGGCAATCCATGAACATTGTGCTGTCTGGAAGGGTCTCGGAGGGTAGTATGAAAGCTTTTTCTTAAGTTTTCAGGATAGTCTTGAAGCATCGTGCCATGAGGAAGGATTTTTTAGTGTAATCTCAAAGTATTTTGTGAGGGTTTGGGGCAATCTTGGAACATTGTGCTGTCTGGAAGGGTCTCGGAGGGTAGTATGAAAGCTTTTTCTTAAGTTTTCAGGATAGTCTTGAAGCATCGTGCCATGAGGAAGGATTTTTTAGTGTAACGTCAAGGTATTTTGTGAGGGTTTGGGGCAATCCATGAACATTGTGCTGTCTGGAAGGGTCTCGGAGGGTAGTATGAAAGCTTTTTCTTAAGTTTTCAGGATAGTCTTGAAGCATCATGCCATGAGGAAGGATTTTTTAGTGTAACGTCAAGGTATTTTGTGAGGATTTGGGGCAATCCATGAACATTGTGCTGTCTGGAAGGGTCTCAGAGGGTAGTATGAAAGCTTTTTCTTAAGTTTTCAGGATAGTCTTGAAGCATCGTGCCATGAGGAAGGATTTTTTAGTGTAATGTCAAAGTATTCTGTGAGGCTTTGGGGCAATCTTGGAAATTGTGCTGACTGGAAGGATCTCGGAGGGTAGTATACAAGCTTTTTCTTAAGTTTTCAGGATACTCTTGAAGCATCGTGCCATGAGGAAGGATTTTTTAGTGTAACATCAAGGTATTTTGTGAGGGTTTGGGGCAATCCATGAACATTGTGCTGTCTGGAAGGGTCTCGGAGGGTAGTATGAAAGCTTTTTCTTAGGTTTTCAGGATAGTCTTGAAGCATCGTGCCATGAAGAAGGATTTTGTAGTGTAACGTCAAGGTATTTTGTGATACTTTGGGGTAGTCTTGGAACATTGTGTTGTCTAGAGGGGTCTCAGAGGGTAGTATGAGAGCTTTTTCTTGGATTTTCCGGCTAGTCTTGAAGCATCGTGCCATGAGGAAGGACTTTTTAGTGTAACGTCAAGGTATTTTGTGATACTTTGGGATAGTCTTGGAACACTGTGCTGTCTAGAGGGGTCTCGGAGGGTAGTATGAGAGCTTTTTCTTAGATTTTCAGGCTAGTCTTGAAGCATCGTGCTATGAGGAAGGATTTTTTAGTGTAACGTCAAGGTATTTTGTAATACTTTGGGGTAGTCTTGGAACATTGTGCTGTCTAGAGGGGTCTCGGAGGGTAGAATGAGAACTTTTTCTTAGATTTTCAGGATAGTCTTGAAGCATCGTGCCATGAGGAGGGATTTTTTAGTGTAACGTCAAGGTATTTTGTGATATTTTGGGGTAGTCTTGGAACATTGTGCTGTCTAGAGGGGTCTCAGAGGGTAGTATGAGAGCTTTTTCTTAGATTTTCCGGCTAGTCTTGCAGCATCGTGCCATGAGGAAGGATTTTTTAGTGTAACGTCAAGGTATTTTGTGATACTTTGGGGTAGTCTTGGAACATTGTGCTGTCTAGAGGGGTCTCGGAGGGTAGTATGAGAGCTTTTTCTTAGATTTTCCGGCTAGTCTTGAAGCATCGTGCCATGAGGAAGGATTTTTTAGTGTAACGTCAAGGTATTTTGTGATTCTTTGGGGTAGTCTTGGAACACTGTGCTGTCTAGAGGGGTCTCGGAGGGTAGTATGAGAGCTTTTTCTTATGTTTTCAGGATAGTCTTGAAGCATCGTGCCATGAGGAAGGATTTTTCAGGATAGTCTTGAAGCATCGTGCCATGAGGAAGGATTTTTTAGTGTAACGTCAAGGTATTTTGTGATACTTTGGGGTAGTCTTGGAACAATATGCTGTCTAGAGGGGTCTCGGAGGGTAGTATGAGAGCTTTTACTTAGATTTTCAGGCTAGTCTTGAAGCATCGTGCCATGAGGAAGGACTTTTTAGTGTAACGTCAAGGTATTTTGTGATACTTTGGGATAGTCTTGGAACACTGTGCTGTCTAGAGGGGCTCGGAGGGTAGTATGAGAGCTTTTTCTTAGATTTTCAGGATAGTCTTGAAGCATCGTGCCATGAGGAAGGATTTTTTAGTGTAACGTCAAGGTATTTTGTGACGGTTTGGGGCAATCTTGGAACATTCTGCTGTCTGGAAGGGTCTGGTAGGGTAGTATGAAAGCTTTTTCTTAAGTTTTTAGGATAATCTTGAAGCATCGTGCCGTGAGGAAGGATTTTTTAGTGTAATGTCAAGGTATTTTGTGAGGGTTTGGGGCAATCCATGAACATTGTGCTGTCTAGAAGGGTCTGGTAGGGTAGTATGAAAGCTTTTTCTTATGTTTTCAGGTTAGTCTTTAGGCATCGTGCCATGAGGAAGGATTTTTTAGTGCAACGTCAAGGTATTTTGTGAGGGTTTGGAGCAATCCATGAACATTGTGTTGTCTGGAAGGGTCTGGTAGGGTAGTATGAAAGCTTTTTTTTATGTTGAACAGTATAGTATTGAAGCATCGTGCCATGAGGAAGGATTTTTTAGTGCAACGTCAATGTATTTTGTGAGATTTTGGGGCAATCCATGAACATTGTACTGTCTGGAAGGGTCTGGTAGGGTAGTATGAAAGCTTTTTCTTATGTTTTCAGGATAGTCTTGAAGCATCGTGCCATGAGGAAGGATTTTTTAGTGTAATGTCAAGGTATTTTGTGAGGGTTTGGGGCAATCCATGAACATTGTGCTGTCTGGAAGGGTCTGGTAGGTTAGTATGAAAGCTTTTTCTTAAGTTTTCAGGATAGTGTTGAAGCATCGTGCCATGAGGAAGGATTTTTTATTGTAACGTCAAGGTATTTTTTGGGGGTTTGGGGCAATCCATGAACATTGTGCTGTCTGGAAGGGTCTCGTAGGGTAGTATGAAAGCTTTTTCTTATGTTTTCAGGATAGTCTTGAAGCATCGTGCCATGAGGAAGGATTTTTTAGTGTAACCTCAAGGTATTTTGTGAGGGTTTGGGGCAATCCATGAACATTCTGCTGTCTGGAAAGGTCTCGGAGGGTAGTATGAAAGCTTTTTCTTAGGTTTTCAGGATAGTATTGAAGCATTGTGCCATGAGGAAGGATTTTTTAGTGTAACATCAAGGTATTTTGTGAGGGTTTGGGGCAATCCATGAACATTGTGCTGTCTGGAAGGGTCTCGGAGGGTAGTATGAAAGCTTTTTCTTAAGTTTGCAGGATAGTCTTGAAGCATCGTGCCATGAGGAAGGATTTTTTAGTGTAACGTCAAGGTATTTTGTGAGGGTTTGGGGCAATCCATGAACATTGTGCTGTCTGGAAGGGTCTCGGAGGGTAGTATGAAAGCTTTTTCTTAAGTTTTCAGGATAGTCTTGAAGCATCGTGCCATGAGGAAGGATTTTTTAGTGTAATCTCAAAGTATTTTGTGAGGGTTTGGGGCAATCTTGGAACATTGTGCTGTCTGGAAGGGTCTCGGAGGGTAGTATGAAAGCTTTTTCTTAAGTTTTCAGGATAGTCTTGAAGCATCGTGCCATGAGGAAGGATTTTTTAGTGTAACGTCAAGGTATTTTGTGAGGGTTTGGGGCAATCCATGAACATTGTGCTGTCTGGAAGGGTCTCGGAGGGTAGTATGAAAGCTTTTTCTTAAGTTTTCAGGATAGTCTTGAAGCATCGTGCCATGAGGAAGGATTTTTTAGTGTAACGTCAAGGTATTTTGTGAGGATTTGGGGCAATCCATGAACATTGTGCTGTCTGGAAGGGTCTCAGAGGGTAGTATGAAAGCTTTTTCTTAAGTTTTCAGGATAGTCTTGAAGCATCGTGCCATGAGGAAGGATTTTTTAGTGTAATGTCAAAGTATTCTGTGAGGCTTTGGGGCAATCTTGGAAATTGTGCTGACTGGAAGGATCTCGGAGGGTAGTATACAAGCTTTTTCTTAAGTTTTCAGGATACTCTTGAAGCATCGTGCCATGAGGAAGGATTTTTTAGTGTAACATCAAGGTATTTTGTGAGGGTTTGGGGCAATCCATGAACATTGTGCTGTCTGGAAGGGTCTCGGAGGGTAGTATGAAAGCTTTTTCTTAGGTTTTCAGGATAGTCTTGAAGCATCGTGCCATGAAGAAGGATTTTGTAGTGTAACGTCAAGGTATTTTGTGATACTTTGGGGTAGTCTTGGAACATTGTGTTGTCTAGAGGGGTCTCGGAGGGTAGTATGAGAGCTTTTTCTTGGATTTTCCGGCTAGTCTTGAAGCATCGTGCCATGAGGAAGGACTTTTTAGTGTAACGTCAAGGTATTTTGTGATACTTTGGGATAGTCTTGGAACACTGTGCTGTCTAGAGGGGTCTCGGAGGGTAGTATGAGAGCTTTTTCTTAGATTTTCAGGCTAGTCTTGAAGCATCGTGCTATGAGGAAGGATTTTTTAGTGTAACGTCAAGGTATTTTGTAATACTTTGGGGTAGTCTTGGAACATTGTGCTGTCTAGAGGGGTCTCGGAGGGTAGAATGAGAACTTTTTCTTAGATTTTCAGGATAGTCTTGAAGCATCGTGCCATGAGGAGGGATTTTTTAGTGTAACGTCAAGGTATTTTGTGATATTTTGGGGTAGTCTTGGAACATTGTGCTGTCTAGAGGGGTCTCAGAGGGTAGTATGAGAGCTTTTTCTTAGATTTTCCGGCTAGTCTTGCAGCATCGTGCCATGAGGAAGGATTTTTTAGTGTAACGTCAAGGTATTTTGTGATACTTTGGGGTAGTCTTGGAACATTGTGCTGTCTAGAGGGGTCTCGGAGGGTAGTATGAGAGCTTTTTCTTAGATTTTCCGGCTAGTCTTGAAGCATCGTGCCATGAGGAAGGATTTTTTAGTGTAACGTCAAGGTATTTTGTGATTCTTTGGGGTAGTCTTGGAACACTGTGCTGTCTAGAGGGGTCTCGGAGGGTAGTATGAGAGCTTTTTCTTATGTTTTCAGGATAGTCTTGAAGCATCGTGCCATGAGGAAGGATTTTTCAGGATAGTCTTGAAGCATCGTGCCATGAGGAAGGATTTTTTAGTGTAACGTCAAGGTATTTTGTGATACTTTGGGGTAGTCTTGGAACAATATGCTGTCTAGAGGGGTCTCGGAGGGTAGTATGAGAGCTTTTACTTAGATTTTCAGGCTAGTCTTGAAGCATCGTGCCATGAGGAAGGACTTTTTAGTGTAACGTCAAGGTATTTTGTGATACTTTGGGATAGTCTTGGAACACTGTGCTGTCTAGAGGGGCTCGGAGGGTAGTATGAGAGCTTTTTCTTAGATTTTCAGGATAGTCTTGAAGCATCGTGCCATGAGGAAGGATTTTTTAGTGTAACGTCAAGGTATTTTGTGACGGTTTGGGGCAATCTTGGAACATTCTGCTGTCTGGAAGGGTCTGGTAGGGTAGTATGAAAGCTTTTTCTTAAGTTTTTAGGATAATCTTGAAGCATCGTGCCGTGAGGAAGGATTTTTTAGTGTAATGTCAAGGTATTTTGTGAGGGTTTGGGGCAATCCATGAACATTGTGCTGTCTAGAAGGGTCTGGTAGGGTAGTATGAAAGCTTTTTCTTATGTTTTCAGGTTAGTCTTTAGGCATCGTGCCATGAGGAAGGATTTTTTAGTGCAACGTCAAGGTATTTTGTGAGGGTTTGGAGCAATCCATGAACATTGTGTTGTCTGGAAGGGTCTGGTAGGGTAGTATGAAAGCTTTTTTTTATGTTGAACAGTATAGTATTGAAGCATCGTGCCATGAGGAAGGATTTTTTAGTGCAACGTCAATGTATTTTGTGAGATTTTGGGGCAATCCATGAACATTGTACTGTCTGGAAGGGTCTGGTAGGGTAGTATGAAAGCTTTTTCTTATGTTTTCAGGATAGTCTTGAAGCATCGTGCCATGAGGAAGGATTTTTTAGTGTAATGTCAAGGTATTTTGTGAGGGTTTGGGGCAATCCATGAACATTGTGCTGTCTGGAAGGGTCTGGTAGGTTAGTATGAAAGCTTTTTCTTAAGTTTTCAGGATAGTGTTGAAGCATCGTGCCATGAGGAAGGATTTTTTATTGTAACGTCAAGGTATTTTTTGGGGGTTTGGGGCAATCCATGAACATTGTGCTGTCTGGAAGGGTCTCGTAGGGTAGTATGAAAGCTTTTTCTTATGTTTTCAGGATAGTCTTGAAGCATCGTGCCATGAGGAAGGATTTTTTAGTGTAACCTCAAGGTATTTTGTGAGGGTTTGGGGCAATCCATGAACATTCTGCTGTCTGGAAAGGTCTCGGAGGGTAGTATGAAAGCTTTTTCTTAGGTTTTCAGGATAGTATTGAAGCATTGTGCCATGAGGAAGGATTTTTTAGTGTAACATCAAGGTATTTTGTGAGGGTTTGGGGCAATCCATGAACATTGTGCTGTCTGGAAGGGTCTGGTAGGGTAGTATGAATGCTTTTTCTTATGTTTTCAGGATAGTCTTGAAGCATCGTGCCATGAGGAAGGATTTTTTAGTGTAACCTCAAGGTATTTTGTGAGGGTTTGGGGCAATCCATGAACATTGTGCTGTCTGGAAAGGTCTCGTACAGTAGTATGAAAGCTTTTTCTTATGTCTTCAGGATAGTCTTGAAGCATTGTGCCATGAGGAAGGAATTTTTAGTGTAACGTTAAGGTATTTTGTGAGGGTTTGGGGCAATCCATGAACAGTGTGCTGTCTGGAAGGGTCTCGGAGGGTAGTATGAGAGTTTTTTCTTAGATTTTCAGGCTAGTCTTGAAGCATCGTGCCATGAGGAAGGATTTTTTAGTGTAACGTCAAGGTATTTTGTGATAATTTGGGGTAGTCTTGGAATATTGTGCTGTCCAGAGGGGTCTGGTAGGGTAGTATGAGAGCTTTTTCTTAGATTTTCAGGCTAGTCTTGAAGCATCGTGCCATGAGGAAGGATTTTTTAGTGTAACGTCAAGGTATTTTGTGAGGGTTTGGGGCAATCCATGAACATTGTGCTGTCTAGAAGGGTCTGGTCGGGTAGTATGAAAGCTTTTTCTTATGTTTTCAGGTTAGTCTTGAAGCATCGTGCCATGAGGAAGGATTTTTTAGTGTAACGTCAAGGTATTTTGTGACGGTTTGGGGCAATCCATGAACATTGTGCTGTCTGGAAGGTTCTGGTAGGGTAGTATGAAAGCTTTTTCTTATGTTTTCAGGATAGTCTTGAAGCATCGTGCCATGAGGAAGGATTTTTTAGTGCAACGTCAATATATTTTGTGAGGGTTTGGGGCAATCCATGAACATTGTGCTGTCTGGAAGGGTCTCGTAGGGTAGTATGAAAGCTTTTTCTTAAGTTTTCAGGATAGTCTTGAAGCATCGTGCCATGAGGAAGGATTTTTTAGTGTAACGTCAAGGTATTTTGTAAGGGTTTGGGGCAATCCATGAACATTGTGCTGTCTGGAAGGGTCTGGTAGGGTAGTATGAAAGCTTTTTCTTAAGTTTTTAGGATGGTCTTTAAGCATCGTGCCATGAGGAAGGATTTTTTATTGTAACGTCAAGGTATTTTGTGAGGGTTTGGGGCAATCCATGAACACTGTGCTGATTGGAATGGTCTCGTAGGGTAGTATGAAACTTTTTCTTAAGTTTTTGGGATAGTCTTGAAGCATCGTGCCATGAGGAAGGATTTTTTAGTGTAACGTCAAGGTATTTTGTGAGGGTTTGGGGCAATCTATGAACATTGTGCTGTCTGGAAGGGTCTCGTAGGGTAGTATGAAACTTTTTCTTAAGTTTTCGGGATAGTATTGAAGCATCGTGCCATGAGGAAGGATTTTTTAGTGTAACGTCAAGGTATTTTGTGAGGGTTTGGGGCAATCCATGAACATTGTGCTGATTGGAATGGTCTCGTAGGGTAGTATGAAACTTTTTCTTAAGTTTTCGGGATAGTCTTGAAGCATCGTGCCATGAGGAAGGATTTTTTTTTGTAACGTCAAGGTATTTTATAAGGGTTTGGGGCAATCCATGAACATTGTGCTGTCTGGAAGGGTCTGGTAGGGTAGTATGAAAGCTTTTTCTTATGTTTTCCCGATAGCCTTGAAGCATCGTGCCATGAGGAAGGATTTTTTAGTGTAACGTCAAGGTATTTTGTGAGGGTTTGGGGCAATCCATGAACATTGTGCTGTCTGGAAGGGTCTTGTAGGGTAGTATGAAAGCTTTTTCTTAAGTTTTCAGGATAGTCTTGAAGCATCGTGCCATGAGGAAGGATTTTTTAGTGTAACGTCAAGGTATTTTGTGAGGGTTTGGGGCAATCTATGAACATTGTGCTGTCTGGAAGGGTCTCGTAGGGTAGTATGAAAGCTTTTTCTTAAGTTTTCAGGATAATCTTGAAGCATCGTGCCATGAGGAAGGATTTTTTAGTGTAACGTCAAGGTATTTTGTGAGGGTTTGGGGCAATCCATGAACATTGTGCTGATTGGAATGGTCTCGTAGGGTAGTATGAAACTTTTTCTTAAGTTTTCAGGATAGTCTTGAAGCATCGTGCCATGAGGAAGGATTTTTTAGTCTATCGTCAAGGTATTTTGTGATACTTTTGGGTACTCTTGGAACATTGTGCTGTCTAGAGTGGTCTAGGAGGGTAGTATGAGAGCTTTTTCTTAGATTTTCAGGCTAGTCTTGAAGCATCGTGCCATGAGGAAGGATTTTTTAGTGTGACGTCAAGGTATTTTGTGATACTTTGGGGTAGTCTTGGAACATTGTGCTGTCTAGAGGGGTCTCGGAGGGTAGCATGAGAACTTTTTCTTAGATTTTCAGGCTAGTCTTGAAGCATCGTGCCATGAAGTATTTTTTAGTGTAACGTCAAGGTATTTTGTGATACTTTGGGGTGGTCTTGGAACATTGTGCTGTCTAGAGGGGTCTCGGAGGGTAGTATGAGAGCTTTTTCTTAGATTTTCAGGCTTGTCTTGAAGCATCCTGCCATGAGGAAGGATTTTTTAGTGTAACGTCAAGGTATTTTGTGATACTTAGGGGTAGTCTTAGAACATTGTGCTGTCTAGAGGGGTCTCAGGGGGTAGTATGAGAGCTTTTTCTTAGATTTTCAGGCTAGTCTTGAAGCATCGTGCCATGAGGAAGGATTTTTTAGTGTAACGTCGAGGTATTTTGTGATACTTTGGGGTAGTCTTTGAACATTGTGCTGTCTAGAGGTTTCTTGGAGGGTAGTATGAGAGCTTTTTCTTAGATTTTCAGGCTAGTCTTGAAGCATCGTGCCATGAGGAAGGATTTTTTAGTGTAACGTCAAGGTATTTTGTGATACTTTGGGGTAGTCTTGGAGCATTGTGCTGTCTAGAGGGGTCTCGGAAGGTAGTATGAGAGCTTTTTCTTAGATTTTCAGGCTACTCTTGAAGCATCTTGCCATGAGGAAGGATTTTTTAGTGTAACATCATGGTATTTTGTAAGGGTTTTGGGCAATCCATGAACATTGTGCTGTCTGGAAGGGTCTCGTAGGGTAGTATGAAAGCTTTTTCTTACGTTTTCAGGCTAGTCTTGAAGCATCGTGCCATGAGGAAGGATTTTTTAGTGTAACGTCAAGGTATTTTGTGAGGGTTTGGGGCAATCCATGAACATTTTGCTGTCTGGAAATGTCTCGTAGGGTAGTATGAGAGCTTTTTCTTAGATTTTCAGGCTAGTCTTGAAGCATCGTGCCATGAGGAAGGATTTTTTAGTGTAATGTGAAGGTATTTTGTGATACTTTGGGGTAGTCTTGGAACATTGTGCTGTCTAGAGGGGTCTCGGGGGGTAGTATGAGAGCTTTTTCTTAGATTTTCAGGCTAGTCTTGAAGCATCGTGCCATGAGGAAGGATTTTTTAGTGTAACGTCAAGGTATTTTGTGATACTTTGGGGTAGTCTTGGAACATTGTGCAGTCTAGAGGGGTCTCAGAGGGTAGTATGAGAGCTTTTTCTTAGATTTTCAGGCTAGCCTTGAAGCATCGTGCCATGAGGAAGTATTTTTTAGTGTAACGTCAAGGTATTTTGTGATACTTTGGGGTAGTCTTGGAACATTGTGCTGTGTAGAGGGGTCTCGGAGGGTAGTATGAGAGCTTTTTCTTAGATTTTCAGGATAGTCTTGAAGCATCGTGCCATGAGGAAGGATTTTTTAGTGTAACGTCAAGGTATTTTGTGAGGGTTTGGAGCAATCAAGGAACACTCTACTGTCTGGAAGGGTCTCGTAGGGTAGAATGAAAGCTTTTTGCTGTTTTTGCTGTAAACACAATAAAAGTGTTTATAAGACAGATCATTGCAAGTGACAAGTCTGTTCTGCAATGTTGCACACCCAACTGATTCCCTGTATGTTACTCTTTGCAGATTTGGAAGAATCCTCCACTGAAGGACCTCAACAAGATGATGATGATGGTGAGTGTTCAGTATAAATTTTATATTTTTCTTCATTTTCCTTCTATTTTCTCTCATGATATTCAACGTAGGATAGGAACTAGCATCTCATGCTTAACAGACACTTTAAGGAGCACAGACCCTACTTTAGAGCCTCTACTTGAATACTTTCTAAAGTTATGATAAGGAACAAAGTCTGTTAAGGAACAAAGAAGCTCTTTATACACTTTATTATTTTACAGATTTCTGTTAAGTAACAGAGTCTGTTAAGGAGCACAGACCCTATAATATCACAGCAAGCATTTCTTCTTCTTCTTCTTCTTCTTTGTTTCATGGAGAGATTTTGAATGGATTGCTAAAGGGGAATGGGAATGGATTGTTCAACAGGAATGGGAATGGATAGTTCAAGGGGAATGGGAATGGACTGCTAAAGGGGAATGGGAATGGATTGTTCAACAGGAATGGGAATGGATTGCTAAAGGGTAATGGGAATGGATTGTTCAACAGGAATGGGAATGGATTGTTAAAGGGGAATGGGAATGGATTGGTAAAGGGGAATGGGAATGAATTGCTAAAGGGGAATGGGAATGGATTGCTAAAGGGGAATGGGAATGGATTGTTCAACAGGAATGGGAATGGATAGTTCAAGGGGAATAGGAATGGATTGCTGAAGGGTAATGGGAATGGATTGTTCAACAGGAATGGGAATGGATAGTTCAAGGGGAATAGGAATGGATTGCTAAAGGGTAATGGGAATGGATTGTTCAACAGGAATGGGAATGGATAGTTCAAAGGGAATAGGAATGGATTGCTAAAGGGTAATGGGAATAGATTGTTCAACAGGAATGGGAATGGATAGTTCAAGGGAATGGGAATGGATTGCTAAAGGGGAATGGGAATGGATTGTTCAACAGGAATGGGAATGGATAGTTCAAGGGGAATAGGAATGGATTGCTAAAGGGGAATGGGAATGGATTGTTCAACAGGAATGGGAATGGATAGTTCAAGGGGAATAGGAATGGATTGCTAAAGGGTAATGGGAATGGATTGTTCAACAGGAATGGGATTGGGTTGCCAAAGGGTAATGGGAATGGATTGTTCAAGGGTAATGGGAATGAATTGTTCAACAGGAATGGGAATGGATTGCTAAATTGGAATGGGAATGGATTGTTGAAGGGGAATGGGAGTGGATTGTTAAAGGGTAATGGGAATGGATTGTTCAACAGGAATGGGATGGATTGCCAAAGGGGAATGGGAATGGGTTGTTACAGGGAATGGGAATGAGAGTGATGCAGCACAAGGATGAGAGAGAGAGAAGCACTCCAACTCACTCCCCAACTCTCCAAATCACTAAAAGTCACTACCCAGCCCTCAAACTCACTCTCCAACTCACTAAAACTCCATCCCCAACTCTCAAACTCACTAAAACTCCCTCCCCAGCTCTCCAACTCACTAAAACTCACTCTCCAACTCACTAAAACTCACTCCTCAATTCTCCAACTCACTAAAACTCACTCTCCAACTCATTAAACTCACTCTCAACTCTCAAACTCACTAAAACTCAATCCCAACTCTCCAACTCACTACAACTCACTCCCAACTCTCCAACTCACTAAAACTCCCTCCTCAACTCTCCAACTCACTAAAACTCACTCTCCAACTCACTAAAACTCACTCTCAACTCTCAAACTCACTCTCCAACCCACTAAAACTCACTCTCAACTCTCAAACTCATTCTCCAACTTACTAAAACTCACTCTTAAATCTCAAACTCACTAAAACTGCCTCCCCAACTCTCCAACTCACTACAACTCACTCCCCACTCTCCAACTCACTTAAACTCCCTCCCCAACTCTCAAGCTCACTAAAACTCACTCCCCAGCCCTCAAACTCACTCTCCAACTCACTAAAACTCCATCCCCAAATCTCAAACTCACTAAAACTCCCTCCCCAACTCTCAAACTCACTAAACCTCACTCTCCAACTCACTAAAACTCATTCTCCAGTTCTACAACTCACTAAAACTCAATCCCTAACTCTCAAACTCACTAAAACTCCCTCACTAACTCTCCAACTCTCCAACTCACTAAAACTCACTCTCCAACTCACTAAAACTCATTCTCCAATTCTACAACTCACTAAAACTCAATCCCTAACTCTCAAACTCACTAAAACTCCCTCACTAAAACTCACTCTCCAACACTCCAACTCACTGAAACTCACTCTCCAACTCACTAAAACTCACTCTCAACTCTCAAACTCACTAAAACTCACTCCCAACTCTCCAACTCACTAAAACTCATTCTCCAATTCTACAACTCACTAAAACTCAATCCCCAACTCTCAAACTCACTAAAACTCCCTCACCAACTCTACAATTCACTAAAACTCACTCTCCAACTCACTAAAACTCACTCTTAACTCTCAAACTCACTTTCCAACTCACTAAAACTCACTCTCAACTCTCCAACTTTCTAAAACTCACTCTCCAACGCACTAAAACTCACTCTCAACTCTCAAACTCACTAAATTTCACTCCCAACTCTCCAATTCACTACAACTCACTCCCCACTCTCCAACTCACTAAAACTCCCTCCCCAACTCTCCAACTCACTAAAAATCACTCTCCAACTCACTAAAACTCACTCTCAACTCTCAAACTCACTCTCCAACTCACTAAAACTAACTCTCAACTCTCCAACTTCCTAAAACTCACTCTCCAACTCACTAAAACTCACTCTCAACTCTCATACTCACTAAAACTGCCTCCCCAACTCTCCAACTCACTAAAACTCACTCTTCAACTCACTAAAACTCACTCTCAACTCTGAAACTCACTCTCCAACTCACTAAAACTCACTCTCAACTCTCAAACTCACTAAAACTCACTGCCAACTCTCCAACTCACTACAACTCACTCCCACTCTCCAACTCACTTAAACTCCCTCCCCAACTCTCCAACTCACTATGACTCACTCTCTCCAACTCACCAAAACTCACTCCTAGCCCTTAAACTCACTCTCCAACTCACTAAAACTCCCTCCCCAACTCCCAAACTCTCTAAAACTCACTCTATATAAATGGTATATCTCCATCAAATTTTGCTGCTTCTTTCCCATCAAATTTTGCTGCTTCTTTCCCAACATTCTTACCTTTCAAAAATATCCATCAAATTTCTCTGTATACCTTGTCTCTCCTTTAAATTTCTCAGCTTATATGTCCAGTAAATTTCCCAATAAGTTGCATATGGAATAGCATATCTCCATCAAATTTTGCTAATTCTTTCCCATCAAATTTTGCTGCTTCTTTCCCAACATTCCTACCTTTCAAAAATCTCCATCAAATTTCTCTGTATACCCTGTCTCTCCTTTAAATTTCTCAGCTTGTATGTCCAGTAAATTTCCCAATAAGTTGCATATGAAATAACATATCTCCATCAAATTTTAAAGCTTCTTTCCCAACATTCCTATCTTTCAAAAATCTCTATCAAATTTCTCTGTATACCTTGTTTCTTCTTTAAATTTTTCAGCTTGTATGTCCAGTAAATTTCGCAATAAGTTACATATGAAATAGCACATCTCCATCAAATTTTGCTGCTTCTTTCCCAACATTCCTACCATTCAAAAATCTCCATCAAATTTCTCTGTATACCTTGTCTCTCCTTCAAATTTCTCAGCTTGTATGTCCAGTAAATTTCCCAATAAGTTGCATATGAAATAGCATATCTCCATCAAATTTTGCTGCTTCTTTCATATTAAATTTTGCTGCTTCTTTCCCAACATTCCTACCTTTCAAAAATATCCATCAAATTTCTCTGTATACATTGTCTCTCCTTTAAATTTCTCAGCTTGTATGTCCAGTAAATTTCCCAATAAGTTGCATATGAAATAGCATATCTCCATCAAATTTTGCTGCTTCTTTCCCATCAAATTTTGCTGCTTCTTTCCCAACATTCCTACCTTTCGAAAATATCCATCAAATTTCTCTGTATACCTTGTCTCTCTTTTAAATTTCTCAGCTTATATGTCCTGTAAATTTCCCAATAAGTTGCAAATGAAATAGTATATCTCCATTAAATTTTGCTGCTTCTTTCCCAACATTCCTACCTTTTAAAAATCTCCATCAAATTTGTCTGAATACCTTGTCTCTCCTTTAAATTTTTCAGGTTGTATGTCCAGTAAATTTCCCAATAAGTTGCATATGAAATAGCATATCTATATTAAATTTTGCTGCTTCTTTCCCATCAAATTTTGCTGCTTCCTTCCCAACATTCTTACCTTTCAAAAATCTCCATCAAATATCTCTGTATACCTTGTCAGTCCTTTAAATTTCACAGCTTGTATGTCCAGTAAATTTCCTAATAAGTTGCATATGAAATAGCATATCTCCATCAAATTTTGCTGCTTCTTTCCCATCAAATTTTGTTGCTTCTTTCCCAACATTCCTACCTTTCAAAAAAATTTCCCAATAAGTTGCATATGAAACACTATATCTCCATCAAATTTTGCTGCTTCTTTCCAAACATTCCTACCTTTCAAAAATCTCCATCAAATTTCTCTGTATACCTTGTCTCTCCTTTAATTTTCTCAGATTGTATGTCCAGTAAATTTCCCAATAAGTTGCATATGAAATAGCATATCTCCATCAAATTGTGCTGCTTCTTTCCCATTAAATTTTTGCTGCTTCTTTCCCAACATTCCTTCCTTTCAAAAATCTCCATCAAATTTCAGTGTATACCTTTTCTCTCCTTTAATAAATTTCCCGATAAGTTGCATATGAAACAGAATATCTCCATCAAATTTTGCTGCTTCTTTCCCAACATTCCTACCTTTCAAAAATCTCCAACAAATTTCTTTGTATACCTTGTCTCTCCTTTCAATTTCTCAGCTTGTATGTCCAGTAAATTTCTCAATAAGTTGCATATGAAATAGCATATCTCCATCAAATTTTGCTGTTTCTTTCCCAACATTCATACCATTCAAAAACTATCAGCTTTTCTCTTTATATCTTGTCTCTCCTTTAAATTTCTCCACTTGTATGTCCAGTAAATTTCCCAATAAGTTGCATATGAAATACCATATCTCCATTAAATTTTGATGCTTCTTTCCCAACATTCCTACATTTCAAAAATCTCCATCAAATTTCTCTGTATACCTTGTCTCTCCTTTAAATTTCTCAGCTTGTATGTCCAGTAAATTTCACAATAAGTTGCATATGAAATAGCATATCTCCATCAAATTTTGCTACTTCTTTCCCAACATTCCTACCTTTCAAAAATCTCCATCAAATTTCTCTGTATACCTTTTCTCTCCATTAAATTTCTCATTTTGCATGTCCAGTAAATTTCCCAATAAGTTGCATATGAAATAGTATATCTGTATCAAATTTTGCTGCTTCTTTCCCATCAAATTTTGCTGCTTCTTTCCCAACATTCCTACCTTTCAAAAATCTCCATCAAATTTCTCTGTATACCTTGTCTCTAATTTAAATTTCTCAGCTTGTATGTCCAGTAAATTTCCCAATAAGTTGCATATGAAATAGCATATCTACATCAAATTTTGCTACTTCTTTCCCAACATTCCTACCTTTCAAAAATCTCCATCAAATTTCTCTGTATACCTTTTCTCTCCATTAATTTCTCATTTTGTATGTCCAGTAAATTTCCCAATAAGTTGCATATGAAATAGTATATCTGTATCAAATTTTGCTGCTTCTTTCCCATCAAATTTTGCTGCTTCTTTCCCAACATTCCTACCTTTCAAAAATCTCCATCAAATTTCTCTGTATACCTTGTCTCTCCTTTAAATCTCTCAGCTTGTATGTCCAGTAAATTTCCCAATAAGTTGCATATGAAATAGCATATCTCCATCAAATTTTGCTGCTTCTTTCCCAACATTCCTACCTTTTAAAAATCTCCATAAAATTTCTCTGTATACCTTGTCTCGCCTTTAAATTTCTCTGCTTGTATGTCCAGTAAATTTCCCAATAAGTTGCATATGAAATAGCATATCTCCATCAAATTTTGCTGCTTCTTTCCCATCAAATTTTGCTGCTTCTTTCCCAACATTCCTACCTTTCAAAAATCTCCGTCAAATTTCTCTGTATACCTTGTCTCTCCTTTAAATTTCTCAGCTTGTATGTCCAGTAAATTTCCCAATAAGTTGCATATGAAATAGTATATCTCCATCAAATTTTACTGCTTCTCTCCTATCAAATTTTGCTGCTTCTTTCCCAACATTCCTAACTTTCAAAAATCTCCATCAAATTTCTCTGTATACCTTGTCTCTCCTTTAAATTTCTCAGCTTGTATGTCCAGTAAATTTCGCAATAAGTTGTATATGAAATAGCATATCTCCATCAAATTTTGCTGCTTCTTTCCCAACATTCCTCCCTTTCAAAAATCTCCATCAAATTTCTCTGTATACCTTGTCTCTCCAGTAAATTTCTCAGCTTGTATGTCCAGTAAATTTCCCAATAAGTTGCATTTGAAATAGTATATCTCCATCAAATTTTGCTGCTTTTTTCCCAATAAATTTTGCTGCTTCTTTCCCAACATTCCTCCCTTTCAAAAATCTCCATCAAATTTCTCTGTATACCTTGTCTCTCCTTTAAATCTCTCAGCTTGTATGTCCAGTAAATTTTCTAATAAGTTGCATATGAAATAGCATATCTCCATCAAATTTGGTGCTTCTTTCCCATCAAATTTTGCTGCTTCTTTCCCAACATTCCTACCTTTCAAAAATCTCCATCAAATTTCTCTGTTTACTTCGTCTCTCCTTTAAATTTCTCAGCTTTTACGTCCAGTAAATTTCCCAATAAGTTGCATATGAAATAGCATATCTCCATCAAATTTTGCTGCTTCTTTCCCATCAAATTTTGCTGCTTATTTCCCAACATTCCTACCTTTCAAAAATCTCCATCAAATTTCTCTGTATACCTCGTCTCTCCTTTAAATTTCTCAGCTTGTATATCCAGTAAATTTCCCAATAAGTTGTATATGAAATAGCATATCTCCATCAAATTTTGCTGCTTCTTTCCCATCAAATTTTGCTGATTTTTTCCCAACATTTCTACCTTTCAAAAATCTCCATCAAATTTCTCTGTATACCTTGTCTCTCCTTTAAATTTCTCAGCTTGTATGTCCAATAAATTTCCCAATAAATTGCATATGAAATAGTATATCTCCATGAAATTTTGCTGCTTCTTTCCCATCAAATTTTGCTGATTCTTTCCCAACATTCCTTCCTTTCAAAAATATCCATCAAATTTCTCTGTATACCTTGTCTCTCCTTTATATTTCTCAGCTTGTATGTCCAGTAAATTTCCCATTAAGTTGCATATGAAATAGTATATCTCCATCAAATTTTGCTGCTTCTTTCCTAACATTCATACCTTTTAAAAATCTCCATCAAATTTCACTGTATACCTTGTCTCTCCTTTAAATTTCTCAGCTTGTATGTCCAATAAATTTCCAATAAATTGCATATGAAATAACATATCTCCATGAAATTTTGCTGCTTCTTTCCCATCAAATTTTGCTGATTCTTTCCCAACATTCCTATCTTTCAAAAATCTCCATCAAATTTCTCTGTATACCTTGTTTCTCCTTCAAATTTATCAGCTTGAATGTCCAGTAAATTTCCCAATAAGTTGCATATGATATAGCATATCTCCATCAAATTTTCCTGCTTCTTTCCCATCAAATTTTGCTGCTTCTCTCCCATCAAATTTTGCTGCTTTTTTCCCTACATTCCTACCTTTCAAAAATCTCCATCAAATTTCTCTGTATACCTTGTCTCTACTTTAAATTTCTCAGCTTGTATGTCTAGCAAATTTCCCAATAAGTTGCATATGAAATAGCATATCTCCATCAAATTTTGCTGCTTCTTTCCCAACATTCCTACCTGTCAAAAATCTCCATTAAATTTCTATGTATACCTTGTCTCTCCTTTAAATTTCTCAGCTTGTATGTCCAGTAAATTTCCAAATAAGTTGCATGTGAAATAGCATATCTCCATAAAAGTTTGCTGCTTCTTTCCCAACATTCCTACCTATCAAAACTCTCCATCAAATTTCTCTGTATACCTTGCCTCTCCTTTAAATTTCTCAGCTTGTATGTTCAGTAAATTTCCCAATAAGATGCACATGAAATAGCATATCTCCATCAAATTTTGCTGCTTTTTTCCCAACATTCCTACCATTCAAAATCTATCAGCTTATACCTTGTCTCTCCTTTAAATTTCTCAGCTTGTATGTCCAGTAAGTTTCCCAATAAGTTGCATATGAAATAGGATATATCCATCAAATTTTGCTTCTTCTTTCCCATCAAATTTTACTGCTTCTTTCCCAAAATTCCTACCTTTCAAAAATCTCCATCAAATTTCTCTGTATACCTTGTCTCTCCTTTAAATTTCTCAGCTTGCATGTCCAGTAAATGTCCCAATAAGTTGTATATGAAATAGCATATCTCCATCAAATTTTGCTGCTTCTTTCCCATCAAATTTTGCTGCTTCTTTCCCAATATTCCTACCTTTCAAAAATCTCCATCAAATTTCTCTGTATACCTTGTCTCTCCTTTAAATTTCTCAGCTTGTATGTCCAGTAAGTTTCCCAATAAGTTGTATATGAAATAGCTTATCTCCATCAAATTCTATTGCTTCTTTCCCAACATTCCCACCTTTCAAAAATCTCTATCAAATTTCTCTGTATACCTTGTCTCTCCTTTAAATTTCTCAGCTTGTATGTCCAGTAAATTTCCCAATAAGTTGCATATGAAATAGCATATCTCCATCAAATTTTGCTGCTTCTTTCCCATCAAATTTTGCTGCTTCTTTCCCAACATTCCTACCTTTTAAAAATCTCCATCAAATTTCTCTGTATACCTTGTCTCTTTTAAATTTCTCAGCTTGTATGTCCACTAAATTTCCCAATAAGTTGCATATGTAATAGCATATCTCCATCAAATTTTAAAGCTTCTTTCCCAACATTCCTACCTTTCAAAAATCTCCATCAAATTTCTCTATATACCTTGTCTCTCCTTTAAATTTCTCAGCTTGTATGTCCAGTAAATTTCACAATAAGTTGCCTATGAAATAGCATATCTCCATCAAATTTTGCTGCTTCTTTCCCAAAATTCCTACCTTTCAAAAATCTCCATCAAATTTCTATGTATACCTTGTCTCTCCTTTAAATTTCTCAGCTTGTATGTCCAGTAAATTTCCCAATAAGTTGCAGATGAAATAGCATATCTCTATCAAATTTTGCTGCTTCTTTCCCAACATTCCTACCATTCAAAAACTATCAGCTTTTCTCTGTATACCTTGTCTCTCCTTTACATTTCCCAGCTTGTATGCCCAGTAAATTTCCCAATTAGTTGCATATGAAATAGTATATCTCCATCAAATTTTACTGCTTCTTTCCCATCAAATTTTGTTGCTTCTTTCCCAGCATTCCTTCCTTTCAAAAATCTCCATCAAATTTCTCTGTATACCTTGTCTCTACTTTAAATTTCTCAGCTTGTATGTCCAGTAAATTTCCCAATAATTTGCATATGAAATAGCATATCTCTATCAAATTTTAAAGCTACTTTCCAAACATTCCTACCTTTCAAAAATCTCTATCAAATTTCTCTGTATACCTTGTCTCTCCTTTAAATTTCTCAGCTTGTATGTCCAGTAAATTTCCCAATAAGTTGCATATGAAATAGCATATCTCCATCAAATTTTGCTGCTTGTTTCCCAACATTCCTACCTTTCAAAAATCTCCATCAAATTTTTCTGTATACCTTGTCTCTCCTTTAAATTTCTCATCTTGTATGTCCAGTAAATTTAGTAATAAGTTGTATATGAAATCGCATATCTCCATCAAATTTTGCTGCTTCTTTCCCAACATTCCTACCTTTCAAAAATCTCCATCAAATTTTTCTGTATACCTTGTCTCTCCTTTAAATTTCTCAGCTTGTATGTCCAGTAAATTTCCCAATAAGTTGCACATGAATTAGCATATTTCCATCAAATTTTGCTGCTTCTTTCCCAACATTCCTACCTTTCAAAAACTATTAGCTTTTCTCTGTATACCTTGTCTCTCCTTTAAATTTCTCAGCTTGTATTTCCAGTAAATTTCTCAATAATTAGCATATGAAATAGCATATCTCCATCAAATTTTGCTGCTTCTTTCCCAACATTTCTATCTTTCAAAAATCTCCAACAAATTTCCTTGTATACCTTGTCTCTCTTTTAAATTTCTCAGCTTGTATGTCCAGTAAATTTCCCAATAAGTTGCATATGAAATAGCATATCTCCATCAAATTTTGCTGCTTCTTACCCAACATTCCTTCCTTTCAAAAATCTCCATCAAATTTCTCTGTATACCTCGTCTCTCCTTTAAATTTGTCAGCTTGTATGTCCAGTAAAATTCCCAATAAGTTGCATACGAAATAGCATATCTCCATCAAATTTTCCTGCTTCTTTCCCAACATTCCTTCCTTTCAAAAATATCCATCAAATTTCTCTGTATACCTTGTCTTTCCTTTAAATTTCTCAGCTTGTATGTCCAGTAAATTTCCCAATAAGTTGCATATGAAATAGCATATCTCCATCAAATTTTAAAGCTTCTTTCCCATCAAATTTTTGCTGCTTCTTTCCCAACATTCCTTCCATTCAAAGATCTCCATCAAATTTCTCTGTATACATTTTCTCTCCTTTAAGAAATTTCCCGATAAGTTGCATATGAAACAGCATCTCTCCATCAAATTTTGTTGCTTCTTTCCCAACATTCCTACCTTTCAAAAATCTCCAACAAATTTCTTTGTATACCTTGTCTCTCCTTTCAATTTCTCAGCTTGTATGTCCAGTAAATTTCTCAATAAGTTGCATATGAAATAGCATATCTCCATAAAATTTTGCTGCTTCTTTCCCAACATTCCTACTATTCAAAAACTATCAGCTTTTTTCTTTATACCTTGTCTCTCCTTTAAATTTCTCCGCTTGTATGTACAGTAAATTTCCCAATAAGTTGTATATGAAATAGCATATCTCCATTAAATTTTGATGCTTCTTTCCCAACATTCCTACCTTTCAAAAATCTCCATCAAATTTCTCTGTATACCTTGTCTCTCCATTAAATTTCTCAGCTTGTATGTCCAGTAAATTTCCCAATAAATTGCATATGAAACAGTATATCTCCAACAAATTTTTGCTGCTTCTTTCCCATCACATTTTGCTGCTTCTTTCCCAACATTCCTACCTTTCAAAAATCTCCATCAAATTTCTCTGTATACCTTGTCTCTCCTTTAAATCTCTCAGCTTGTATATCCAGTAAATTTCCCAATAAGTTGCATATGAAATAGCATATTTCCATCATATTTTGCTGCTTCTTTACCAACATTACTACCTTTCAAAAATCTCCATTAAATTTCTTTGTATACCTTGCCTCTCCTTTAAATTTCTCAACTTGTATGTCCAGTAAATTTCCCAATAAGTTGCATATGAAATAGCATATCTCCAACAAATTTTGCTGCTTCTTTCCCATCAAATTTTGCTGCTTCTTTCCCAACATTCCTACCTTCCAAAAATCTCCATCAAATTTCTCTGTATACCATGT
Source organism: Macrobrachium rosenbergii (assembly GCA_039081455.1). Taxonomy (NCBI): domain Eukaryota; kingdom Metazoa; phylum Arthropoda; class Malacostraca; order Decapoda; family Palaemonidae; genus Macrobrachium; species Macrobrachium rosenbergii. The sequence continues at coordinate 200,308 of JANJGK010000053.1, read as the reverse complement.
CTCTCCTTTAAATTTCTCAGCTTGTATGTAGAGTAAATTTTCCAATAAGTTGCATATGAAATAGCATATCTCCATCAAAATTTGCTGTTCTTTCCCAACATTCCTACCTTTAAAAAATCTCCACCAAATTTCTTTGTATACCTTGCCTCTCCTTTAAATTTCTCAGCTTGTATGTCCAGTAAATTTCCCAATAAGTTGCATATGAAATAGCATATCTCCATCAAATTTTGCTGCTTCTTTCCCAACATTCCCACCTTTCAAAAATCTCCATAAAATTTCTCTATATACCTTGTCTCTCCTTTAAATTTTTCAGCTTGTATGTCCAGTAAATTTCCCAATAAGTTGCATATGAAATAGCATATCTCCATCAAATTTTGCTGCTTCTTTCCCAACATTCCCACCTCTCAAAAATCTCTATCAAATTTCTCTGTATACCTTGCCTCTCCTTTCAATTTCTCAGCTTGTATGTCCAGTAAATATCCCAATAAGTTGCATATGAAATAGCATATCTCCATCAAATTTTGCTGCTTCTTTCCCATCAAATTTTGCTGCTTCTTTCCCAACATTCCTACCTTTCAAAAATCTCCATCAAATTTCTCTGTATACCTTGTCTCTCCTTTAAATTTCTCAGCTTGTATGTCCAGTAAATTTCCCAATAAGTTGCATATGAAATAGCATATCTCTATCAAAAATTTGCAGCTTCTTTCCTAACATTCCTACCTTTCAAAAATCCCTATCAAATATCTATGTATACCTGGTCTCTCCTTTAAATTTCTCAGCTTGTATGTCTAGTAAATTTCTCAATAAGTTGCATATGAAATAGCATATCTCCATCAAATTTTGCTGCTTCTTTCCCAACATTCCTACCTTTCAAAAATCTCCATCAAATTTCTCTGTATATCTTGTCTAACGTTTAAATTTCTCAGCTTGTATGTCCAGTAAATTTCCCAATAAGTTGCATATGAAATAGCATATCTCCATCAAATTTTGCTGCTTCTTTCCCATCAAATTTTGCTGCTTCTTTCCCAACATTCCTACCTTTCAAAATTCTCCATCAAATTTCTCTGTATACCTTGTCTCTCCTTTAAATTTCTCAGCTTGTATGTCCAGTAAATTTCCCAATAAGTTTTATATGAAATAGCATATCTCCATCAAATTTTGCTGCTTCTTTCCCATCAAATTTTGCTTCTTCTTTCCCATCATTCCTACCTTTCAAAAATTTCCATCAAATTTCTCTGTATACCTTGTCTCTCCTTTAAATTTCTCAGCTTGTATGTCCAGTAAATTTCCCAATAAGTTGCATATGAAATAGCATATCTCCATCAAATTTTGCTGCTTCTTTCCCATCAAATTTTGCTGCTTCTTTCCCAACATTCCTACCTTTCAAAAATCTCCATCAAATTTCTCTGTATACCATGTCTCTTCTTTAAATTTCTCAGCTTGTATGTCCAGTAAATTTCCCAATATGTTCCATATGAAATAGCATATCTCTAGCAAATTTTGCCTCTTATTTCCCAACATTCCTACCTTTCAAAAATCTACATCAAATTTCTCTGTATACCTTGTCTCTCCTTTAAATTTCTCAGCTTGTATGTCCAGTAAATTTCCCAATAAATTGTATATGAAATAGCATATCTCTATCAAATTTTGCTGCTTCTTTCCCAACATTCCTACCTTTCAAAAATCTCCATCAAATTTCTCTGTATACCTTGTCTTCCCCTTAAATTTCTCAGCTTGTATGACCAGTAAATTTCCCAAAGAGTTGCATATGAAATAGCATATCTCCATCAAATTTTGCTGATTCTTTCCCATCAAATTTTGCTGCTTCTTTCCCAACATTCCTACCTTTCAAAAACCTCCATCAAATTTCTCTGTGTACCTTGTCTCTCCTTTAAATTTCTAATCTTGTGTGTCTAGTAAATTTCTCAATAAGTTGCATATGAAATAGCATATCTCTATCAAATTTTGCTGCTTCTTTACCATCAAATTTTGCTGCTTCTTTCCCAACATTCCTACCTTTCAAAAATCCCCATAAAATTTCTCTGTATACCTTCTCTCTCCTTTAAATTTCTCAGCTTGTATGTCCAGTAAATTTCCCAATAAGTTGCTTATGAAATAGCATATCTCCATCAAATTTTGCTGCTTCTTTCCCATCAAATTTTGCTGCTTCTTTCCCAACATTCATACCTTTCAAAAATCTCCATCAAATTTCTCTGTATACCTTGTCTCTCCTTTAAATTTATCAGCTTGTATGTCCAGTAAGTTTCCCAATAAGTTCTATATGAAATAACATATCTCCATCAAATTTTGCTGCTTCTTTCCCAACATTCCTACCTTTCAAAAATCTCCATCAAATTTCTCAGTATACCTTGTCTCTTCTTTAAATTTCTCAGCTTGTATGTCCAGTAAATTTCCCAGTAAGTTGTATATGAAATCGCATATCTCCATCAAATTTTACTGCTTCTTTCCCAACATTTATACCTTTCAAAAATCTCCATCATATTTTTCTGTATATCTTGTCTCTCCTTTAAAATTCTCAGCTTGTATGTCCAGTAAATTTCCTAATAAGTTTTATATGAAATAGCATATCTCCATCAAATTTTGCTGCTTCTTTCCCAACATTCCTACCTTCCAAAAATCTCCATCAAATTTCTCTGTATACCTTGCCTCTCCTTTAAATTTCTCAGCTTGTATGTCTAGTAAAGTTCCCAATAAGTTCCACCTGAAATATCATATCTCCATCAAATTTTGCTGTTTCTTTCCCATCAAATTTTACTGTTTCTTTCCCAACATTCCTACCTTTCAAAAATCTCCATCAAATTTCTCTATATACCTCGTCTCTCCTTTAAATTTCTCAGCTTGTATGTCCAGTAAATTTCCCAATAAGTTGCATATGAAATAGCATATCTCCATCAAATTTTGCTGCTTCTTTCCCATCAAACTTTGCTGCTTCTTTCCCAACATTCCTACCTTTCAAAAATCTCATTCAAATATCTCTGTATACCTCGTCTCTCCTTTAAATTTCTTAGCTTGTATGTCCAGTAAATTTCCCAATAAGTTGCATATGAAATAGCATATCTCCATTAAATTTTGCTTCTTCTTTCCTATCAAATTTTGCTGCTGCTTTCCCAACATACCTACCTTTCAAAAATCTCTATCAAATTTCTCTGTATACCTTGTCTCTCCTTTAAATTTCTCAGCTTGTATGTCCAGTAAATTTCTCAATAAGTTGCATATGAAATAGCATATCTCCATCAAATTTTGCTGCTTCTTTCCAAACATTCGTACCTTTCAAAAATCTCTATCTAATTTCTCTGTATACATTGTCTCTCCTTTATATTTCTCAGCTTGCATGTCCAGTAAATTTCCCAATAATTTGCATATGAAATAGCATATCTCCATCAAATTTTGCCGCTTCTTTCCCAACATTCCTACATTTCAAAAATCTCCAACAAGTTTATCTGTATACCTTGTCTCTCCTTTAAATTTCTCAGCTTGTATGTCCAGTAAATTTCCCAATAAGTTGTGTATGAAATAGCAAATCTCCATCAAATTTTGCTGCTTCTTTCCCAACATTCCTACCTTTCAAAAATCTCCATCAAATTTCTCTGTATACCTTGTCTCTCCTTTGAATTTCTCAGCTTCTATGTCCAGCAAATTTCCCAGTAAGTTGCATATGAAATAGCATATCTCCATCAAATTTTGCTTCTTCTTTCCCAACATTCCTACCTTTCAAAAATCTCCATCAAATTTCTCTGTATACCTTGTTTCTCCTTTAAATTTCTCAGCTTGTAAGTCCAGTAAATTTCCCAATAAGTTTTATATGAAATAGCATATCGCCGTCAAATTTTGCTGCTTCTTTCCCAACATTCCTACCTTTCAAAAATCTCCATTAAATTTCTCTGTATACCTTGTTTCTCCTTTAAATTTCTCAGCTTGTAAGTCCAATAAATTTCCCAATAAGTTTTATATGAAATAGCATATCGCCATAGAATTTTGCTGCTTCTCTCCCATCAAATTTTGCTGCTTCTTTCCCAGCATTCCTACCTTTCAAAAATGTACATCAAATTTCTCTGTATACCTTGTCTCTCCTTTAAATTTCTCAACCTGTATGTCCAGGAAATTTCCCAATAACTTGCATAAGAAATAGTATGTCTCCATCAAATTTTGCTGCTTCTTTCCCAACATTCCTAGCTTTCAAAAATCACCATCAAATTTCTCTGTATACCTTGTCTCTCCTTTAAATTTGTCAGCTTGTATGTCCAGTAAATTTCCCAATAAGTTGCATATGAAATAGCATATTTCCATCAAATTTTGCTGCTTCTTTCCCATCAAATTTTGCTGCTTCTTTCCCAACATTCCTACCTTTCAAAAATCTCCATTAAATTTCTCTGTATACCTTGTCTCTCCTTTAAATTTTTTAGCCTGTATATCCACTAAATTTCCCAATAAGTTGCATATGAAATAGTATATCTCCATCAAATTTTGCTGCTTCTTTCACATCAAATTTAGCTGCTTCTTTCCCAACATTCCTACCTTTCAAAAATCTCCATCAAATTTCTCTGTGTACATTGTCTCTCTTTTAAATTTTTCAGCTTGTATGTCCAGTAAATTTCCCAATAAGTTGCAAATGAAATAGCATATCTCCATCAAATTTTGATGCTTCTTTCACAACATTCCTACCTTTCAAAAATCTCCATCAAATTTCTCTGTATACCGTGTCTCTCCTTTAAATTTCTCAGCTTGTATGTCTAGTAAATTTCCCAATAAGTTGCATATGAAATAGCATATCTCCATCAAATTTTGCTGCTTCTTTCCCAACATTCCCACCTTTCAAAAATCTCCATCAAATTTCTCTCTATACCTTGTCTCTCCTTTATATTTCTCAGCTTGTATGTCCAGTAAATTTCCCAATAAGTTGCCTATGAAATAGCATATCTCCATCAAATTTTGCTGCTTCTATCCCAACATTCCCACCTTTCAAAAATCTCCATCAAATTTCTCTGTATACCTTGTCTCTCCTTTAAATTTCTCAGCTTGTATGTGCAGTAAATTTCCCAATAAGTTGCATATGAAATAGCATATCTCCATCAAATTTTGCTGATTCTTTCCCATCAAATTTTGCTGCTTCTTTCGCAACATTCCTACGTTTCAAAAATCTCCATCAAATTTCTCTGTATACCTTGTCTCTCCTTTAAATTTCTCAGCTTGTATGTCCAGTAAATTTCCCAATAAGATGCATATGAAATAGCATATCTCCATCAAAATTTTGCAGCTTCTTTCCTAACATTCCTACCTTTCAAAAATCCCTATCAAATATCTCTGTATACCTGGTCTCTCCTTTAAATTTCTCAGCTTGTATGTCTACTAAATTTCCCAATAAGTTGCATATGAAATAGCATATCTCCATCAAATTTTGCTGCTTCTTTCCCAACATTCCTACCTTTCAAAAATCGCCATCAAATTTCTCTGTATACCTTGTCTAACGTTTAAATTTCTCAGCTTGTATGTCCAGTAAATTTCCCAATAAGTTGCATATGAAATAGCATATCTCCATCAAATTTTGGTGCTTCTTTCCCATCAAATTTTGCTGTTTTTTTCCCAACATTCGTACCTTTCAAAAATCTCCATCAAATTTCTCTGTATACCTTGTCTCTCCTTTAAATTTCTCAGCTTGTATGTCCAGTACATTTATCAATAAGTTGCATATGAAATAGTATATCTCCATCAAATTTTGCTGTTTCTTTCCCAGTAAATTTTGTTGCTTCTTTCCCAACATTCCTACCTTTCAAAAATCTCCATCAAATTTCTCTGTATACCTTGTCTTTCCTTTAAATTTCTCAGCTTGTATGTCCAGTAAATTTCCCAATAAGTTTTATATGAAATAGCATATCTCCATCAAATTTTGCTGATTCTTTCCCATCAAATTTTGCTTCTTCTTTCCCAACATTCCTATCTTTCAAAAATTTCCACTAAATTTCTCTGTATACTTTGTCTCTCCTTCAAATTTCTCAGCTTGTATGTCCAGTAAATTTCCCAATAAGTTGCATATGAAATAGCATATCTCCATCAAATTTTGCTGCTTCTTTCCCATCAAATTTTGATGCTTCTTTCCCAACATTCCTACCTTTCAAAAATCTCCATCAAATTTCTCTATATACCTTGTCTGTACTTTAAATTTCTCAGCTTGTATGTCCAATAAATTTCCCAATAAATTGTATATGAAATAGCATATCTCCATCAAATTTTGCTGCTTGTTTCCCAACATTCCTACATTTCAAAAATCTCCATAAAATTTCTCTGTATACCTTGTCTTTCTCTTAAATTTCTCAGCTTGTATGACCAGTAAATTTCCCAATAAGTTGCATATGAAATAGCATATCTCCATCAAATTTAATTTTGCTGCTTGTTTCCCATCAAATTTTGCTTCTTCTTTCCCAACATTCCTACCTTTCAAAAATTTCCATTAAATTTCTCTGTATACCTTGTCTCTCCTTTAAATTTCCCAGCTTGTATGTCCAGTAAATTTCCCAATAAATTGTATATGAAATAGCATATCTCCATCAAATTTTGCTGCTTCTTTACCATCAAATTTTGCTGCTTCTTTCCCAACATTCCTACCTTTCAAAAATCTCCATCAAATTTCTCTGTATACCATGTCTCTCCTTTAAATTTCTCAGCTTGTATGTCCAGTAAATTTCCCAATATGTTCCATATGAAATAGCATATCTACAGCAAATTTTGCTTCTTATTTCCCAACATTCCTACTTTTCAAAAATCTCCATCAAATTTCTCTGTACACCTTGTCTCTCCTTTAAATTTCTCAGCTTGTATGTCCAGTAAATTTCCCAATAAATTGTATATGAAACAGCATATCTCCATCAAATTTTGCTGCTTGTTTCCCAACATTCCTACCTTTCAAAAATCTCCATCAAATTTCTCTGTATACCTTGTCTTTCCCTTAAATTTCTCAGCTTGTATGACCAGTAAATTTCCCAATAAGTTACTTATGAAATAGCATATCTCCATCAAATTTTGCTGCTTGTTTCCCATCAAATTTTGCTGCTTCTTTCCCAACATTCCTACCTTTCAAAAACCTCCATCAAATTTCTCTGTATACCTTATCTCTCCTTTAAATTTCTCAGCTTGTATGTCTAGTAAATTTCCCAATAAGTTGCATATGAAATAGCATATCTCTATCAAATTTTGCTGCCTCTTTCCCATCAAATTTTGCTTCTTCTTTCCCAACATTCCTACCTTTCAAAAATCCCCATAAAATTTCTCTGTATACCTTGTCTCTCCTTTAAATTTCTCAGCTTGTATGTCCAGTAAATTTCCCAATAAGTTGCTTATGAAATAGCATATCTCCATCAAATTTTGCTGCTTCTTTCCCATCAAATTTTGCTGCTTCTTTCCCTACATTCCTACCTTTCAAAAATCTCCATCAAATTTCTCAGTATACCTTGTCTCTCCTTTAAATTTCTCAGCTTGTATGTCCAGTAAATTTCCCAATAAGTTGTATATGAAATTGCATATCTCCATCAAATTTTGCTGCTTCTTTCCCAACATTCCTACCTTTCCAAAATCTCCATCATAATTCTCTGTATACCTTGTCTCTCCTTTAAAATTCTCAGCTTGTATGTCCAGTAAATTTCCTAATAAATTTTATAGGAAATTGCATATCTCCATCAAATTTTTCTGCTTCTTTCCCAACATTCCTAACTTCCAAAAATCTCCATAAAATTTCTCTGTATACCTTGCCTCTCCTTTAAATTTCTCAGCTTGTATGTCCAGTAAATTTCCCAATAAGTTCCATATGAAATAGCATATCTCCATCAAATTTTGCTGCTTCTTTCCCATCAAATTTTACTGCTTCTTTCCCAATATTCCTACCTTTCAAAAATCTCCATCAAATTTCTCTGTATACCTCGTCTCTCCTTTAAATTTCTCAGCTTGAATGTCCAGTAAATTTCCCAATAAGTTGTATATGAAATCGCATATCTCCATCAAATTTTGCTGCTTCTTTCCCAACATTCCTCCCTTTCAAAAATCTCCATTATATTTCTCTGTATACCTTGTCTCTCCTTTAAAATTCTCAGCTTGTATGTGCAGTAAATTTCCTAATAAGTTTTATATGAAATAGCATATCTCCATCAAATTTTGCTGCTTCTTTCCCAACATTCCTACCTTTCAAAAATCTCTATCAAATTTCTCTGTATACCTTGTCTCTCCTTTAAATTTCTCAGCTTGTATGTCCAGTAAATTTCTCAATAAGTTGCATATGAAATAGCATATCTCCATCAAATTTTGCTGCTTCTTTCCAAACATTCGTACCTTTCAAAAATCTCTATCAAATTTCTCTGTATACATTATCTCTCCTTTATATTTCTCAGCTTGTATGTCCAGTAAATTTCCCAATAAGTTGCATATGAAATAGTATATCTCCATCAAATTTTGCTGCTTCTTTCCCAACATTCCTACATTTCAAAAATCTCCAACAAATTTATCTGTATACCCTGTCTCTCCTTTAAATTTCTCAGCTTGTATGTCCAGTAAATTTCCCAATAAGTTGTGTATGAAATAGCAAATCTCCATCAAATTTTGCTGCTTCTTTCCAAACATTCCTACCTTTCAAAAATCTCCATCAAATTTCTCTGTATACCTTGTCTCTCCTTTGAATTTCTCAGCTTCTATGTCCAGTAAATTTCCCAATAAGTTGCATGTGAAATAGCATATCTCCATCAAATTTTGCTTCTTCTTTCCCAACATTCCTACCTTTCAAAAATCTCCATCAAATTTCTCTGTATACCTTGTTTCTCCTTTAAATTTCTCAGCTTGTATGTCCAGTAAATTTCCCAATAAGTTTTATATGAAATAGCATATCGCCATCAAATTTTGCTGCTTCTTTCCCATCAAATTTTGCTCCTTCTTTCCCAACATTCCTGCCTTTCAAAAATTTCCATCAAATTTCTCTGTATACCTTGTTTCTCCTTTAAATTTCTCAGCTTGTAAGTCCAGTAAATTTCCCAATAAGTTTTATATGAAATAGCATATCGCCATCAAATTTTGCTGCTTCTTTCCCATCAAATTTTGCTGCTTCTTTCCCAACATTCCTACCTTTCAAAAATCTCCATCAAATTTCTCTGTATACCTTGTTTCTCCTTTAAATTTCTCAGCTTGTAAGTCCAGTAAATTTCCCAATAAGTTTTAAATGAAATAGCATATCTCCATCAAATTTTGATGCTTCTTTCCCAACATTCCTACCTTTCAAAAATCTCCATCAAATTTCTCTGTATACCTTGTCTCTCCTTTAAATTTCTCAGCTTGTATGTCTAGTAAATTTCCCAATAAGTTGCATATGAAATAGCATATCTCCATCAAATTTTGCTGCTTCTTTCCCAACATTCCCACCTTTCAAAAATCTCCATCAAATTTCTCTGTATACCTTGTCTCTCCTTTAAATTTCTCAGCTTGTATGTCCAGTAAATTTCCCAATAAGTTGCCTATGAAATAGCATATCTCCATCAAATTTTGCTGCTTCTATCCCAACATTCCCACCTTTCAAAAACCTCCATCAAATTTCTCTGTATACCTTGTCTCTCCTTTAAATTTCTCAGCTTGTATGTCCAGCAAATTTCCCAATAAGTTGCATATAAAATAGCATATCTCCATCAAATTTTGCTGCTTCTTTCCCAACCTTCCCACCTCTCAAAAATCTCTATCAAATTTCTCTGTATACCTTGCCTCTCCTTTCAATTTCTCAGCTTGTATGTCCAGTAAATTTCCTAATAAATTGCATATGAAATAGCATATCTCCATCAGATTTTGCTGCTTCTTTCCCATCAAATTTTGCTGCTTCTTTCGCAACATTCCTACGTTTCAAAAATCTCCATCAAATTTTTCTGTATACCTTGTCTCTCCTTTAAATTTCTCAGCTTGTATGTCCAGTAAATTTCCCAATAAGATGCATATGAAATAGAATATCTACATCAAAATTTTGCTGCTTCTTTCCTAACATTCCTACCTTTCAAAAATCCCTATCAAATATCTCTGTATACCTGGTCTCTCCTTTAAATTTCTCAGCTTGTATGTCTAGTAAATTTCCCAATAAGTTGCATATGAAATAGCATATCCCCATCAAATTTTGGTGCTTCTTTCCCATCAAATTTTGCTGTTTTTTTTCCCAACATTCCTACCTTTCAAAAATTTCCATCAAATTTCTCTGTATACCTTGTCATTCCCTTAAATTTCTCAGCTTGTATGACCAGTAAATTTCCCAATAAGTTGCATATGAAATAGCATATTTCCATCAAATTTTGCTGCTTTTTTCACATCAAATTTTATTGCTTCTTTGCCAACATTCCTTCCTTTCAAAAATCTCCATCAAATTTCTCTGTATACCTTGTCTCTATTTTACTGCTTCTTTCCCATCAAATTATGCTTCTTCTTTCCCAACATTCCTACCTTTCAGAAATTTCCATTAAATTTCTCTGTATACCTTGTCTCTCCTTTAAATTTCTCAGCTTGTATGTCGAGTAAATTTCCCAATAAGTTGCATATGAAATAGCATATCTCCATCAAATTTTGGTGCTTCTTTCCCATCAAATTTTGCTGTTTTTTTTCCCAACATTCCTATCTTTCAAAAATCTCCATCAAATTTCTCTGTATACCTTGTCTCTCCTTTAAATTTCTCAGCTTGTATGTCCAGTAAATTTCCCAATAAGTTTTATATGAAATAGCATATCTCCATCAAATTTTGCTGCTTCTTTCCCATCAAATTTTGCTTCTTCTTTCCCAACATTCGTACCTTTCAAAAATTTCCATTAAATTTCTCTGTATACCTTGTGTCTCCTTTAAATTTCTCAGCTTATATGTCCAGTAAATTTCCCAATAAGTTGCATATGAAATAGCATATCTCCATCAAATTTTGCTGCTTCTTTCCCATCAAATTTTGCTGCTTCTTTCCCAACATTCCTACCTTTCAAAAATCTCCATCAAATTTCTCTGTATACCATGTCTCTCCTTTAAATTTCTCAGCTTGTATGTCCAGTAAATTTCCCAATATGTTCCATATGAAATAGCATATCTCGAGCAAATTTTGCTTCTTCTTTCCCAACATTCGTACCTTTCAAAAATCTCCATCAAATTTCTCTGTATACCTTGTCTCTCCTTTAAATTTCTCAGCTTGTATGTCCAGTAAATTTCCCAATAAATTGTATATGAAATAGGATATCTCCATCAAATTTTGCTGCTTATTTCCCAACATTCCTACCTTTCAAAAATCTCCATCAAATTTCTCTGTATACCTTGTCTTTCCCTTAAATTTCTCAGCTTGTATGACCAGTAAATTTCCCAATAAGTTGCATATGAAATAGCATATCTCCATCAAATTTTGCTGCTTCTTTCACATCAAATTTTATTGCTTCTTTGCCAACATTCCTTCCTTTCAAAAATCTCCATCAAATTTCTTTGTATACCTTGTCTCTATTTTGCTGCTTCTTTCCCATCAAATTATGCTTCTTCTTTCCCAACATTCCTACCTTTCAGAAATTTCCATTAAATTTCTCTGTATACCTTGTCTCTCCTTTAAATTTCTCAGCTTGTATGTACAGTAAATTTCCCAATAAGTTGCATATGAAATAGCATATCTCCATCAAATTTTGCTGCTTCTTTTGCATCAAATTTTGCTGCTTCTTTCCCAACATTCCTACCTTTCAAAAATCTCCATCAAATTTCTCTGTATACCATGTATCTCCTTTAAATTTCTCAGCTTGTATGTCCAGTAAATTTCCGAATATGTTCCATATGAAATAGCATATCTCCAGCAAATTTTGCTTCTTCTTTCCCAACATTCCTACCTTTCAAAAATCTCCATCAAATTTCTCTGTATACCTTGTCTCTCCTTTAAATTTCTCAGCTTGTATGTCCAGTAAATTTCCCAATAAATTGTATATGAAATAGCATATCTCCATCAAATTTTGCTGCTTGTTTCCCAACACTCCTACCTTTCAAAAATCTCCATCAAATTTCTCTGTATACCTTGTCTTTCCCTTAAATTTCTCAGCTTGTATGACCAGTAAATTTCCCAATAAGTTGCATATGAAATAGCATATCTCCATCAAATTTTGCTGCTTCTTTCACATCAAATTTTGCTGCTTCTTTCCCAACATTCCTTCCTTTCAAAAATCTCCATCAAATTTCTCTGTATACCTTGTCTCTATTTAAATTTCTCAGCTTGTATGTCCAGTAAATTTCCCAATAAGTTGCTTATGAAATAGCATATCTCCATCAAATTTTGCTGCTTGTTTCCCATCAAATTTTGCTGCTTCTTTCCCAACATTCCTACCTTTCAAAAATCTCCATCAAATTTCTCTGTATACCTTGTCTCTCCTTTAAATTTCTCAGCTTGTATGTCCAGTAAATTTCCCAATAAGTTGCTTATGAAATAGCATATCTCCATCAAATTTTGCTGCTTCTTTCCCATCAAATTTTGCTGCTTCTTTCCCAACATTCCTACCTTTCAAAACTCTCCATCAAATTTCTCTATATACCTTGTCTCTCCTTTAAATTTCTCAGCTTGTATGTCCAGTAAGTTTCCCAGTAAGTTGTATATGAAATAGCATATCTCCATCAAATTTTGCTGCTTCTTTCCCAACATTCCTACCTTTCAAATATCTCCATCAAATTTCTCAGTATACCTTGTCTCTCCTTTAAATTTCTCAGCTTGTATGTCCAGTAAATTTCCCAATAAGTTGTATATGAAATCGCATATCTCCATCAAATTTTGCTGCTTCTTTCCCAACATTCCTACCTTTCAAAAATCTCCATCATATTTCTCTGTATACCTTGTCTCTCCTTTAAAATTCTCAGCTTGTATGTCCAGTAAATTTCCTAATAAGTTTTATATGAAATAGCATATCTCCATCAAATTTTGCTGCTTCTTTCCCAACATTCCTACCTTCCAAAAATCTCCATCAAATTTCTCAGTATACCTTGTCTCTCCTTTAAATTTCTCAGCTTGTATGTCCAGTAAATTTCCCAATAAGTTCCATATGAAATAGCATATCTCCATCAAATTTTGCTGCTTCTATCCCATCAAATTTTACTGCTTCTTTCCCAACATTCCCACCTTTCAAAAATCTCCATCAAATTTCTCTGTATACCTCGTCTCTCCTTTAAATTTCTCAGCTTGTATGTCCAGTAAATTTCCCAATAAGTTGCATATGAAATAGCATATCTCCATCAAATTTTGCTGCTTCTTTCCCATCAAACATTGCTGCTTTTTTCCCAACATTCCTACCTTTCAAAAATTCTCCATCAAATTTCTCTTTATACCTTGTCTCTCCTTTAAATTTCTCAGCTTGTATGTCCAGTAAATTTCCCAATAAGTTCCATATGAAATAGCATATCTCCATCAAATTTTGCTGCTTCTATCCCATCAAATTTTACTGCTTCTTTCCCAACATTCCTACCTTTCAAAAATCTCCATCAAATTTCTCTGTATACCTCGTCTCTCCTTTAAATTTCTCAGCTTGTATGTCCAGTAAATTTCCCAATAAGTTGCATATGAAATAGCATATCTCCATCAAATTTTGCTGCTTCTTTCCCATCAAACTTTGCTGCTTCTTTCCCAACATTCCTACCTTTCAAAAATTCTCCATAAAATTTCTCTTTATACCTTGTCTCTCCTTTAAATTTCTCAGCTTGTATGTCCAGTAAATTTCCCAATAAGTTGCATATGAAATAGCATATCTCCATTAAATTTTGCTGCTTCTTTCCCTTCAAATTTTGCTGCTTCTTTCCCAACATTCCTACCTTTCAAAAATCTCTATCAAATTTCTCTGTATACCTTGTCTCTCCTTTAAATTTCTCAGCTTGTATGTCCAGTAAATTTCTCAATAATTTGCATATGAAATAGCATATCTCCATCAAATTTTGCTGCTTCTTTCCAAACATTCGTACCTTTCAAAAATCTCTATCAAATTTCTCTGTATACCTTGTCTCTCCTTTATATTTCTCAGCTTGTATGTCCAGTAAATTTTCCTACAATTTGCAAATGAAATAGCATATCTCCATCAAATTTTGCCGCTTCTTTCCCAACATTCCTACCTTTCAAAAATCTCCAACAAATTTTTCTGTATACCTTGTCTCTCCTTTAAATTTCTCAGCTTGTAAGTCCAGTAAATTTCCCAATAAGTTGTATATGAAATAGCATATCTCCATCGAATTTTGTTGCTTCTTTCCAAACATTCCTACCTTTCAAAAATCTCCATCAAATTTCTCTGTATACCTTGTCTCTCCTTTGAATTTCTCAGCTTCTATGTCCAGTAAATTTCCCAATAAGTTGCATATGAAATTGAATATCTCCATCAAATTTTGCTGCTTCTTTCCCAACATTCCTACCTTTCAAAAATCTCCATCAAATTTCTCTGTATACCTTGTCTCCCTTTTAAATTTCTCAGCTTGTATGTCCAGTAAATTTCCCAATAATTTGCATATGAAATAGCATATCTCCATCAAATTTTGCTGCTTCTTTCCCATCAAATTTTGCTGCTTCTTTCGCAACATTCCTACCTTTCAAAAATCTCCATCAAATTTCTCTGTATACCTTGTCTCTCCTTTAAATTTCTCAGCTTGTAAGTCAAGTAAATTTCCCAATAATTTGCATATGAAATTGCATATCTCCATCAAATTTTGCTGCTTCTTTCCCATCAAATTTTGCTGCTTCTTTCCCAACATTCCTACCTTTCAAAAATCTCCATCAAATTTCTCTGTATACCTTGTCTCTCCTTTCAATTTCTCAACTTGTATGTCCAGGAAATTTCCCAATAACTTGCCTATGAAATAGCATGTCTCCATCAAATTTTGCTGCTTCTTTCCCAACATTCCTACCTTTCAAAAATCTCCATCAAATTTCTCTGTATACCTTGTCTCTCCTTTAAATTTCTCAGCTTGTATGTCCAGTAAATTTCCCAATAAGTTGCATATGAAATAGCATATCTACATCAAATTTTGCTGCTTCATCCCAACATTCCTACCTTTCAAAAATCTCCATCAAATTTCTCTGTATACCTTGTCTCTCCTTTAAATTTCTCAGATGGTATGTCTAGGAAATTTCCCAATAAGTTGCATATGAAATAGCATATTTCCATCAAATTTTGCTGCTTCTTTCCCAACAAATTTTGCTGCTTCTTTCCCAACATTCCTACCTTTCAAAAATTTCCATTAAATTTCTCTGTATACCTTGTCTCTCCTCTAAATTTTTCAGCTTGTATGTCCAGTAAATTTCCCAATAAGTTCCACATGAAATAGCATATCTACATCCAATTTTGCTTCTTCTTTCCTATCAAATTTTGCTGCTTCTTTCCCAACATTCCTACCTTTCAAAAATCTCCATCAAATATCTTTGTATACCTTGTCTCTCCTTTAAATTTCTCAGTTTGTATGTCCAGTAAATTTCTCATTAAGTTGCATATGAAATAGTATATCTCCATCAAATTTTGCTGCTTCTTTCCCATCAAATTTTGCTGTTTCTTTCCCAACATTCCTACCTTTCAAAAATCTCCATCAAATTTCTCTGTATACCTTGTCTCTCCTTTAAATTTCTCAGATTGTATGTCTAGGAAATTTCTGAATAAGTTGCATATGAAATAGCATATTTCCATCAAATTTTGCTGCTTCTTTCCCAACAAATTTTGCTGCTTCTTTCCCAACATTCCTACCTTTCAAAAATCTCCATCAAATTTCTCTGTATACCTTGTCTCTCCTTTAAATTTCTCAGCTTGTATGTCTAGTAAATTTCCCAATAAGTTGCATTTGAAATAGCATATCTCCATCAAATTTTGCTGCTTCTTTCCCAACATTCCTACCTTTCAAAAATCTCCATTAAAATTTCTCTGTATACCTTGTCTCTCCTTTAAATTTCTCAGCTTGTATGTCCAGTAAATTT
The DNA here is from genome assembly GCA_039081455.1 of Macrobrachium rosenbergii. Classification (NCBI taxonomy): domain Eukaryota; kingdom Metazoa; phylum Arthropoda; class Malacostraca; order Decapoda; family Palaemonidae; genus Macrobrachium; species Macrobrachium rosenbergii. Next base: position 184,359 of record JANJGK010000053.1, on the reverse strand, counting down.
CCCAATAAGTTGCATATGAAATAGCATATCTCCATCAAATTTTGCTGCTTTTTTCCCAACATTCCTACCTTTCAAAAATCTCCATCAAATTTTTTTGTATACCTTGTCTCTCCTTTAAATTTCTCAGCTTGTATGTCCAGTAAATTTCTCAATAAGTTGCATATGAAATAGCATATTTCCATCAAATTTTGCTGCTTCTTTCCTATCAAATTTTGCTGCTGCTTTCGCAACATTCCTACGTTTCTAAAATCTCCATCAAATTTCTCTGTATACCTTGTCTCTCCTTTAAATTTCTCAGCTTGTATGTCTAGTAAATTTCCCAATAAGTTGCATATGGAATAGCATATCTCCATCAAATTTTGCTGCTTCTTTCCCATCAAATTTTGCTGCTTCTTTCCCAACATTCCTACCTTTCAAAAATCTCCATTAAATTTCTCTGTATACCTTGTCTCTCCTTTAAATTTCTCAGCTTGTATGTCCAGTAAATTTCCCAATAAGTTGCATATAAAATAGCATATCTCCATCAAATTTTGCTGCTTTTTTCCCATCAAAATTTGCTGCTTCTTTCCCAACATTCCTACCTTTCAAAAATCTCTATTAAATTTCTCTGTATACCTTGTCTCTCCTTTAAATTTCTCAGCTTGTATGTCCAGTAAATTTCCCAATAAGTTGCATATGAAATAGCATATCTCCATCAAATTTTGCTGCTTCTTTCCCAACATTCCTACCTTTCAAAAATCTCCATCAAATTTCTATGTATACCTTGTCTCTTTTAAATTTCTCAGCTTGTATGTCCAGTAAATTTCCCAATAAGTTGCATATGAAATAGCATATCTCCATCCAATTTTGCTGCTTCTTTCCTATTAAATTTTACTGCTTCTTTCCCAACATTCCTACCTTTCAAAAATCTCCATCAAATTTCTTTGTATACCTTGTCTCTCCTTTAAATTTCTCAGCTCGAATGTCCAGTAAATTTCCCAATAAGTTGCATATGAAATAGCATATCTCCATCAAATTTTGCTGCTTCTTTCCCATCAAAGTTTGCTGCTTCTTTCCCAACATTCCTACCTTTCAAAAATCTCCATCAGATTTCTCTGTATACCTTGTCTCTCCTTTAAATTTCTCAGCTTGTATGTCCAGTAAATTTCCCAATAAGTTGCATATAAAATAGCACATCTCCATCAAATTTTGCTCCTTCTTTCCCAATATTCCTACCTTTCAAAAATCTCCATCAAATTTCTCTGTATACCTTGTCTCTCCTTTAAATTTCTCAGCTTGTATGTCCAGTAAATTTCCCAATAAGTTGCATATGAAATAGCATATTTCCATCAAATTTTGCTGCTTCTTTCCCAACATTCCTACCTTTCAAAAATCTCCATCAGATTTCTCTGTATACCTTGTCTCTCCTTTAAATTTCTCAGCTTGTATGTCTAGTAAATTTCCCAATAAGTTGCATTTGAAATAGCATATCTCTATCAAATTTTGCTGCTTCTTTCCCAACATTCCTACCTTTCAAAAATCTCCATTAAAATTTCTCTGTATACCTTGTCTCTCCTTTAAATTTCTCAGCTTGTATGTCTAGTAAATTTCCCAATAAATTGCATATGAAATAGCATATCTCCATCAAATTTTGCTGCTTCTTTCCTATCAAATTTTGCTGCTTCTTTCCCAACATTCCTACCTTTCAATAGTCTCCATCAAATTTCTTTGTATACCTTGTCTCTCCTTTAAATTTCTCAGCTTGTATGTCCAGTAAATTTCCCAATAAGTTGCATATGAAATAGCATATCTCCATCCAATTTTGCTGCTTCTTTCCCATCAAATTTTACTGCATCTTTCCCAACATTCCTACCTTTCAAAAATCTCCATTAAATTTCTCTGTATACCTTGTCTCTTCTTTAAATTTTTCAGCTTGTATGTCCAGTAAATTTCCCAATAAGTTGCATATGAAATAGCATATCTCCATCAAATTTTGCTGCTTCTTTCCCAACATTCCTACCTTTCAAAAATCTCCATTAAAATTCTCTGTATACCTTGTGTCTCCTTTAAATTTCTCAGCTTGTATGTCTAGTAAGTTTCCCAATAAATTGCATATGAAATAGCATATCTCCATCAAATTTTGCTGCTTCTTTCCCAAAATTCGTACCTTTCAAAAATCTCCATCAAATTTCTTTGTATACCTTGTCTCTCCTATAAATTTCTCAGCTTGTATGTCTAGTAAATTTCTCAATAAGTTGCATATGAAATAGCATATTTCCATCAAATTTTGTTGCTTCTTTCCCATGAAATTTTGCTGCTTCTTTCGCAACATTCCTACGTTTCAAAAATCTCCATCAAATTTCTCTGTATACCTTGTCTCTCCTTTAAATTTCTCAGCTTATATGTCTAGTAAATTTCCCAATAAGTTGCATATGAAATAGCATATCTCCATCAAATTTTGCTGCTTCTTTCCCATCAAATTTTGCTGCTTCTTTCCCAACATTCCTACCTTTCAAAAATCTCCATCAAATTTCTCTGTATACCTTGTCTCTCCTTTAAATTTCTCAGTTTGTATGTCCAGTAAATTTCCCAATAAGTTGCATATAAAATAGCATTTATCCATCCAATTTTGCTGCTTCTTTCCCATCAAATTTTGCTGCTTCTTTCGCAACATTCCTACCTTTCAAAAATCTCCATCAAAGTTCTTTGTATACCTTGTCTCTCCTTTTAATTTCTCAGCTTGTATGTCCAGTAAATTTCCCAATAAGTTGCATATGAAACAGCATATCTCCATCAAATTTTGCTGCTTCTTTCCCAACATTCCTACCTTTCAAAAATCTCCATCATTTCTATGTATATCTTGTCTCTTTTAAATTTCTCAGCTTGTATGTCTAGTAAATTTCCCAATAAGTTGCATATAAAATAGCATATCTCCATCCAATTTTGCTGCTTCTTTCCCATCAAATTTTGCTGCTTCTTTCCCAACATTCCTACCTTTCAAAAATCTCCATCAAATTTCTTTGTATACCTTGTCTCTCCTTTAAATTTCTCAGCTTGTATGTCCAGTAAATTTCCCAATAAGTTGCATTTGAAATAGCATATCTCCATCAAATTTTGCTGCTTCTTTCCCATCAAATTTTGCTGCTTCTTTCCCAACATTCATACCTTTCAAAAATCTCCATCAAATTTCTCTGTATACCTTGTCTCTCCTTTAAATTTCTCAGCTTGTATGTCCAGTAAATTTCCCAATAAGTTGCATATGAAATAGCATATTTCCATCAAATTTTGCTGCTTCTTTCCCATCAAATTTTGCTGCTTCTTTCCCAACTTTCCTACCTTTCAAAAATCGCCATCAAATTTCTCTGTATACCTTGTCTCTCCTTTAAATTTCTGAGCTTGTATGTCCAGTAAGTTTCCCAATAAGTTGCACATGAAATAGCATATCTCCATCAAATTTTGCTGCTTCTTTCCCATCAAATTTTGCTGCTTCTTTCCCAACATTCCTACCTTTCAAAAATCTCCATTAAATTTCTCTGTACACCTTGTCTCTACTTTAAATTTCTCAGCTTGTATGTACAGTAAATTTCCCAATAAGTTGCATATGAAATAGCATATCTCCATCAAATTTTGCTGCTTCCTTTCCATCAAATTTTGCTGCTTCTTTCCCAACATTCCTACCTTTAAAAAATCTCCATTAAGTTTCTCTGTATACCTTGTCTCTCCTTTAAATTTCTCAGCTTGTATGTCCAGTAAATTTCCCAATAAGTTGCATATGAAATAGCATATCTCCATCAAATTTTGCTGCTTCTTTCCCAACATTCCTACCTTTCAAAAATCTCCATCAAATTTCTATGTATACCTTGTCTCTCTTAAATTTCTCAGCTTGTATGTCCAGTAAATTTCCCAATAAGTTGCATATGAAATAGCATATCTCCATCCAATTTTGCTGCTTCTTTCCCAATATTTCTACCTTTCAAAAATCTCCATTAAATTTCTCTGTATACCTTGTCTCTCCTTTAAATTTCTCAGCTTGTATACCTTGTCTCTCCTTTAAATTTCTCAGCTTGTATGTCCAGTAAATTTCCCAATAAGTTGCACATGAAATAGTTTCATTTGCCTTCACTACCTTGTACAGTCCATTAGCATAGCATGAGTGACCAGCAAACAGTAACTTGCCTTACCTAGAAACTTATCTACAAGTGTAGCATTACCAAGCAGTAACCGGTATCAGTAGCAGCTTTCAGTTCAGCTAGTATTCTCAGCATTAATAAGCAGAATTATCAGTTGCCTTTAGTTCATCCAGCATTCTCTTCTAGTGTAGCATTAGCAAGTAGCTAGTGTATATAGAAGTACAATTACTCGCACTATATATAGTGTGTTGTATGATGTCTAGTAGCATTGCTTACTTTACTCAGTAGAAAGTATTAATGTATCTCTCTCTTTCCAGGAGTAATTGAGGCTGGGGATCTCATCCCTGGCCAGTTGTGGAGGAGTTCATAAGGACCTTCCAACCTCTCCTACCCACTGCATCACCTGCCTTCTTGGCCCACTTCCACCTCAAAATTTGCACTATCTCCAAAAATTCATTGGAGATATCCTAACAGGCAACTCATGGCAACTGTCCATCCAGGGTATATATAGAAGGTGAACTCAAGGAGCCCCCATCAGTCTCTAGTGAGCTGTCACAGGAGTAACATGTCTCTCTGCTGGTGCTGTCTTGGGCAGCCAGTATTCTCTGTATATGATCTGTGTGACCTTTGGTTAAATAAAACACTCTAATGCAGTTTGCTTGTCATTCAGTACCTCATTGAATTACCATTCAGTTGATAATTTCAGGAATTTCACCATTCAATTCATCAGGATAATTAAATAATTATGAATACTTGACAGTTTATTTAAAAAAGAACCATTACAATAAGAGTAGCATTACAAAAAAGAACCTTTACAAATAATAGCATTACAAAAAAAACCTTTACAAATAAGAGTAGCATTACAAAAAAGAACCTTTACAAATAAAGAGTAGCAATACAAAAAAAAAACTTTTATTGTAGAGTAGCATTAAAAAAAGAACCTTATGTAAGAGTAGCATTACATTCTAACAAGAGTAGCATTACATAAAGGTCTTTAACCTTATGTAAACATGAGTAGCATTACATTAAAAAAAGAACCTTACATAAGAGTAGCATTACATTAAAAAAAGAACCTTACATAAGAGTAGCATTACATTAAAAAAGAACCTTACATAAGAGTAGCATTACAAAGTAAAATTTAGAGGGCCCATTCCAGACCCAAAACCACATTCCCCCCAACCCCAGCCAGGTCCAGTGCCAGATCCTGCCCAGCCAGGTCCAGGGCCACAGCGCCACCCCCACCACCCCCACCACCACAAAAAAAAAAAAAAAAAAAAAAAAAATTAAAAATTCTAAAATTTGATTAAATTTGAGTGTATAAGTTGAGGCGTCCAGAAAAGGTTTTTTTTTAACTGCCCTGGATTACCGGCATCTTATTTAGGTTTTGAAGGTTACCGGCGATCCTCTTGCTTCTCCTCGTTCTCTTGATATCACCTTGGTTCCTCTTTTGCTCTCTCTCTCTCTCTCTCTCTCTGGGTTGCAACATCAGGATCAATCTGTAAATAAAGACAAATAATATTACTACAACATTTCAATAAGGACAACTAAAGTGTCATTACACTGAAAATAAAAACCATTATTACAACAGTTCAATAAGGACAATTACTAAAGTGTCATTACACTGAAAATTTTACAGAGAGAGAGAGAGAGAGAGAGAGAGAGAGAGAATCTTCAAATGAAATAAACATACAAATTACTACAAAGATACCAATACAAAAAGCAACACAGAAAGAAAGAGAGAGAGAGAGAGAGAGAGAGAGAGAGAGCAATTTTCATAGGAAAGAACAAGAACAGCAATGTTTCTGTATACAGGACAGTTCAAAGTGTCTTTGAAAAGGGTCAGATTTCCCGGGGGGAGAGAGAGAGAGAGAGAGAGAGAGAGAGAGAGAGCCCTTGTCAAGCACTCAGTGAATGGAAGATTCATGTTCAATCAAAAGGAACAACTAATTGTCTATAAATGAATATTAGTTTCAAGTCATTATCCTTGAATGTTCAATGAGAAATGTTTACAAAATACAAAATTAGGGAACAAATGTTCAGTTGTTTAAAGGATTTCATTCTAAAACTTCTTTAATATTGACCTTCCAAATACACTGATGAAATATTTACAAATTCTTCCACTCAAACTTAAAGCTTTCAAAAGTGTCAATTTTGCCTCAAAAAATGCTTTGCCGAGAAATCAAAATTGCACATTATGATAATATATGAAAGTTAAAGAAAATCACAGCATGTGGAGAAGACACGTACAGAAAGTGAGCTAAAATAAAACTAAGAGAAAGGAATGCTGGGAACCTTTCAACACAGACAAAAGACAGCAATGCCTGAAGACAGAGTATGTGAGCTAAACAAAAAATAAGAGAATGCAATGCTTGGGAATTACTGAACATGAAGAAGACATCAAAGAGAGTCGAGACAGACGATTTGTGAAAGCGAATGACCAGCTACCTAATTGGACCTGTGTCCATTCAGCCTGGAAAAGTTCTGTTCAAACTCACTAAACGAAGCCAGCTTATGGTGAAAGGGGTAATATGCCATCAGGGGTCAAATCATATTCATACTTAATATACCCATACAATCACCTTATGACCTTAAACCAAACCAACTGCAAATTTGCCTTAATCAATCAAGCAGTGTTAGAATGCACAGAGGTTCTAATTTAACTTTAAATCCTTCAACAACCATTAAAAGCACCAGAGAACTATAATTTATGAAAGTTTATGAAAAGGTGGTCCTGTCTCTACCCCAAAACACCCTTCCTCTTCTCATGTTAAAATGTAAGTGAAGAATATTTATGGAGAGTCAGTAAAATGCATGAGGTAGTTAGAAAAGGTCCTATAATGAGATGTGGATGAGTGAATGGCTAAGAAATGCTTATTGCATTTACTGGAAGGAAGGGATTTACAGAAGATGTGTGTATGAAGAGAGAGAGAGAGAGAGAGAGAGAGAGAGAAGGATATTTCTAAGTCCTGCCTTAACAGTTATTCTCTGTAAAGTGAACAAAAGGGGGAGAGAGAGAGAGAGAGAGAGAGAGAGAGTAGAATATTTGTGTCCTGCTTAAACAGTTTTCAATAAATGAGCAAAGAGAGAGAGAGAGAGAGAGAGAGAGAGAGAGAGTAGAATATTTGTGTCCTGCTTAAACAGTTTTCATATGCAACTTATTGGGAAATTTACTGGACATACAAGCTGAGAAATTTAAAAGAGAGACAAGGTATACAGAGAAATTTGATGGAGATTTTTGAAAGGTAGGAATCTTGGGAAAGAAGCAGCAAAATTTGATAGGAAAGAAGCAGCAAAATTAGATGGAGATATGGCTATTTCATATGCAACTTATTGGGAAATTTACTGGACATACAAGCTGAGAAATTTAAAGGAGAGACAAGGTATACAGAGAAATTTGATGGAGATTTTTGAAAGGTAGGAATCTTGGGAAAGAAGCAACAAAATTTGATGGAGATATGCTATTTCATATGCAACTTATTGGGAAATTTACTGGACATACAAGCTGAGAAATTTAAAGGAGAGACAAGGTATACAGAGATATTTGATGGAGATTTTTGAAAGGTAGGAATGTTGGAAGAGTTGCAGCAAATTTTGATGGGAAAGAAGCAGCAAAATTTGATGGAGATATGCTATTTCACATGCAACTTATTGGTAAATTTATGGCACATACAAGCTGAGAAATTAAAAGGAGAGACAAGGTATACAGAGAAATTTGATGGAGATTTTTGAAAGGTAGGAATCTTGGGAAAGAAGCACCAAAATTTGATGGGAAAGAAGCAGCAAAATTTGATGGAGATACCTTATTTCATATGCAACTTATTGGGAAATTTACTGGACATACAAGCTGAGAAATTTAAAGGAGAGACAAGGTATATAGAGAAATTTGATGGAGATTTTTGAAAGGTAGGAATATTGGGAAAGAAGCAAAAAAATTTGATAGAGATATGCCATTTCATATGCAACTAATTCCTTGACATTACACTAAAAAATCCTTCCTCAGGCACGATGCTTCAAGACTAACCTGAAAACCTGAGGAAAAGGTTTGATACTACATTCCGAGACCCTTCCAGATAGCACAATGTTCATGGATTGCCCCAAACCCTCACAAAATACCTTGACGTTACACTAAAAAATCCTTAATCAGGCACGATGCTTCAAGACTACACTGAAAACCTGAGGAAAAGGTTTGATACTACATTCAGAGACCCTTCCAGATAGCACAATGTTCATGGATTGCCCCAAATCCTCACAAAATACCTTTACGTTATACAAAAAAATCCTTCCGCGGGCACAATGCTTCAAGACTACACTGAAAACCTGAGGAAAAGGTTTGATACTACATTCTGAGACCCTTCCAGATAGCACAATGTTCATGGATTGCCCCAAACCCTCACAAAATACCTTTACGTTACACAAAAAAATCCTTCCTCAGGCACGATGCTTCAAGACTAACCTGAAAACCTGAGGAAAAGGTTTGATACTACATTCCGAGACCCTTCCAAATAGCACAATGTTTATGGATTGCCCCAAACCCTCACAAAATACCTTGACGTTACACTAAAAAATCCTTAATCAGGCACGATGCTTCAAAACTACGCTGAAAACCTGAGGAAAAGGTTTGATACTACATTCCGAGACCCTTCCAGATAACACAATGTTCATGGATTGCCCCAAACCCTAAAAAAATACCTTTACATTACACTAAAAAATCCTTCCTCAGGCACGATGCTTCAAGAATAACCTGAAAACTTGAGGAAAAGGTTTGATACTACATTCCGAGCCCCTTCCAAATAGCACAATGTTCATGGATTGCCCCAAACCCTCACAAAATACCTTGATGTTACACTAAAAAATCCTTCCTCAGGCACGATGCTTCAAGACTAACCTGAAAACCTGAGGAAAAGGTTTGATACTACATTCTGAGACCCTTCCAGATAGCACAATGTTCATGGATTGCCCCAAACCCTCACAAAATACCTTTACGTTACACTAAAAAATCCTTCCTCAGGCACAATGCTTCAAGACTAACCTGAAAACCTGAGGAAAAGGTTTGATACTACATTCCAAGACCCTTCCATATAGCACAATGTTCATGGATTGCCCTAAACCCTCACAAAATACCTTGATGTTACACTAAAAAATCCTTCCTCAGGCACGATGCTTCAAGACTACACTGAAAACCTGAGGAAAAGGTTTGATACTACATTCTGAGACCCTTCCAGATAGCACAATGTTCATGGATTGCCCAAAACCCTCACAAAATACCTTGACGTTACACTAAAAAATCCTTCCTAAGGCACAATGCTTCAAGACTAACCTGAAAACCTGAGGAAAAGGTTTGATACTACATTCCGAGACCCTTCCAGATAGCACAATGTTCATGGATTGCCCCAAAACCCTCACAAAATACCTTGACGTTACACTAAAAAATCCTTCCTCAGGCACGATGCTGCAAGACTAACCTGAAAACCTGAGGAAAAGGTTTGATACTACATTCCGAGACCCTTCCAGATAGCACAATGTTCATGGATTGCCCCAAACCCTCACAAAATACTTTTACGTTACACTAAAAAATCCTTCCTCAGACTCGATGCTTCAATACTAACCTGAAAACCTGAGGAAAAGGTTTGATACTACATTCCGAGACCCTTCCAGATAGCACAATGTTCATGGATTGCCCCAAACCCTAAAAAAATACCTTGACGTTACACTAAAAAATCCTTCCTCAGGCACGATGCTTCAAGACTAACCTGAAAACCTGAGGAAAAGGTTTGATACTACATTCCGAGACCCTTCCAGATAGCACAATGTTCATGGATTGCCCAAAACCCTCACAAAATACCTTGACGTTACACTAAAAAATCCTTCCTCAGGCACGATGCTTCAAAACTACGCTGAAAACCTGAGGAAAAGGTTTGATACTACATTCCGAGACCCTTCCAGATAGCACAATGTTCATGGGTTGCCCCAAACCCTCACAAAATACCTTTACGTTACACTAAAAAATCCTTCCTCAGGCACGATGCTTCAAGACTAACCTGAAAACATGAGGAAAAGGTTTGATACTACATTCCAAGACCTTTCCAGATAGCACAATGTTCATGGATTGCCCAAAACCCTCACAAAATACCTTGACGTTACACTAAAAAATCCTTCCTCAGGCAAGATGCTTCAAGACTAACCTGAAAACCTGAGGAAAAGGTTTGATACTACATTCCGAGACCCTTCCAGATAGCACAATGTTCATGGATTGCCCCAAACCCTCACAAAATACCTTGACGTTACACAAAAAAATCCTTCCTCAGGCACGATGCTTCAAGACTAACCTGAAAACCTGAGGAAAAGGTTTGATACTACATTCCGAGACCCTTCCATACAGCACAATGTTCATGGATTGCCCCAAACCCTCACAAAATACCTTGACGTTACACTAAAAAATCCTTCCTCAGGCACGATGCTTCAAGACTAACCTGAAAATCTGAGGAAAAGGTTTGATACTACATTCTGAGACCCTTCCAGATAGTACAATGTTCATGGATTGCCCCAAACCCTCACAAAATACCTTGACGTTACACTAAAAAATTCTTCCTCAAGCATGATGCTTCAAGACTAACCTGAAAATATGAGGAAAAGGTTTGATACTACATTCCGAGACCCTTCCATACAGCACAATGTTCATGGATTGCCCCAAACCCTCACAAAATACCTTGACGTTACACTAAAAAATCCTTCCTCAAGCACGATGCTTCAAGACTACACTGAAAACCTGAGGAAAAGGTTTGATACTACATTCTGAGACCCTTCCAGATAGCACAATGTTCATGGATTGCCCCAAACCCTCACAAAATACCTTGACGTTACACTAAAAAATCCTTCCTCAGGCACGATGCTTCAAGACTACACAGAAAACCTGAGGAAAAGGTTTGATACTACATTCCAAGACCCTTCCATACAGCACAATGTTCATGGATTGCCCCAAACCCTCACAAAATACCTTGATGTTACACTAAAAAATCCTTCCTCAGGCACGATGCTTCAAGACTACACTGAAAACCTGAGGAAAAGGTTTGATACTACATTCCGAGACCCTTCCAGATAGCACAATGTTCATGGATTGCCCCAAACCCTCACAAAATACCTTGACATTACACTAAAAAATCCTTCCTCAGGCACAATGCTTCAAGACTAACCTGAAAACCTGAGGAAAAGGTTTGATACTACATTCCGAGACCCTTGCATACAGCAAAATGTTCATGGATTGCCCCAAACCCTCACAAAATACCTTGACGTTACACTAAAAAATCCTTCCTCAGGCACGATGCTTCAAGACTAACCTGAATACCTGAGGAAAAGGTTTGATACTACATTCCGAGACCCTTCCAGATAGCACAATGTTCATGGATTGCCCCAAACCCTCACAAAATACCTTGACGTTACACTAAAAAATCCTTCCTCAGGCACGATGCTGCAAGACTAACCTGAAAACCTGAGGAAAAGGTTTGATACTACATTCCGAGACCCTTCCAGATAGCACAATGTTCATGGATTGCCCCAAACCCTCACAAAATACCTTTACGTTACACTAAAAAATCCTTCCTCAGACTCGATGCTTCAATACTAACCTGAAAACCTGAGGAAAAGGTTTGATACTACATTCCGAGACCCTTCCAGATAGCACAATGTTCATGGATTGCCCCAAACCCTAAAAAAATACCTTGACGTTACACTAAAAAATCCTTCCTCAGGCACGATGCTTCAAGACTAACCTGAAAACCTGAGGAAAAGGTTTGATACTACATTCCGAGACCCTTCCAGATAGCACAATGTTCATGGATTGCCCAAAACCCTCACAAAATACCTTGACGTTACACTAAAAAATCCTTCCTCAGGCACGATGCTTCAAAACTACGCTGAAAACCTGAGGAAAAGGTTTGATACTACATTCCGAGACCCTTCCAGATAGCACAATGTTCATGGGTTGCCCCAAACCCTCACAAAATACCTTTACGTTACACTAAAAAATCCTTCCTCAGGCACGATGCTTCAAGACTAACCTGAAAACATGAGGAAAAGGTTTGATACTACATTCCAAGACCTTTCCAGATAGCACAATGTTCATGGATTGCCCAAAACCCTCACAAAATACCTTGACGTTACACTAAAAAATCCTTCCTCAGGCAAGATGCTTCAAGACTAACCTGAAAACCTGAGGAAAAGGTTTGATACTACATTCCGAGACCCTTCCATACAGCACAATGTTCATGGATTGCCCCAAACCCTCACAAAATACCTTGATGTTACACTAAAAAATCCTTCCTCAGGCACGATGCTTCAAGACTACACTGAAAACCTGAGGAAAAGGTTTGATACTACATTCCGAGACCCTTGCATACAGCAAAATGTTCATGGATTGCCCCAAACCCTCACAAAATACCTTGACGTTACACTAAAAAATCCTTCCTCAGGCACGATGCTTCAAGACTAACCTGAATACCTGAGGAAAAGGTTTGATACTACATTCCGAGACCCTTCCAGATAGCACAATGTTCATGGATTGCCCAAAACCCTCACAAAATACCTTGACGTTACACTAAAAAATCCTTCCTAAGGCACAATGCTTCAAGACTAACCTGAAAACCTGAGGAAAAGGTTTGATACTACATTCCGAGACCCTTCCAGATAGCACAATGTTCATGGATTGCCCCAAAACCCTCACAAAATACCTTGACGTTACACTAAAAAATCCTTCCTCAGGCACGATGCTGCAAGACTAACCTGAAAACCTGAGGAAAAGGTTTGATACTACATTCCGAGACCCTTCCAGATAGCACAATGTTCATGGATTGCCCCAAACCCTCACAAAATACCTTGATGTTACACTAAAAAATCCTTCCTCAGGCACGATACTTCAAGACTAACCTGAAAACCTGAGGAAAAGGTTTGATACTACATTCAGAGACCCTTCCAGATAGCACAATGTTCATGGATTGCCCCAAACCCTCACAAAATACCTTGACGTTACACTAAAAAATCCTTCCTCAGGTACGATGCTTCAAGACTAACCTGAAAACCTGAGGAAAAGGTTTGATACTACATTCCAAGACCCTTCCATACAGCACAATGTTCATGGATTGCCCCAAACCCTCACAAAATACCTTGACGTTACACTAAAAAATCCTTCCTCAGGTACGATGCTTCAAGACTAACCTGAAAACCTGAGGAAAAGGTTTGATACTACATTCCAAGACCCTTCCATACAGCACAATGTTCATGGATTGCCCTAAACCCTCACAAAATACCTTGACGTTACACTAAAAAATCCTTCCTCAGGCACGATACTTCAAGACTAACCTGAAAACCTGAGGAAAAGGTTTGATACTACATTCCGAGACCCTTCCAAATAGCACAATGTTCATGGATTGCCCCAAACCCTCACAAAATACCGTGACGTTACACTAAAAAATCCTTCCTCAGGCACGATACTTCAAGACTAACCTGAAAACCTGAGGAAAAGGTTTGATACTACATTCCGAGACCCTTCCAGATAGCACAATGTTCATGGATTGCCCAAAACCCTCACAAAATACCTTGACGTTACACTAAAAAATCCTTCCTCAGGCACGATGCTTCAAAACTACGCTGAAAACCTGAGGAAAAGGTTTGATACTACATTCCGAGACCCTTCCAGATAGCACAATGTTCATGGGTTGCCCCAAACCCTCACAAAATACCTTTACGTTACACTAAAAAATCCTTCCTCAGGCACGATGCTTCAAGACTAACCTGAAAACATGAGGAAAAGGTTTGATACTACATTCCAAGACCTTTCCAGATAGCACAATGTTCATGGATTGCCCAAAACCCTCACAAAATACCTTGACGTTACACTAAAAAATCCTTCCTCAGGCAAGATGCTTCAAGACTAACCTGAAAACCTGAGGAAAAGGTTTGATACTACATTCCGAGACCCTTCCAGATAGCACAATGTTCATGGATTGCCCCAAACCCTCACAAAATACCTTGACGTTACACAAAAAAATCCTTCCTCAGGCACGATGCTTCAAGACTAACCTGAAAACCTGAGGAAAAGGTTTGATACTACATTCCGAGACCCTTCCAGATAGCACAATGTTCATGGATTGCCCCAAACCCTCACAAAATACCTTGACGTTACACAAAAAAATCCTTCCTCAGGCACGATGCTTCAAGACTAACCTGAAAACCTGAGGAAAAGGTTTGATACTACATTCCGAGACCCTTCCATACAGCACAATGTTCATGGATTGCCCCAAACCCTCACAAAATACCTTGACGTTACACTAAAAAATCCTTCCTCAGGCACGATGCTTCAAGACTAACCTGAAAATCTGAGGAAAAGGTTTGATACTACATTCTGAGACCCTTCCAGATAGTACAATGTTCATGGATTGCCCCAAACCCTCACAAAATACCTTGACGTTACACTAAAAAATCCTTCCTCAAGCACGATGCTTCAAGACTAACCTGAAAATATGAGGAAAAGGTTTGATACTACATTCCGAGACCCTTCCATACAGCACAATGTTCATGGATTGCCCCAAACCCTCACAAAATACCTTGACGTTACACTAAAAAATCCTTCCTCAGGCACGATGCTTCAAGACTACACTGAAAACCTGAGGAAAAGGTTTGATACTACATTCCAAGACCCTTCCATACAGCACAATGTTCATGGATTGCCCCAAACCCTCACAAAATACCTTGATGTTACACTAAAAAATCCTTCCTCAGGCACGATGCTTCAAGACTACACTGAAAACCTGAGGAAAAGGTTTGATACTACATTCCGAGACCCTTCCAGATAGCACAATGTTCATGGATTGCCCCAAACCCTCACAAAATACCTTGACGTTACACTAAAAAATCCTTCCTCAGGCACGATGCTTCAAAACTACGCTGAAAACCTGAGGAAAAGGTTTGATACTACATTCCGAGACCCTTCCAGATAGCACAATGTTCATGGGTTGCCCCAAACCCTCACAAAATACCTTTACGTTACACTAAAAAATCCTTCCTCAGGCACGATGCTTCAAGACTAACCTGAAAACATGAGGAAAAGGTTTGATACTACATTCCAAGACCTTTCCAGATAGCACAATGTTCATGGATTGCCCAAAACCCTCACAAAATACCTTGACGTTACACTAAAAAATCCTTCCTCAGGCAAGATGCTTCAAGACTAACCTGAAAACCTGAGGAAAAGGTTTGATACTACATTCCGAGACCCTTCCAGATAGCACAATGTTCATGGATTGCCCCAAACCCTCACAAAATACCTTGACGTTACACAAAAAAATCCTTCCTCAGGCACGATGCTTCAAGACTAACCTGAAAACCTGAGGAAAAGGTTTGATACTACATTCCGAGACCCTTCCATACAGCACAATGTTCATGGATTGCCCCAAACCCTCACAAAATACCTTGACGTTACACTAAAAAATCCTTCCTCAGGCACGATGCTTCAAGACTAACCTGAAAATCTGAGGAAAAGGTTTGATACTACATTCTGAGACCCTTCCAGATAGTACAATGTTCATGGATTGCCCCAAACCCTCACAAAATACCTTGACGTTACACTAAAAAATCCTTCCTCAAGCACGATGCTTCAAGACTAACCTGAAAATATGAGGAAAAGGTTTGATACTACATTCCGAGACCCTTCCATACAGCACAATGTTCATGGATTGCCCCAAACCCTCACAAAATACCTTGACGTTACACTAAAAAATCCTTCCTCAAGCACGATGCTTCAAGACTACACTGAAAACCTGAGGAAAAGGTTTGATACTACATTCCGAGACCCTTCCAGATAGCACAATGTTCATGGATTGCCCCAAACCCTCACAAAATACCTTGACGTTACACAAAAAAATCCTTCCTCAGGCACGATGCTTCAAGACTAACCTGAAAACCTGAGGAAAAGGTTTGATACTACATTCCGAGACCCTTCCATACAGCACAATGTTCATGGATTGCCCCAAACCCTCACAAAATACCTTGACGTTACACTAAAAAATCCTTCCTCAGGCACGATGCTTCAAGACTAACCTGAAAATCTGAGGAAAAGGTTTGATACTACATTCTGAGACCCTTCCAGATAGTACAATGTTCATGGATTGCCCCAAACCCTCACAAAATACCTTGACGTTACACTAAAAAATCCTTCCTCAAGCACGATGCTTCAAGACTAACCTGAAAATATGAGGAAAAGGTTTGATACTACATTCCGAGACCCTTCCATACAGCACAATGTTCATGGATTGCCCCAAACCCTCACAAAATACCTTGACGTTACACTAAAAAATCCTTCCTCAGGCACGATGCTTCAAGACTACACTGAAAACCTGAGGAAAAGGTTTGATACTACATTCCAAGACCCTTCCATACAGCACAATGTTCATGGATTGCCCCAAACCCTCACAAAATACCTTGATGTTACACTAAAAAATCCTTCCTCAGGCACGATGCTTCAAGACTACACTGAAAACCTGAGGAAAAGGTTTGATACTACATTCCGAGACCCTTCCAGATAGCACAATGTTCATGGATTGCCCCAAACCCTCACAAAATACCTTGACGTTACACTAAAAAATCCTTCCTCAGGCACAATGCTTCAAGACTAACCTGAAAACCTGAGGAAAAGGTTTGATACTACATTCCGAGACCCTTGCATACAGCAAAATGTTCATGGATTGCCCCAAACCCTCACAAAATACCTTGACGTTACACTAAAAAATCCTTCCTCAGGCACGATGCTTCAAGACTAACCTGAATACCTGAGGAAAAGGTTTGATACTACATTCCGAGACCCTTCCAGATAGCACAATGTTCATGGATTGCCCCAAACCCTCACAAAATACCTTGACGTTACACTAAAAAATCCTTCCTCAGGTACGATGCTTCAAGACTAACCTGAAAACCTGAGGAAAAGGTTTGATACTACATTCCAAGACCCTTCCAGATAGCACAATGTTCATGGATTGCCCCAAACCCTCACAAAATACCTTGACGTTACACTAAAAAATCCTTCCTCAGGCACGATGCTTCAAGACTACACTGAAAACCTGAGGAAAAGGTTGATACTACATTCCGAGACCCTTCCAGATAGCACAATGTTCATGGATTGCCCCAAACCCTCACAAAATACCTTGACGTTACACTAAAAAATCCTTCCTCAGGCACAATGCTTCAAGACTAACCTGAAAACCTGAGGAAAAGGTTTGATACTACATTCCAAGACCCTTCCATACAGCACAATGTTCATGGATTGCCCCAAACCCTCACAAAATACCTTGACGTTACACTAAAAAATCCTTCCTCAGGTACGATGCTTCAAGACTAACCTGAAAACCTGAGGAAAAGGTTTGATACTACATTCCAAGACCCTTCCATACAGCACAATGTTCATGGATTGCCCCAAACCCTCACAAAATACCTTGACGTTACACTAAAAAATCCTTCCTCAGGCACGATACTTCAAGACTAACCTGAAAACCTGAGGAAAAGGTTTGATACTACATTCCAAGACCCTTCCATACAGCACAATGTTCATGGATTGCCCCAAACCCTCACAAAATACCTTGACGTTACACTAAAAAATCCTTCCTCAGGTACGATGCTTCAAGACTAACCTGAAAACCTGAGGAAAAGGTTTGATACTACATTCCAAGACCCTTCCATACAGCACAATGTTCATGGATTGCCCCAAACCCTCACAAAATACCTTGACGTTACACTAAAAAATCCTTCCTCAGGTACGATGCTTCAAGACTAACCTGAAAACCTGAGGAAAAGGTTTGATACTACATTCCAAGACCCTTCCATACAGCACAATGTTCATGGATTGCCCTAAACCCTCACAAAATACCTTGACGTTACACTAAAAAATCCTTCCTCAGGCACGATACTTCAAGACTAACCTGAAAACCTGAGGAAAAGGTTTGATACTACATTCCGAGACCCTTCCAAATAGCACAATGTTCATGGATTGCCCCAAACCCTCACAAAATACCGTGACGTTACACTAAAAAATCCTTCCTCAGGCACGATACTTCAAGACTAACCTGAAAACCTGAGGAAAAGGTTTGATACTACATTCCGAGACCCTTCCAAATAGCACAATGTTCATGGATTGCCCTAAACCCTCACAAAATACCTTGACGTTACACTAAAAAATCCTTCCTCAGGCACGATACTTCAAGACTAACCTGAAAACCTGAGGAAAAGGTTTGAAAATACATTCCGAGACCCTTCCAAATAGCAAAATGTTCATGGATTGCCCTAAACCCTCACAAAATACCTTGACGTTACACTAAAAAATCCTTCCTCAGGCACGATACTTCAAGACTAACCTGAAAACCTGAGGAGTAGGTTTGATACTACATTCTGAGACCCTTCCATACAGCACAATGTTCATGGATTGCCCTAAACCCTCACAAAATACCTTGACGTTACACTAAAAAATCCTTAATCAGGCACGATCCTTCAAGACTAACCTGAATACCTGAGGAAAAGGTTTGATACTACATTCCGAGACCCTTCCAGATAGCACAATGTTCATGGATTGCCCCAAACCCTCACAAAATACCTTGACGTTACACTAAAAAATCCTTCCTCAGGCACGATGCTTCAAGACTAACCTGAAAACCTGAGGAAAAGGGTTGATACTACATTCCAAGACCCTTCCATACAGCACAATGTTCATGGATTGCCCCAAACCCTCACAAAATACCTTTACGTTACACTAAAAACTCCTTCCTCAGGCACAATGCTTCAAGACTAACCTGAAAACCTGAGGAAAAGGTTTGATACTACATTCCGAGACCCTTCCAGATAGCACAATGTTCATGGATTGCCCCAAACCCTCACAAAATACCTTGACGTTACACTAAAAAATCCTTCCTCAGGCACGATGCTTCAAGACTAACCTGAAAACCTGAGGAAAAGGTTTGATACTACATTCTGAGACCCTTCCAAATAGCATAATGTTCATGGATTGCCCCAAACCCTCACAAAATACCTTGACGTTACACTAAAAAATCCTTCCTCAGGCACGATACTTCAAGACTAACCTGAAAACCTGAGGAAAAGGTTTGATACTACATTCCGAGACCCTTCCAAATAGCACAATGTTCATGGATTGCCCTAAACCCTCACAAAATACCTTGACATTACACTAAGAAATCCTTCCTCAGGCACGATACTTCAAGACTAACCTGAAAACCTGAGGAAAAGGTTTCATACTACATTCCGAGACCCTTCCATACAGCATAATGTTCATGGATTGCCCCAAACCCTCACAAAATACCTTGACGTTACACTAAAAAATCCTTCCTCAGGCACGATACTTCAAGACTAACCTGAAAACCTGAGGAAAAGGTTTGATACTACATTCAGAGACCCTTCCATACAGCATAATGTTCATGGATTGCCCCAAACCCTCACAAAATACCTTGACATTACACTAAGAAATCCTTCCTCAGGCACGATACTTCAAGACTAACCTGAAAACCTGAGGAAAAGGTTTGATACTACATTCAGAGACCCTTCCATACAGCATAATGTTCATGGATTGCCCCAAACCCTCACAAAATACCTTGACGTTACACTAAAAAATCCTTCCTCAGGCACGATACTTCAAGACTAACCTGAAAACCTGAGGAAAAGGTTTGATACTACATTCAGAGACCCTTCCATACAGCATAATGTTCATGGATTGCCCCAAACCCTCACAAAATACCTTGACGTTACACTAAAAAATCCTTCCTCAGGCACGATACTTCAAGACTAACCTGAAAACCTGAGGAAAAGGTTTGATACTACATTCAGAGACCCTTCCATACAGCATAATGTTCATGGATTGCCCCAAACCCTCACAAAATACCTTGATGTTACACTAAAAAATCCTTCCTCAGGCACGATACTTCAAGACTAACCTGAAAACCTGAGGAAAAGGTTTGATACTACATTCAGAGACCCTTCCATACAGCATAATGTTCATGGATTGCCCCAAACCCTCACAAAATACCTTGATGTTACACTAAAAAATCCTTCCTCAGGCACGATACTTCAAGACTAACCTGAAAACCTGAGGAAAAGGTTTGATACTACATTCAGAGACCCTTCCATACAGCATAATGTTCATGGATTGCCCCAAACCCTCACAAAATACCTTGACGTTACACTAAAAAATCCTTCCTCAGGCACGATGCTTCAAGACTAACATGAAAACCTGAGGAAAAGGTTTGATACTACATTCCGAGACCCTTCCAAATAGCACAATGTTCATGGATTGCCCTAAACCCTCACAAAATACCTTGACATTACACTAAGAAATCCTTCCTCAGGCACGATACTTCAAGACTAACCTGAAAACCTGAGGAAAAGGTTTGATACTACATTCAGAGACCCTTCCAGATAGCACAATGTTCATGGATTGCCCCAAACCCTCACAAAATACCTTGATGTTACACTAAAAAATCCTTCCTCAGGCACGATACTTCAAGACTAACCTGAAAACCTGAGGAAAAGGTTTGATACTACATTCAGAGACCCTTCCATACAGCATAATGTTCATGGATTGCCCCAAACCCTCACAAAATACCTTGACGTTACACTAAAAAATCCTTCCTCAGGCACGATGCTTCAAGACTAACATGAAAACCTGAGGAAAAGGTTTCATACTACATTCCGAGACCCTTCCAGATAGCACAATGTTCATAGATTGCCCCAAACCCTAAAAAAATACCTTGATGTTACACTAAAAAATCCTTCCTCAGGCACAATGCTTCAAGACTAACCTGAAAACCTGAGGAAAAGGTTTGATACTACATTCCAAGACCCTTCCATACAGCACAATGTTCATGGATTGCCCCAAACCCTCACAAAATACCTTGACGTTACACTAAAAAATCCTTCGTCAGGCACGATGCTTCAAGACTAACCTGAAAACCTGAGGAAAAGGTTTGATACTACATTCCGAGACCCTTCCAGATAGCACAATGTTCATGGATTGCCCCAAACCCTCACAAAATACCTTGATGTTACACTAAAAAATCCTTCCTCAGGCACGATACTTCAAGACTAACCTGAAAACCTGAGGAAAAGGTTTGATACTACATTCAGAGACCCTTCCAGATAGCACAATGTTCATGGATTGCCCCAAACCCTCACAAAATACCTTGATGTTACACTAAAAAATCCTTCCTCAGGCACGATACTTCAAGACTAACCTGAAAACCTGAGGAAAAGGTTTGATACTACATTCAGAGACCCTTCCATACAGCATAATGTTCATGGATTGCCCCAAACCCTCACAAAATACCTTGACGTTACACTAAAAAATCCTTCCTCAGGCACGATGCTTCAAGACTAACATGAAAACCTGAGGAAAAGGTTTGATACTACATTCCAAGACCCTTCCATACAGCACAATGTTCATGGATTGCCCCAAACCCTCACAAAATACCTTGACGTTACACTAAAAAATCCTTCGTCAGGCACGATGCTTCAAGACTAACCTGAAAACCTGAGGAAAAGGTTTGATACTACATTCCGAGACCCTTCCATACAGCACAATGTTCATGGATTGCCCCAAACCCTCACAAAATACCTTGATGTTACACTAAAAAATCCTTCCTCAGGCACAATGCTTCAAGACTAACCTGAAAACCTGAGGAAAAGGTTTGATACTACATTCCAAGACCCTTCCATACAGCACAATGTTCATGGATTGCCCCAAACCCTCACAAAATACCTTGATGTTACACTAAAAAATCCTTCCTCAGGCACGATGCTTCAAGACTAACCTGAAAACCTGAGGAAAAGGTTTGATACTACATTCCAAGACCCTTCCATACAGCACAATGTTCATGGATTGCCCCAAACCCTCACAAAATACCTTGATGTTACACTAAAAAATCCTTCCTCAGGCACAATGCTTCAAGACTAACCTGAAAACCTGAGGAAAAGGTTTGATACTACATTCCAAGACCCTTCCATACAGCACAATGTTCATGGATTGCCCCAAACCCTCACAAAATACCTTGATGTTACACTAAAAAATCCTTCCTCAGGCACGATACTTCAAGACTACACTGAAAACCTGAGGAAAAGGTTTGATACTACATTCTGAGACCCTTCCAGATAGCACAATGTTCATGGATTGCCCCAAACCCTCACAAAATACCTTGATGTTACACTAAAAAATCCTTCCTCAGGCACGATACTTCAAGACTAACCTGAAAACCTGAGGAAAAGGTTTGATACTACATTCAGAGACCCTTCCATACAGCATAATGTTCATGGATTGCCCCAAACCCTCACAAAATACCTTGACGTTACAATAAAAAATCCTTCCTCAGGCACGATGCTTCAAGACTAACATGAAAACCTGAGGAAAAGGTTTGATACTACATTCCAAGACCCTTCCATACAGCACAATGTTCATGGATTGCCCCAAACCCTCACAAAATACCTTGACGTTACACTAAAAAATCCTTCGTCAGGCACGATGCTTCAAGACTAACCTGAAAACCTGAGGAAAAGGTTTGATACTACATTCCGAGACCCTTCCAGATAGCACAATGTTCATGGATTGCCCCAAACCCTAAAAAAATACCTTGATGTTACACTAAAAAATCCTTCCTCAGGCACAATGCTTCAAGACTAACCTGAAAACCTGAGGAAAAGGTTTGATACTACATTCCAAGACCCTTCCATACAGCACAATGTTCATGGATTGCCCCAAACCCTCACAAAATACCTTGACGTTACACTAAAAAATCCTTCGTCAGGCACGATGCTTCAAGACTAACCTGAAAACCTGAGGAAAAGGTTTGATACTACATTCAGAGACCCTTCCAGATAGCACAATGTTCATGGATTGCCCCAAACCCTCACAAAATACCTTGATGTTACACTAAAAAATCCTTCCTCAGGCACGATACTTCAAGACTAACCTGAAAACCTGAGGAAAAGGTTTGATACTACATTCAGAGACCCTTCCAGATAGCACAATGTTCATGGATTGCCCCAAACCCTCACAAAATACCTTGATGTTACACTAAAAAATCCTTCCTCAGGCACGATACTTCAAGACTAACCTGAAAACCTGAGGAAAAGGTTTGATACTACATTCCGAGACCCTTCCAAATACCACAATGTTCATGGATTGCCCCAAACCCTCACAAAATACCTTGATGTTACACTAAAAAATCCTTCCTCAGGCACGATACTTCAAGACTAACCTGAAAACCTGAGGAAAAGGTTTGAAAATACATTCTGAGACGCTTCCAAATAGCACAATGTTCATGGGTTGCCCCAAACCCTCACAAAATACCTTGACGTTACACTAAAAAATCCTTCCTCAGGCACGATGCTTCAAGACTAACCTGAAAACCTGAGGAAAAGGATTGATACTACATTCCGAGACCCTTCCAAATACCACAATGTTCATGGATTGCCCCAAACCCTCACAAAATACCTTGACGTTACACTAAAAAATCCTTCCTCAGGCACGATACTTCAAGACTAACCTGAAAACCTGAGGAAAAGGTTTGAAAATACATTCCGAGACCCTTCCAAATAGCACAAAGTTCATGGATTGCCCCAAACCCTCACAAAATACCTTGACGTTACACTAAAAAATCCTTCCTCAGGCACGATACTTCAAGACTAACCTGAAAACCTGAGGAAAAGGTTTGATACTACATTCCAAGACCCTTCCATACAGCACAATGTTCATGGATTGCCCCAAACACTCAAAAAATACCTTGATGTTACACTAAAAAATCCTTCCTCAGGCACGATGCTTCAAGACTACACTGAAAACCTGAGGAAAAGGTTTGATACTACATTCCGAGACCCTTCCAGATAGCACAATGTTCATGGATTGCCCCAAACACTCACAAAATACCTTGACGTTACACTAAAAAATCCTTCCTCAGGCACGATGCTTCAAGACTAACCTGAAAACCTGAGGAAAAGGTTTGATACTACATTCCAAGACCCTTCCATACAGCACAATGTTCATGGATTGCCCCAAACCCTCGCAAAATACCTTGACGTTACACTAAAAAATCCTTCCTCAGGCACGATGCTTCAAGACTAACCTGAAAACCTGAGGAAAAGGTTTGATACTACATTCTGAGACCCTTCCATAGAGCACAATGTTCATGGATTGCCCCAAACCCTCACAAAATACCTTGACGTTACACTAAAAAATCCTTCCTCAGGCACGATACTTCAAGACTAACCTGAAAACCTGAGGAAAAGGTTTGATACTACATTCCGAGACCCTTCCAAATAGCACAATGTTCATGGATTGCCCCAAAACCTCACAAAATACCTTGACGTTCCACTAAAAAATCCTTCCTCAGGCACGATACTTCAAGACTAACCTGAAAACCTGAGGAAAAGGTTTGAAAATACATTCCGAGACCCATCCAAATAGCACAATGTTCATGGATTGCCCCAAACCCTCACAAAATACCTTGACGTTACACTAAAAAATCCTTCCTCAGGCACGATACTTCAAGACTAACCTGAAAACTTGAGGAAAAGTTTTGAAAATACATTCCGAGACCCTTCCAAATAGCACAATGTTCATGGATTGCCCCAAACCCTAAAAAAATACCTTGACGTTACACTAAAAAATCCTTCCTCAGGCACGATACTTCAAGACTAACCTGAAAACCTGAGGAAAAGGTTTGATACTGCATTCCGAGACCCTTCCTTACAGCACAATGTTCATGGATTGCCCCAAACACTCACAAAATACCTTGACGTTACACTAAAAAATCCTTCCTCAGGCACGATGCTTCAAGACTAACCTGAAAACCTGAGGAAAAGGTTTGATACTACATTCTGACACCCTTCCAAATAGCACAATGTTCATGGATTGCCCCAAACCCTCACAAAATACCTTGACGTTACACTAAAAAATCCTTCCTCAGGCACGATGCTTCAAGACTACACTGAAAACCTGAGGAAAAGGTTTGATACTACATACCGAGACCCTTCCAGATAGCACAATGTTCATGGATTGCCCCAAACCCTCACAAAATACCTTGAAGTTACACTAAAAAATCTTTCCTCGGGCACTATGCTTTAAGACTACACTGAAAACCTGAGGAAAAGGTTTGATACTACATTCCGAGACCCTTCCAGATAGCACAATGTCCATGGATTGCCCCAAACCCTCACAAAATACCTTTACGTTACACTACAAAATCCTTCCTCAGGCACGATGCTTCAAGACTACACTGAAAACCTGAAGAAAAGGTTTGATACTACATTCCGAGACCCTTCCAGATAGCACAATGTTCATGGATTGCCCCAAACCCTCACAAAATACCTTGACGTTAAACTACAAAATCCTTCCTCAGGCACGATGCTTCAAGACTACACTGAAAACCTGAGGAAAAGGTTTGATACTACATTCCGAGACCCTTACAGATAGCACAATGTTCATGGATTGCCCCAAACCCTCACAAAATACCTTTACGTTACACTAAAAAATCCTTCCTCAGGCACGATGCTTCAAGACTAACCTGAAAACCTGAGGAAAAGGTTTGATACTATATTCTGAGACCCTTCCAGATAGCACAATGTTCATGGATTGCCCAAACCCTCACAAAATACCTTGACGTTACACTAAAAAATCCTTAATCAGGCACGATGCTTCAAAACTACGCTGAAAACCTGAGGAAAAGGTTTGATACTACATTCTGAGACCCTTCCAGATAGCACAATGTTCATGGATTGCCCCAAACCCTCACAAAATACCTTTACATTACACTAAAAAATCCTTCCTCAGGCACGATGCTTCAAGACTAACCTGAAAACCTGAGGAAAAGGTTTGATACTAAATTCTGAGACCCTTCCAAATAGCACAATGTTCATGGATTGCCCCAAACCCTCACAAAATACCTTTAAGTTACACTACAAAATCCTTCCTCAGGCACGATGCTTCAAGACTACACTGAAAACCTGAGGAAAAGGTTTGATACTACATTCCGAGACCCTTCCAAATAGCACAATGTTCATGGATTGCCCAAAACCCTCACAAAATACCTTGACGTTACACTAAAAAATCCTTACTCAGGCACAATGCTTCAAGACTACACTGAAAACCTGAGGAAAAGGTTTGATACTACATGCCGAGACCCTTCCAGATAGCACAATGTTCATGGATAGCCCCAAACCCTCAAAAAATACCTTGACGCTACACTAAAAAATCCTTCCTCAGGCACGATGCTTCAATACTACACTGAAAACCTGAGGAAAAGGTTTGATACTACATTCTGAGACCCTTCCAGATAGCACAATGTTCATGGATTGCCCAAAACCCTCACAAAATACCTTGACGTTACACTAAAAAATCCTTCCTCGGGCACGATGCTTCAAGACTACACTGAAAACCTGAGGAAAAGGTTTACTACATTCCGAGACCCTTCCAGATAGCACAATGTTCATGGATTGCCCCAAACCCTCACAAAATACCTTGACGTTACACTAAAAAATCCTTCCTCAGGCTCGATGCTTCAAGACTAACCTGAAAACCTGAGGAAAAGGTTTGATACTATATTCCGAGACCCTTCCAGATAGCACAATGTTCATGGATTGCCCCAAAACCCTCACAAAATACCTTGACGTTAAACTAGAAAATCCTTCCTCAGGCACGATGCTTCAAGACTAACATGAAAACCTGAGGAAAAGGTTTGATACTACATTCCGAGACCCTTCCATATAGCACAATGTTCATGGATTGCCCAAAACCCTCACAAAATACCTTAACGTTACACTAAAAAAATCGTTCCTCAGGGACGATGCTTCAAGACTAACCTGAAAACCTGAGGAAAAGGTGTGATACTACATTCCAAGACCCTTCCACATAGCACAGTTACAAGATTGCCCCAAACCCTCACAAAATACCTTGACGTGACACTAAAACATCATTCCTCAGGCACGATGCTTCAAGACTAACCTGAAAACCTGAGGAAAAGGTTTGATACTACATTCCGAGACCCTTCCAGATAGCACAATGTTCATGGATTACCCCAAAACCTGACAAAATACCTTGACGTTACACTAAAAAATCCTTAATCAGGCACGATGCTTCAAGACTAACCTGAAAACCTGAGGAAAAGGTTTGATACTACATTCCGAGACCCTTCCATACAGCACAATGTTCATGGATTGCCCCAAACACTCACAAAATACCTTGACGTTACACTAAAAAATCCTTCCTCAGGCACGATGCTTCAAGACTACACTGAAAACCTGAGGAAAAGGTTTGATACTACATTCTGAGACCCTTCCAAATAGCACAATGTTCATGGATTGCCCCAAACCCTCACAAAATACCTTGACGTTACACTAAAAAATCCTTAATCAGGCACGGCGCTTCAAGACTACACTGAAAACCTGAGGAAAAGGTTTGATACTACATTCCGAAACTCTTCCAAATAGCACAATGTTCATGGGTTGCCCCAAACCCTCACAAAATACCTTAACGTTGCACTAAAAAATCCTTCCTCAGGCACGATGCTTCAAGACTACACTGAAAACCTGAGGAAAAGGTTTGATACTACATTCTGACACCCTTCCAGATAGTACAATGTTCATGGATTGCCCCAAACCCTCACAAAATACCTGGACGTTACACTAAAAAATCCTTCCTCAGGCACGATGCTTCAAGACTATCCTGAAAACCTGGGAAAAAGGTTTGAAACTACATTCCGAGACCCTTCCAGATAGCACAATGTTCATGGATTGCCCCAAACCCTCACAAAATACCTTTACGTTACACTAAAAAATCCTTCCTCAGGCACGATGCTTCAAGACTAACCTGAAAACCTGAGGAAAAGGTTTGATACTACATTCCGAGTCCCTTCCAGATAGCACAATGTTCATGGATTGCCCCAAACCCTCACAAAATACCTTTACGTTACACTAAAAAAATCCTTCCTCGGGCACGATGCTTCAAGACTAACCTGAAAACCTGAGGAAAACGTTTGATACTACATTCCAAGACCCTTCCAGATAGCACAATGTTCATGGATTGCCCCAAACCCTCACAAAATACCTTTACGTTACACTAAAAAAATCCTTCCTCGGGCACGATGCTTCAAGACTAACCTGAAAACCTGAGGAAAACGTTTGATACTACATTCCAAGACCCTTCCAGATAGCACAATGTTCATGGATTGCCCCAAACCCTCACAAAATACCTTGACGTTACACTAAAAAATCCTTCCTCAGGCACGATGCTTCAAGACGACACTGAAAACCTGAGGAAAAGGTTTGATACTACATTCCGAGACCCTACCAGATAGCACAATGTTCATGGATTGCCCCAAACCCTCACAAAATACCTTGACGTTACACTAAAAAAATCCTTCCTCGGGCACGATGCTTCAAGACTAACCTGAAAACCTGAGGAAAACGTTTGATACTACATTCCAAGACCCTTCCAGATAGCACAATGTTCATGGATTGCCCCAAACCCTCACAAAATACCTTTACGTTACACTAAAAAATCCTTCCTCAGGCACGATGCTTCAAGACTAACCTGAAAACCTGAGGAAAAGGTTTGATACTACATTCCAAGACCCTTCCAGATAGCACAATGTTCATGGATTGCCCCAAACCCTCACAAAATACCTTTACGTTACACTAAAAAAATCCTTCCTCGGGCACGATGCTTCAAGACTAACCTGAAAACCTGAGGAAAACGTTTGATACTACATTCCAAGACCCTTCCAGATAGCACAATGTTCATGGATTGCCCCAAACCCTCACAAAATACCTTTACGTTACACTAAAAAAATCCTTCCTCGGGCACGATGCTTCAAGACTACACTGAAAACCTGAGGAAAACGTTTGATACTACATTCCAAGACCCTTCCAGATAGCACAATGTTCATGGATTGCCCCAAACCCTCACAAAATACCTTGACGTTACACTAAAAAATCCTTCCTCAAGCACGATGCTTCAAGACTACACTGAAAACCTGAGGAAAAGGTTTGATACTACATTCCGAGACCCTTCGAAATAGCAAAATGTTCATGGATTGCCCCAAACCCTCACAAAATACCTTGACGTTACACTAAAAAATCCTTCCTCAGGCACGATGCTTCAAGACTACACCGAAAACCTGAGGAAAAGGTTTGAAACTACATTCCGAGACCCTTCCAGATAGCACAATGTTCATGGATTGCACCAAACCCTCAAAAAATACCTTGAAGTTACACTAACAAATCCTTCCTCAGGCACGATGCTTCAAAACTAACCTGAAAACCTGAGGAAAAGGTTTGATACTACATTCCGAGACCCTTCCAGGTAGCACAATGTTCATGGATTGCCCCAAACCCTCACAAAATACCTTTACGTTACACTAAAAACTCCTTCCTCAGGCTCGATGCTTCAAGACTAACCTGAAAACCTAAGGGAAAGGTTTGATACTACATTCCGAGACCCTTCCAAACAGCACAATGTCCATGGATTGCCCCAAACCCTCACAAAATACCTTTATGTTACACTAAAAACTCCTTCCTCAGGCACGATGCTTGAAGACTATCTTGAAAACATAAGAAAAAGCTTTCATACTACCCTACAAGACCCTTGCAGACAGCACAATGTTGAAGGATTGCCCCAAACCCTCACAAAATACCTTGACGTTACACTAAAAAATCCTTCCTCATGGCACGATGCTTCAAGACTATCCTGAAAAAATAAGAAAAAGCTTTCATACTACCCTACGAGACCCTTCCAGACAGCACAATGTTCATGAATTGCCCCAAACCCTCACAAAATACCTTGACGTTACACTAAAAAATCCTTCCTCATGGCACGATGCTTCAAGACTATCCTGAAAAAATAAGAAAAAGCTTTCATACTACCCTACGAGACCCTTCCAGACAGCACAATGTTCATGAATTGCCCCAAACCCTCACAAAATACCTGGACGTTACACTAAAAAATCCTTCCTCATGGCACGATGCTTCAAGACTATCTTGAAAAAATAAGAAAAAGCTTTCATACTACCTTACAAGACCCTTCCAGACAGCACAATGTTCATGGATTGCCCCAAACCATCACAAAATACCTTGACATTACAATAAAAAATCCTTCCTCATGGCACGATGCTTCAAGACTATCATGAAAACTTAAGAAAAAGCTTTCATACTACCCTACGAGACCCTTCCAGACAGCAAAATGTTCATGGATTGCCCAAAACCCTCACAAAATACCTTGACGTTACACTAAAAAATCCTTCCTCAGTCACGATGCTTCAAGACTAACCTGAAAACCTGAGGAAAAGGTTTGATACTACATTCCGAGACCCTTCCAAATAGCACAATGTTCATGATTTGCCACAAACCCTCACAAAATACCTTGACGTTACACTAAAAAATTCTTCCTCAGGCACGATGCTTCAAGACTAACCTGAAAACCTGACGAAAAGGTTTGATACTACATTCCGAGACCCTTCCATACAGCACAATGTTCATGATTTGCCACAAACCCTCACAAAATACCTTGACGTTACACTAAAAAATTCTTCCTCAGGCACGATGCTTCAAGACTAACCTGAAAACCTGAGGAAAAGGTTTGATACTACATTCCGAGACCCTTCCATACAGCACAATGTTCATGATTTGCCACAAACCCTCACAAAATACCTTGACGTTACACTAAAAAATTCTTCCTCAGGCACGATGCTTCAAGACTAACCTGAAAACCTGACGAAAAGGTTTGATACTACATTCCGAGACCCTTCCAAATAGCACAATGTTCATGGATTGCCCCAAACCCTCACAAAATACCTTTAGGTTACACTAAAAAATCCTTCCTCAGGCACGATGCTTCAAGACTAACCTGAAAACCTGAGGAAAAGGTTGAAACTACATTCCGAGACCCTTCCAAATAGCACAATGTTCATGGATTGCCCCAAACCCTCACAAAATACCTTGACGTTACACTAAAAAATTCTTCCTCAGGCACAATGCTTCAAGACTAACCTGAAAACCTGAGATAAAGGTTTGATACTACATTCCGAGACCCTTCCAAATAGCACAATGTTCATGGATTGCCCCAAACCCTCACAAAATACCTTGACGTTACACTAAAAAATCCTTCCTCAGGCACGATGCTTCAAGACTACACTGAAAACCTGAGGAAAAGGTTTGATACTACATTCCAAGACCCTTCCAGATAGCACAATGTTCATGGATTGCCCCAAACCCTCACAAAATACCTTGAAGTTACACTAAAAAATCCTTCCTCATGGCACGATGCTTCAAGACTAACCTGAAAACCTGAGGAAAAGGTTTGAAACTACATTCCAAGACCCTTCCAAATAGCGCAATGTTCATGGATTGCCCCAAACACTCACAAAATACCTTGACGTTACACTAAAAAATCCTTCCTCAGGCTCGATGCTTCAAGACTAACCTGAAAACCTGAGGAAAAGGTTTGATACTACATTCTGAGACCCTTCCAAATAGCGCAATGTTCATGGATTGCCCCAAACCCTCACAAAATACCATGACGTTACACTAAAAAATCCTTCCTCAGGCACGATGCTTCAAGACTAACCTGAAAACCTGAGGAAAAGGTTTGATACTACATTCTGACACCCTTCCAAATAGCACAATGTTCATGGATTGCCCCAAACCCTCACAAAATACCTTGACGTTACACTAAAAAATCCTTCCTCAGGCACGATGCTTCAAGACTACACTGAAAACCTGAGGAAAAGGTTTGATACTACATACCGAGACCCTTCCAGATAGCACAATGTTCATGGATTGCCCCAAACCCTCAAAAAATACCTTGAAGTTACACTAAAAAATCTTTCCTCGGGCACTATGCTTTAAGACTACACTGAAAACCTGAGGAAAAGGTTTGATACTACATTCCGAGACCCTTCCAGATAGCACAATGTTCATGGATTGCCCCAAACCCTCACAAAATACCTTTACGTTACACTACAAAATCCTTCCACAAGCACGATGCTTCAAGACTACACTGAAAACCTGAAGTAAAGGTTTGATACTACATTCCAAGACCCTTCCAGATAGCACAATGTTCATGGATTGCCCAAAACCCTCACAAAATACCTTGACGTTAAACTACAAAATCCTTCCTCAGGCACGATGCTTCAAGACTACACTGAAAACCTGAGGAAAAGGTTTGATACTACATTCCGAGACCCTTACAGATAGCACAATGTTCATGGATTGCCCCAAACCCTCACAAAATACCTTTACGTTACACTAAAAAATCCTTCCTCTGGCAAGATGCTTCAAGACTAACCTGAAAACCTGAGGAAAAGGTTTGATACTACATTCTGAGACCCTTCCAAATAGCACAATGTTCATGGATTGCCCCAAAACCCTCACAAAATACCTTGACGTTACACTAAAAAATCCTTAATCAGGCACGATGCTTCAAAACTACGCTGAAAACCTGAGGAAAAGGTTTGATACTATATTCTGAGACCCTTCCAGATAGCACAATGTTCATGGATTGCCCCAAACCCTCACAAAATACCTTTACATTACACTAAAAAATCCTTCCTCAGGCACGATGCTTCAAGACTAACCTGAAAACCTGAGGAAAAGGTTTGATACTACAATCCGAGACCCTTCCAAATAGCACAATGTTCATGGATTGCCCCAAACCCTCACAAAATACCTTTACGTTACACTACAAAATCCTTCCTCAGGCACGATGCTTCAAGACTACACTGAAAACCTGAGGAAAAGGTTTGATACTACATTCCGAGCCCCTTCCAAACAGCACAATGTTCATGGATTGCCCAAAACCCTCACAAAATACCTTGATGTTACACTAAAAAATCCTTACTCAGGCACAATGCTTCAAGACTACCCTGAAAACCTGACGAAAAGGTTTGATACTACATGCCGAGACCCTTCCAGATAGCACAATGTTCATGGATAGCCCCAAACCCTCACAAAATACCTTGACGCTACACTAAAAAATCCTTCCTCAGGCACGATGCTTCAATACTACACTGAAAACCTGAGGAAAAGGTTTGATACTACATTCTGAGACCCTTCCAGATAGCACAATGTTCATGGATTGCCCCAAACCCTCACAAAATACCTTGACGTTACACTAAAAAATCCTTCCTCAAGCACGATGCTTCAAGACTAACCTGAAAACCTGAGGAAAAGGTTTACTACATTCCGAGACCCTTCCAGATAGCACAATGTTCATGGATTGCCCCAAACCCTCACAAAATACCTTGACGTTACACTA
Source organism: Macrobrachium rosenbergii (assembly GCA_039081455.1). Taxonomy (NCBI): domain Eukaryota; kingdom Metazoa; phylum Arthropoda; class Malacostraca; order Decapoda; family Palaemonidae; genus Macrobrachium; species Macrobrachium rosenbergii. The sequence continues at coordinate 150,918 of JANJGK010000053.1, read as the reverse complement.
AAAAATCCTTCCTCAGGCTCGATGCTTCAAGACTAACCTGAAAACTTGAGGAAAAGGTTTGATACTATATTCCGAGACCCTTCCAGATAGCAAAATGTTCATGGATTGCCCCAAAACCCTCACAAAATACCTTGACGTTAAACTAGAAAATCCTTCCTCAGGCACGATGCTTCAAGACTAACATGAAAACCTGAGGAAAAGGTTTGATACTACATTCCAAGACCCTTCCAGATAGCACAATGTTCATGGATTGCCCCAAACCCTCACAAAATACCTTGACGTTACACTAAAAAATCATTCCTCAGGCACGATGCTTTAAGACTAACCTGAAAACCTGAGGAAAAGGTTTGATACTACATTCCGAGACCCTTCCAGATAGCACAATGTTCATGGATTACCCCAAAACCTGACAATATACCTTGACGTTACACTAAAAAATCCTTAATCAGGCACGATGCTTCAAGACTAACCTGAAAACCTGAGGAAAAGGTTTGATACTACATTCCGAGACCTTTCCATACAGCACAATGTTCATGGATTGCCCCAAACCCTCACAAAATACCTTGACGTTACACTAAAAAATCCTTCCTCAGGCACGATGCTTCAAGACTACACTGAAAACCTGAGGAAAAGGTTTGATACTACATTCCGAGACCCTTCCAAATAGCACAATGTTCATGGATTGCCCCAAACCCTCACAAAATACCTTGACGTTACACTAAAAAATCCTTAATCAGGCACGGCGCTTCAAGACTACACTGAAAACCTGAGGAAAAGGTTTGATACTACATTCCGAAACCCTTCCAAATAGCACAATGTTCATGGGTTGCCCAAAACCCTCACAAAATACCTTGAAGTTACACTACAAAATCCTTCCTCAGGCACGATGCTTCAAGACTAACCTGAAAACCTGAGGAAAAGGTTTGATACTACATTCTGAGACCCTTCCAAATAGCACAATGTTCATGGATTGCCCCAAACCCTCACAAAATACCTTGAAGTTACACTAAAATATCCTTCCTCAGGCTCGATGCTTCAAGACTAACCTGAAAACCTAAGGGAAAGGTTTGATACTACATTCTGAGACCCTTCCAAACAGCACAATGTCCATGGATTGCCCAAAACCCTCACAAAATACCTTGACGTTACACTACAAAATCATTCCTCAGGCACGATGCTTCAAGACTAACCTGAAAACCTGAGGAAAAGGTTTGATACTACATTCTGAGACCCTTTCAAATAGCACAATGTTCATGGATTGCCCCAAACCCTCACAAAATACCTTGAAGTTACACTAAAAAAATCCTTCCTCAGGCACGATGCTTCAAGACTACACTGAAAACCTGAGGAAAAGGTTTGATACTACATTCCGAGACCCTTCCAGATAGCACAATGTTCATGGATTGCCCCAAACCCTCACAAAATACCTTGACGTTACACTAAAAAATCCTTCCCCAGGCACGATGCTTCAAGACTAACCTGAAAACCTGAGGAAAAGGTTTGATACTACATTCCGAGACCCTTCCAGATAGCACAATGTTCATGGATTGCCCCAAAACCCTCACAAAATAACTTGATGTTACACTAAAAAATCCTTCCTCAGGCACGATGCTTCAAGACTACACTGAAAACCTGAGGAAAAGGTTTGATACTACATTTCGAAACCCTTCCAAATAGCACAATGTTCATGGGTTGCCCAAAACCCTCACAAAATACCTTGAAGTTACACTACAAAATCCTTCCTCAGGCACGATGCTTCAAGACTAACCTGAAAACCTGAGGAAAAGGTTTGATACTACATTCTGAGACCCTTCCAAATAGCACAATGTTCATGGATTGCCCCAAACCCTCACAAAATACCTTGAAGTTACACTAAAATATCCTTCCTCAGGCTCGATGCTTCAAGACTAACCTGAAAACCTAAGGGAAAGGTTTGATACTACATTCTGAGACCCTTCCAAACAGCAGAATGATCATGGATTGCCCAAAACCCTCACAAAATACCTTGACGTTACACTACAAAATCATTCCTCAGGCACGATGCTTCAAGACTAACCTGAAAACCTGAGGAAAAGGTTTGATACTACATTCTGAGACCCTTCCAAATAGCACAATGTTCATGGATTGCCCCAAACCCTCACAAAATACCTTGACGTTACACTAAAAAATCCTTCCTCAGGCACGATGCTTCAAGACTAACCTGAAAACCTGAGGAAAAGGTTTGATACTACATTCTGAGACCCTTCCAAATAGCACAATGTTCATGGATTGCCCCAAACCCTCACAAAATACCTTGAAGTTACACTAAAAAAATCCTTCCTCAGGCACGATGCTTCAAGACTACACTGAAAACCTGAGGAAAAGGTTTGATACTACATTCCGAGACCCTTCCAGATAGCACAATGTTCATGGATTGCCCCAAACCCTCACAAAATACCTTGACGTTACACTAAAAAATCCTTCCTCAGGCACGATGCTTCAAGACTAACCTGAAAACCTGAGGAAAAGGTTTGATACTACATTCCGAGACCCTTCCAGATAGCACAATGTTCATGGATTGCCCCAAAACCCTCACAAAATAACTTGACGTTACACTAAAAAATCCTTCCTCAGGCACGATGCTTCAAGACTACACTGAAAACCTGAGGAAAAGGTTTGATACTACATTCCAAGACCCTTCCAGATAGCACAATGTTCATGGATTGCCCAAAACCCTCACAAAATACCTTGACGTTACACTAAAAAATCCTTCCTCAGGCACGATGCTTCAAGACTATCCTGAAAACATAAGAAAAAGCTTTCATACTACCCTACGAGACCCTTCCAGACAGCACAATGTTCATGGATTGCCCCAAACCCTCACAAAATACCTTGATGTTACACTATAAAATCCTTCCTCAGGCACGATGCTTCAAGATTACACTGAAAACCTGAGGAAAAGGTTTGATACTACATTCTGACACCCTTCCAGATAGCACAATGTTCATGGATTGCACCAAACCCTCACAAAATACCTTTACGTTACACTAAAAAATCCTTCCTCAGGCACGATGCTTCAAGACTACACTGAAAACCTGAGGAAAAGGTTTGATACTACATTCCGAGACCCTTCCAAATAGCACAATGTTCATGGATTGCCCCAAACCCTAAAAAAATACCTTTACATTACACTAAAAAATCCTTCCTCAGGCACGATGCTTCAAGACTAACCTGAAAACCTGAGGAAAAGGTTTGATACTACATTCCGAGACCCTTCCAAACAGCACAATGTTCATGGATTGCCCAAAACACTCACAAAATACCTTTACGTTACACTAAAAAATCCTTCCTCAGGCACGATGCTTCAAGACTAACCTGAAAACCTGAGGAAAAGGTTTGATACTACATTCCGAGACCCTTCCAAATACCACAATGTTCATGGATTGCCCCAAACACTCACAAAATACCTTTACGTTACACTAAAAAATCCTTCCTCAGGCACGATGCTTCAAGACTAACCTGAAAACCTGAGGAAAAGGTTTGATACTACATTCCGAGACCCTTCCAAATAGCACAATGTTCATGGATTGCCCCAAACCCTCACAAAATACCTTGACGTTACACTAAAAAATCCTTCCTCAGGCACGATGCTTCAATACTACACTGAAAACCTGAGGAAAAGGTTTGATACTACATTCTGAGACCTTTCCAGATAGCACAATGTTCATGGATTGCCCCAAACCCTCACAAAATACCTTGACGTTACACTAAAAAATCATTCCTCAGGCACGATGCTTCAAGACTAACCTGAAAACCTGAGGAAAAGGTTTGATACTACATACCGAGACCCTTCCAGATAGCACAATGTTCATGGACTGCCCCAAAACCCTCACAAAATACCTTGACATTACAGTAAAAAATCCTTCCTCAGGCACGATGCTTCAAGACTAACCTGAAAACCTGAGGAAAAGCTTTGATACTACATTCCGAGACCCTTCCAAACAGCACAATGTTCATGGATTGCCCAAAACCCTCACAAAATACCTTAACGTTACACTAAAAAATCCTTCCTCAGGCACGATGCTTCAATACTACACTGAAAACCTGAGGAAAAGGTTTGATACTACATTCTGAGACCCTTCCAGATAGCACAATGTTCATGGATTGCCCCAAACCCTCACAAAATACGTTGACGTTACACTAAAAAATCCTTCCTCAGGCACGATGCTTCAAGACTAACCTGAAAACCTAAGGAAAAGGTTTGATACTACATTCCGAGACCCTTCCAGATAGCACAATGTTCATGGATTGCCCCAAACCCTCACAAAATACCTTGACGTTACACTAAAAAATCCTTCCTCAGGCACGATGCTTCAAGACTAACCTGAAAACATGAGGAAAAGGTTTGATACTACATTCTGATACCCTTCCAGATAGCACAATGTTCATGGATTGCCCCAAACCCTCACAAAATACCTTTACGTTACACTACAAAATCCTTCCTCAGGCACGATGCTTCAAGACTACACTGAAAACCTGAAGAAAAGGTTTGATACTACATTCCAAGACCCTTCCAGATAGCACAATGTTCATGGATTGCCCAAAACCCTCACAAAATACCTTGACGTTAAACTACAAAATCCTTCCTCAGGCACGATGCTTCAAGACTAACATGAAAACCTGAGGAAAAGGTTTGATACTACATTCCGAGACCCTTACAGATAGCACAATGTTCATGGATTGCCCCAAACCCTCACAAAATACCTTTACGTTACACTAAAAAATCCTTCCTCAGGCACGATGCTTCAAGACTAACCTGAAAACCTGAGGAAAAGGTTTGATACTACATTCTGAGACCCTTCCAAATAGCACAATGTTCATGGATTGCCCCAAACCCTCACAAAATACCTTGACGTTACACTAAAAAATCCTTAATCAGGCACGATGCTTCAAAACTACGCTGAAAACCTGAGGAAAAGGTTTGATACTACATTCTGAGACCCTTCCAGATAGCACAATGTTCATGGATTGCCCAAAACCCTCACAAAATACCTTTACATTACACTAAAAAATCCTTCCTCAGGCACGATGCTTCAAGACTAACCTGAAAACCTGAGGAAAAGGTTTGATACTACATTCCGAGACCCTTCCAAATAGCACAATGTTCATGTGTCATATTTCATTTATGCCACATTTAAAGAAACTACGTTTCTTAATAAATCTAAGATAATTCCCAGCATATATATATCTGTATCGATCATGAAAGGAAGGCTATTGTGAAATCTCCGTTTGGTCAAACCAGACGCAAACGTCATCAATAAGTACCTGTGTAGTGCTTTAAGACAGTGCGTCATCATACATTAGCATTCGTTTGCATAAACTCAGCGTTCTCCTTTTGCTCAGAGCTGGAGGCAAATGTCACGTAGCCGTGGGAAGTTCTTGGGAACGAGGTCATATGTTTGTTCGTGTGTGTGCATCTTAGTCTTGCTATGTAAAAGTGTGACAGCTTAGAGATTAGATCGACATGGGAGATCATCCCATGCAGACCAATTGTATTCTTTGTAAATAAGTCTTTATACGAAATACAAGAAAAACCACTATGGAGTTTGTCTGAAATCCTGCAGAACATTGGTCTGATCTTCCAAAAACAGTCTTATTCTACAGCCATGAAGAAACTGAAGATGTCATAACCAAACTCTGACTGAGTTCCAAACACAGTCCTTATAACCAAACACCTGGAGGAATTTCTGATGAAATACCTTCACACAACAGTGGTGGCAGCACACACAACAACGGTCACAACAGAGCTTTCTGGCAGCACCTCTACATGGCGTCTACATTGGTAAACGGAAGCTCCGATACGGCGAGATGCTCAAAAAACCATAGACAATTGTCATCTTCATAAACAATGGTTACAAGCAGACGGAAAGAAAACAATCAACAACGAAAAAGCGAGGAAAACATCTGACCTTCACAACACATCTACCCCAACGCATGGCAGAGAGAGAGAGAGAAATCTACACAAATCTACGCAACATTGCACATCAACACTCCACGTTGTTCCCTGAGGGTTTCTGCAATCAACATTCATCAACATAAGAAGTTCAACATCCACGATAACATCCCTTCGATGACGTGTATCTAGCCAGACGGAAGTTGGACAGCAGAGGAACCTCGTCGACCTACTTACCAGAATCCAATAAAAAGCTAAGTACAGCCATTATTTATAACAGTTGGTATATTCATTTACAGTGTTCGGGTCTCGAGTGGCAGGTTGCTGATATAAGGTGAGCAGTGCCGTAGATTAATACCTTTGCCTTGCAGACGTAGCGGTTCCTGATACCTCATTTTTTTTCATACTTTTGTGTCCTTTTATTTTTTACGCCTGACACATTGTTAACTCTGTTCTTTTTCAGGAAAGTGCATTTATTACCTTTCATTATTGTATTTTATGATGCATTTTTCATAAGTGATGTTATTTTTTAGCGGTTATATGAATCTCGGTTGTTATTTACTTGCGTTCCTGGTTTAGATTTATGAGGTTACGTAGCGGCCGTGTTTATTCATATAGGTTTCAAGATCACTTAGAGAGTAGGCGTGCAGATAGGAAACTTAGTAGGAAAATGACTCCTCCAACCCCAAGTGGGAGCAACCCCACCACTTCCCTACAGAATCCTGTATTATTCTATTTAACACTTGTAACAGCGATGTTACCTGAACCTTTGGTTAAGTGTTTTGATGAAAAATTACAATCAGATAGCTCAGAATTAGATATCTATAGGCAAGTTCGGAAACACTTGTCCAAGTGTACAGATCTCGATCCTTCTCTGATTCAGGATTTTACAAAGCAAGAAAACAAAAATCATGCGTCTACATCACCGCAACAGGTTAACTTAGTCACTAATAATCCATCAGCAGTCATTTGTTACAATTGCAAAAAACCTGGTCATGTGATAAATGAGTGTAGGTCCCGCTATTGTTCAATCCATAACAGTACGCATCATAAGTATAGTCATTGCAATGCAAGAAAGAAGAATTTAAACAGTAACACAAACATTCAAAACACTGGTAATGACGCTAAAAAGCAACAGTACCATGGGGGAAAGAACAAACATTACAAGCAGAACAGTAATGCAGGTCAGAAACAAGTACATTCAAATCGTTCCTCGGGAAAGCCAACTTCAGGCTCAGCAGTTCCAAACAATAATGCGTCAGTGAATTTTCCGAATGCCGGCGGGCAGACAAACACCACATAGCCAGCTTAAAGGGGGAGGAGAGTGATATTGGGTTATCATCACTTTTTGAATCAGATAATAAGTTTAATGTTCTCCAAGATATGTGTGAAGACAAGAATTTTCCAGAAATCGAGGTAGTGTCTCCCAAACATGCAGAGCACGGTCCCGTAGATTTTTGCAAAATACACGCTATTATTGGCTCAGAAGAAGTTAGACCCACTTTGCATGCAGTTAGCTTAGAACACAAGCATTTCACCTTGTTTTTTGATTCAGGTAGTCCACGTAATATAATGGATTTACGTACCCATCACCTTTTATTTTCAAGATTTCCCATCGAACGCTCTGATGTTCGTTTGTCAGGAATAGGCAATAATGAATTAGATGTAATTGGTACATCTCAGATACAATACAGGTTGGGGCAACGTACTTTTACGGATACCTTTATCATAGTTGGCAATATTAATATGTACCCAGTAGTTATTATGGGATATCCATCAATGTCATTACATAACGTAATTTTAACACCCGCAAAACACGGAGTGTTTATAAAAGGGAAATTCTATCGGTCTTCACACACATTGAAATCTGTTTTGGATCAGAAGGAGACAGAGAGTAAGAAGATAACGTATATCGAAGAGCCAGTCACTTGTCTCATAAGCGATGATATTGTTACAGCAACCCAACATAACTCTCAGGCACCCGTCCTTGCTGCGTTCGCACAGACCATTGAGCCAAACACACCATCGTATCTCACGGTCAAGGTTAAAAGAAAATTGCCAGGCTCAGAGGTTTTAATTCTTCCTGATACCTTAAAGATCAATGGGCTTTCAGTCACGCAAGCATTATACACAGTAAATTCTGATCATCGGGTTAACATTGAAGTTTTTAATCACTTAAATGCTGCTTTAACAGTACATGAAAATCAACATATTGTCAATATCGAAGCATATAAACATCGAATCCTTACAGTTGCTGAAATTAACTCCACTGAATCAGCAACAGACGAATCTCTTTTAAAGGTAATTAAAGGCAAGATCGAAGCAGACATCTTAGATAGGGATATAAGCAAGAAATTTTTTGATCTTTTATCCAAATATAGTGATGTTTTTTCTACTAGTACTGGAGCTTTAGGCAAAACGGAAGTCATCGAACATCAAATTCGTTTAAAGGATAAAGACCAGGTCATTTACGTGCCTTCATATCGTCTACCGGCCAAATTTCTGAATGAAATCAATGTTGAGGTAGATAAAATGTTAAAAGAGGGGGTTATTAAGAAATCTAACAGCCCTTATAATTTTCCCTTGATAGTAGTACCAAAAAAGGACAAAACCTGGAGGATTTGTGTTGACTTTCGCAAGCTTAACGACCAAACTATCCCTGATCATTTCCCAGTACCTTGCACAGATGATATTTTGTCTCTATTAGGACAGAATAAATTTTTTACTTCCTTGGACTTACTTAAAGGCTTTCACCAGATACCCTTAGCTAAGGATAGTACCCAGTACACTGCTTTTAGTACAGCTAGAGGTCACTATGAATTCCTACGTATGCCATTTGGGCTACGTTGTGCTCCTATTACGTTCACTAGAATGATCAATATAGTGTTCGGAGATTTACTAGGGAATATTCTCCATGCTTATATGGATGAATTAGTTATATTTTCCAACACCTTGAAGGAGCATTTAAGTAAACTAGAAATAGTCCTTCAAAGGTTAAGAGAACATCATCTAAAAGTAAAAATTTCTAAATGTGAGTTTTTTAAAGACGAATTAGTCTATTTGGGTTTCATGGTATCTCGGCAAGGTCTTAAAGTAGTCCATGATAAAATCTCTGCTATTAGTAAATTTCCCGTTCCTACTAATGTTAAAGCCATACAGCAATTTCTCGGGGTTTCGGGTTATTATCGTCGGTTTATCCGAGATTATTCAGTAATAGCAGCTCCTTTAACTGATCTCATAAGGAAGGACGTAACTTTCAAATGGGAATCCCAACATCAAATTGCTTTTGATACCTTGAAAGAAAAAATCAGTTCTGCTCCTATTTTAAAGTTTCCCGATTTTACTAAAGAGTTTATTATTGCAACCGACGCATCAGATCAAGGAGTAGGAGGTGTGTTACTCCAGTGGCATGACAATAAGTTTTTCCCCATTGCTTTTTATTCTCGCAAATTAAAAATGTCAGAGAAGAAATATGCAGTAATAGATAAGGAATGCCTCGCCATTGCTAATTCGTTGGTACATTTTAAATATATAATCTATGGGTATAGTGTCAAGGTTCTGACTGATCACAAGCCCCTTACTGACTTTTTTAAAGGTTTCAATCATAGTCCTAAAAGAACTCGGTGGCACATGATTATCCAGGACTTTGGAGCTAAAATTGGATACTTACCCGGTAAAGCAAACGTAATCGCAGATGCGCTATCTCGTAACCCAGTACCAACACACTCAATACCTTTCGCTGATCTAGAAGAAATTCCAATTCCTTCGCAAGCTATGAAAATTGCTATCGAAAATGGTCAATCGTTAGCCCAAGCAACAGAGAATATTACAGATATAGAATGGAATCTAGATTCAGTACGACAAGAACAAATGAAAGATCAGAAATTAAGAGTAATAATAGATGCATTAAATAGGAATCCAGATGATAAGGAATATGTGAAATATACGAATCAATATTTCTTGATTAAGGATAACATTCTATGCCGATCCGTGGCTAGGAGAACCAGGAGTTCAACACAGTTAACTAACGACCAGGTGGTTGTACCTATCACATTAATCCCAATCGTTCTGAAATGGCTTCACAACCATCCTCTGCATGGTCATCCTGGGTTCGAAATAACCTCTCAAAAGGCCAAGTCATTATTTTACTGGTCTACTATGTTAAAAGATATTAGGACATATATTAAAAACTGTGATACATGTTTCCGTCACAAGGGCCATACTAAGAATCCTGTAGGTCTCGGAACTTATCCCGTGCCTAGCAAACCTTTTGAAAGGGTACACCTTGATTTATTGACAGGTTTTTACGAGACAGACCGGGGGAATAAAAACCTCTTGGTTATCATTGACGCCCTTACACGGTATACTGAATTAATACCACTAAAAAGTAAAACAGCCATTGAGTGCGCTAGGAAGTTTTACGAATGCTATATATGCAAACATGGAATTCCAAATATAATAATCTCTGACTCAGGTGGAGAATTCAATAATCACTTCCTTAACTCATTGTGCGAAATTCTGCAAATAAAGAAAGTCAATACGATGATATACCATCCTGAATCTAATGGATTGGTAGAACGGGTTAATAGAAAGGTGCTAGACATACTGCGTGTAAACATAGGCGGTATGGACCCAAACTGGGATATTGCAATACCCACCGTGTCCAGTACCCTAAATAACAATTATCATACTTCAATCCGTATGTCTCCCCATGAAGCTGTATATGGGATACCTGCTAGGTCACCTTTTCACATATTATCCCCGACATCTAGTTTATCAGATCCGTTGAAGGATATAATAGATGTTAGCCGAAGTAGATATCAAACACTTTATCAAAACCTCTTACAGGCTCAAGTGTTAATGAAGAATGCACATGATAAAAAAGCTAAGGTCACAAAGCCTTACCAAGAAGGAGATATAGTATATGTACAAGTCTATGTTAGAAAAGGGCTAAATTGGAAATTGTTGCCTAAGTTTGAAGGTCCTTTCATAGTTATAGAAGTTTTAATAGGTAACCGACTTAAAATTCGGAATCAGTCCGATTCAGCGGATGTTCGAACAGTATCTATCTCTCATGTGAGAGCTTAAGACAATGGTTTGTTATGAAAAAGTTAATTATTGTGTGAATTTTTACATCATTTGGATGATGCGATGTTTTTGTTTCATTATTTACAAGTTATTTTCTTTTACAGGCTCCAACATGAAGCTTGTCAAATTATACCATGCACTATTCCTCTCAATGTTTATCGTAGCTGGGAAGAGTTCTGAAATAACTTTACATCATGGTTCTATAGTAGAGGAAATGAATAATTTCTTTCTAACTGGCAGTAATATAGTTTTAGAAGTCAATATGAACGCCATTTTTACTAGCGAAAATGAAGTAATAACTTTGAAATCAGAATTGACTCTTTTTTATCAATCTCTGGCAGACTTGCATAAATCATTCTTAGCTAGCGAAGCTGAAATCTTGGCTCGTGATTTGCTAATGTGGTCAATACCTCATGACGTTACAGAAAGGCGTAACCCACTTGTTTCTAGCGGCATTAAATTTGGTTGGTTCTGTAGCAGGTCTTGGGTTAGGGATTTCAAATCGTTTAAAACTTCGCGATCACGGGGTTAAAATCGAAAATCTGGAACATCAACAAGAGATATTAGCAGGAGAACTAAACAAACAAATTCAAGCTTTGAACAGCGTAATCAGTAAAGTAAATGAACAGTCACGACGTTTCAATCAGATTCATGACACTCAAGTTTTGTTAGCAACTTTGATGTATTATCACGCTAAAATTAATCATGTATACTCGAGAGTTTCAAGCTTTATCGAAAAATCAAAAGATTACGTGGAAGCTATAACACTTGCTGCTAAAGGCGTGTTGTCTCCTCATTTGTTACCGATTAAAGATCTTACTCAGATTATCAATAATGCTCACGATAAAATGCGCTATGTTCCAGTAGTAGATTTCCATAAAGTTGAGTTTTATTACAGCTTGATTACAGTTAAAGTTGACCTTGATAAGATCATAATCGACATTCCTTTCAACCCATCAGACGCGTGGAAAGCGTATAAAATTTCGCCTTTTCCCACGTATGTATCTAACGTCTCGACACCTATTATTAATAATCTGTCAGCTCTAGTATTGGTTTCCGCCAATAAGGAAGCTTTTACGGTAGTCCGAGACCAAGCACTGTTAAATGATTGCCATGATGTTATGAATAATGTAGTGTGCAGGATCGATTTGTTTGAATTCTTAAACATTACGTCATTGAATTCATGCGAATTGGACTTGGTACTTAACAGAACCTCTCCCCATACACATGAACATTGTTTGGCTGGTTTAGTACGGTATCGTGACAATCAGTTTCGTCACAGGCTCGTGAATGGCACGTCATTCGTCTTCTCTGCAGAACCATACATCGTCACTTGCCCAGATGGTACTAGGACAACAGGACACATGTTCGTCGTTAATGATGGCTGCACTGCAACAACGTCGTCACTCTTCATCCGAGCTAGCACATCCATCATCAGAGGCCGCAACTTCTTCATCAACACATCGTGGGGAAACACTAGGCTGCAAGGTCTAACAATTCCCTACAGCAGGCCCATCGAAAACGCTATTGCATCATTAGACTTGCTGTCTCCTGCGAGCCATTCTTCTGATCACCATGATTTTCTTCTCCTCTACACATTAATTGCCGTTGGTATGTTGCTGGGAGCCGTAGGCGTAATCGTCAGCGTAATGTTTTGGAAAAAAGCACGAGAGATGAAGGAGACCATTGCGAAATCTGCTGATTCTCAAAGGTCAACGTTGGACTGGCGCAATTATATGTTCCGGGTTCAATAATGGAATTACTGGCCATTTTTTTATTAAAGCTCGAGTACACAGAGAAAGACTGAAAAGGTTCTATTTTCGGTGGTAATGTATGTGAGGAAGAGCTGAACATTTCTGGTGTTATCATTTATCTACATTTATTTCTTTAATAACCTATACTACATATGTATGTATCAATTGCGTGTAGTAGCATGTTGTTCATTCAACATTTTGCATTTTGGTTGTCCATACTGATTAATCTATCAGGATAACTGTTTGTTTATATAAACCTACCATATGGTTATTACCTCTGGATACATTTTTTAAGCATTGATTTCAATCTCTATCATTGCAAGTGTATTCATATAATCTGTGCACAAATGCTTTTACTTCGTATACGAATTGCATTATCATTTCAGGATTGCATTATCATTTCTGAATTGCATTATTTTGTTTGATTTATCCGGATTACATTATCTATATATGATTTATATGTTAATCATTAGCATTGTCAGTATAATCAATATTTGAGTTATATAACTTACCTTTTTTTCTCACTTTGCTACATTTTAGTAAGACTTGTGTTCACAAATATGCAACATATTTCAGTATTTGCTGTCTTCAGTAATTACTATATATCTCATTCACATTTTGAGTATAATGATATTTGGAAGCGTATATTTTCTTTTGCTTTCTGAGAATTTATGCTTAGCTAGTGAATGCCTGTTTTGATGATTTCGTTCCTATTGTGTTTTACGTGGCCGAGCAAATGTCATATTTCATTTATGCCACATTTAAAGAAACTACGTTTCTTAGTAAATCTAAGATAATTCCCAACATATATATCTGTATTGATCATGAAAGGAAGGCTATTGTGAAATCTCCGTTTGGTCAAACCAGACGCAGACGTCATCAATAAGTACCTGTGTAGTGCTTTAAGACAGTGCGTCATCATACATTAGCATCCGTTTGCATAAACTCAGCGTTCTCCTTTTGCTCAGAGCTGGAGGCAAAGTCACGTAGCCGTGGGAAGTCCTTGGGAACGAGGTCATATGTTTGTTCGTATGTGTGCATCTTAGTCTTGCTATGTAAAAGTGTGACAGCTTAGATTTTAGATCGACATGGGAGATCATCCCGTGCAGACCAATTGTATTCTTTTGTAAATAAGTCTTTATACGAAATACAAGAAAAACCACTATGGAGTTTGTCTGAAATCCTGCAGAACATTGGTCTGATCTTCCAAAAACAGTCTTATTTTACAGCCATGGAGAAACTGAAGATGTCATAACCAAACTCTGACTGAGTTCCAAACACAGTCCTTATAACCAAACACCTGGAGGAATTTCTGATGAAATACCTTCATACAACATTTACATTATCTTTATACAGTGTAATAGATCGATAATTAAACTTTTTAATGATATATAATTTTAATATTTTCATGCCGGGAATGAGGTTAAAACGACAATAAAAAATGCAACTTTAGGCTCGAATATCGAGAGAGAATAATAGGTGGGTAGGCTGTCAACGCAAATTGATTTATTTGGTTTTTACAGAATTTTATAAAAAAAAAAAAAATAAGTACGTATCTCACGCAAATAGGATATAAATGACGTTTTCCTCTGAGAGAGAGAGAGAATGCCTCCAGGATTTTTTGGGGTGACTCAGTTCAAATTCCTATGGCAATAACTTTCTTTGATCGCTCGGTGTAAAGTTATAATTGAAGCTACGTTAATGAATTAGGTGTCATTTTAAAGCAAAAGAGTTATTCTTTATCATGGTATATTTAAAAACACCTAAAAAGCACAAATAAGTATCGATATTACGAGTAAAAGTTAGCCGTAACGAAAAAAATCGTATTACTTTTTTTAACAATTCATGATAAATCGGAGAAAAGTGATATACCACTTCTGTTTACACCTTGTTAAAGCCTGATAAATTTACTTTCGAATGATATAATATTTACTACTATTTAAGCTATTTATGATATGATAAAGCGCTTACAAAAAATTGTACACTATAGATCATTGGCGTCGCCAGTTCACCAAGTGGAATAGCGGGTTATGTGACTCTTATTGAAAAATTCTCAGTAAATCGGAATATTAATATATCATGTCTCCCAATATATCGTGGAATAGTATGATAAATTACCTTTACACTGATATATCATTCAATAGTATTTGTGCCACATAACACTAACAAACATCGATGTAAAAATATGCTAAAAAAAAGACATTCCTACTGCTGGTACAAGTTGTCCGATCGGAGAAAGATATATTTTCAAAAAACTTGTTAAAATTACAAATATAACTATATTTACATTTTCTTTATACAGTGCAATAGATCAAAAAGTGATCTTTTCAATGATATATAATTTTAATAGATTGTATACTTGGAATGAGGCTAAAACAATTAAAAAATGCTACTTAAGGCTCAAGAGAGAGAGGGAGAGTAATGTAGATGTCTCATAAAAATGGCAGATAATGAGGTTTCTATCTGTGAGAGAGAGAGAGAGAGAGAGAGAGAGAGAGAGAGAGAGAGAGAGAGAGAGAGAGAGAGAGAGAGAGAGAGAGAGAGAGAGAGATTTTAAGTAATTTGTACCAATTCATATGAAAAATTTGGTTGAAATTGGTCCAGTGGTTTCTAAGCAAGATAACGATTTATTGCTGGAGAATATAAAGAGGGTGAATGCAGTGCAGCAAAGCATACAGTGTACTGTGGAAGGTGTACTGTAAGCAACAATCCCTTCACTAATAAAAATAATGCAAACAGTATTAATGATAATAATTATTATTATTATTATTATTATTATTATTATTATTATTATTATTATTATTATTATTATTATTATTATTATTATTATTATTATTATTATTCATTAATGAATAGACCTTAACAATAAGATGGACCTTCATTAATACATATATATACATATATTCATTATATCTATATAAACACATATATTCATTATATCTATATATACATATATTCATTATATCTATATACACATATATAATTGTCCTATAGGGATAAATAGGAAAATAATGATAAAATCTATATAAAATCTATCCTATGGGTTAATGCAATACTAAGGACCTAAAAATTATGACAAGACTTTTCTTCCTGTATATAACTATTTACAGACACCTTTAATAGACGTGTTTATAGATAAATAGTATTGTATGTATAGACGTACACCTTAAATAGATGTTGATAGATAAATAGTATTGTATGTATAGAAATACTCCTTAAATAGACATTTTTATAGATAAATTAAATTGTATGTATAGACATACTCCTTAAATAGACATGTTTATAGATAAATAGTAATGTATGTATAGCCATACTCCTTAAATAGACATTTTTATAGATAAATTGTATGTATAGGCATCACAAATCATTTATACCTCAGCCTTTCCTTTATAGGATTCAACATGAAATAATGAGTTGTAGTGAGTTGGAGAGTGAGTTAGAGAGTTGGAGAGGGAGTTGTAGTGAGTTGGGGAGTTGAAAAGTGAGTTGTAATGAGTTGGAGAGTTGGAGAGTGAGTTGTAGTGAGTTGGGAGTTGGAAAGTGAGTTGTAGTGAGTTACAGAGTTGGTAATGAGTTGTAGTGAGTTAGAGAGTTGGAGAGTGAGTTATAGTGAGTTGGAGAGTTGGTAACGAGTTGTAGTGAGTTGGAGAGTTGGTAATGAGATGCAGTGAGTTGGAGAGTTGGAGAGTGAGTTGGAGAGTTGGTAATGAGCTGCAGTGAGTTGGAGAGTTGGAGAGTGAGTTGGAGAGTTGGTAATGAGTTGTAGTGAGTTGGGGAGTTAGAAAGTGAGTTGTAGTGAGTTGGAGAGTTGGTAATGAGTTGTAGTGAGTTGGAGAGTTGGAGAGTGAGTTGTAGTGAGTTGGAGAGTTTGTAATGAGTTGTAGTGAGTTGGAGAGTTGGTAATGAGCTGCAGTGAGTTGGAGAGTTGGAGAGTGAGTTGTAGTGGGTTGGAGAGTTGGTAATGAGTATGTAGTGAGTTGGAGAGTGAGTTAGAGAGTTGGTAATAAGTTGTAGTGAGTTAGAGAGTTGGTAATGAGTTGTAGTGAGTTGGAGAGTTGGAGAGTGAGTTGTAGTGAGTTGGAGAGTGAGTTGTAGTAAGTTGAAGAGTTGGTAATGAGTTGTAGTGAGTTGGAGAGATGGAGAGGGAGTTGGAGAGTTGGTAATGAGCTGCAGTGAGTTGGAGAGTTGGAGAGTGAGTTGTAGTGAGTTGGAGAGTTGGAGAGTGAGTTGTAGTGAGTTGGAGAGTTGGTAATGAGTTGTAGTGAGTTGAAGAGTTGGTAATGAGTTGTAGTGTGAGTTGGAGAGTGAGTTGGAGAGTTGATAATGAGTTTTAGTGAGTTGGAGAGTTGGAGAGTGAGTTGGAGAGTTGGTAATGAGTAGTAGTGAGTTGGAGAGATGGAGAGTTGGTAATGAGTTGTAGTGAGTTGGAGAGTGAGTTGGGGAGTTGGTAATGAGTAGTAGTGAGTTGGAGAGTGAGTTGGAGAGTGAGTTGGGGAGTTGGTAATGAGTAGTAGTGAGTTGGAGAGTGAGTTGGAGAGTTGGTAATGAGTTGGAGAGTTGGTAATGAGTTGGAGAGTTGGGAATGAGTAATTGAGAGTTTATCTAATTTCTCCCATAAGCCTTTAATAATTTGATTTTCCCCACAAGGTCCACAGCAATCTGTGATGGTGAGGATGTCAATGGGAGATTTTTATTTTCTTCTGAATATCTTTTTTCATCAAAATGATTTTCATAAAAATTACATTTAATAATAATAATAATAATAATAATAATAATAATAATAATAATAATAATAATAATAATAATAATAATAATAATAATAATAATAATAATAATAATAATAATAATAATAATAATGAAATCCCTTAATAATAATAAAAAGCAAAGGAATTGAAATTTATGCAAATGAGATATTAAGCAATTCATACCAATTCATAAACAATTTGGTCGAAATTGGTCCAGTAGTTTCTAAGCAAGATAAAGATTTATTACTGGAGAATATAAAGAGGCAGAAAGCAGTGCAGCAAAGCATACTGTGTGCTGTGGAAGGTGTACTGTAAGCAACACTCCCCTTTTCCAATAATTCCCTGGGGCATCCAAGAAGTCATTATTACTCCCAAATCTACTGCTTTTCCAGTCAACTTTCCCCAGACACCTTCTCACTACACGTACAAACCATCTCAGTCGCTGAGATTAAAGTTCTCTAAAGCACTTGCTTAAGGGGAAGCTTTATAAAGCTTTATATAAAGCTCTGATTTAACAATATAAGCCCAAATTTGAGCTAGAAATTTTGCATCAAAGCAATGATAGAATCAGTGAAATGCTTTTAAGATGCACTACAGCTTGCAGAAGGAATCACAATTCACTATATGAGTTTACAGTGTCTCATCCTGAATCACAATTCACTATATGAGTTTGCAGTGTCTCACCCTAAATAACAATTCACTATGAGTTTACAGTGTCTCATCCTGAATCACAATTCACTATATGAGTTTGCAGTGTCTCACCCTAAATAACAATTCACTATGAGTTTACAGTATCTCATCCTGAATCACAATTCACTATATGAGTTTACAATGTCTCACCATAAATAACTGGACCATATGAATATCATGGAACAACAACAGTGGTTTCCAAAATGGTCAGTATTTGACAGAACAAGCACAACCTATGAAACATTACATAGAAACCACTCATCGCCTGTAACAGCTCAGGTTATATACCATTAATGCCTCTTAGACAGGCATACGAATGCTTGCAATTTCAAAAGCAGGTTTTAAACAGTTCATGCCTTGCACAGTTTTCAGCTAAACCATAAGGCGGTCACTGATCTCAGTAGTATTTCCCTAAGGGGCTACAAACATCCCCTAACCATTACACATACACACACACATACACACACAAAGAAAACACAGACATTCACCCAGCAACCGACCTCTGAACTTGAGACGCCCTCAGAAACTTACTTTGCCAACTGGTTCTGATTATTCCACTGCCTGGAACCTTCCAGCTTATCCAGGAGTTCCTCTGGTCTGGAAGCACCCACCAGGAGACTCTGGAATGGAAGCACAGAAGAAACATTAGTTCCAGTTTGAGAAAAGTCCTGAAGCACATAGAGAGATTTGTAGCTTATTTCTATTTATATTTGCTGTCAGAGTTTCAGCCTGATATTTTATTAGGTAACAGACACACACAGACACATTCACAGACACAGACATGATGGAGTTAATCCCTTTAATAATGATACTTTCATTATAACCATTTCTAATGTCATTATACAAAACCACAAGAAAAATCAATACAAATATTGTGGATAATTTACCAAAAGTCTGGACATCGTTTTACTCAAGACACAGAATATTATTATTATTATTATTATTATTATTATTATTATTATTATTATTATTATTATTATTATTATTATTATTATTATTATTTGTTGATTACAGTGTGCCCTAAAAATGTACGTCATATGCTGTACTGACACTGAACTAATAGTGAATCTCCTGTTGCATGAATAATAGTGAACTAATAGTGAATCTCCTGTTGCATGACTACTAGTGAACTAATAGTGAAACCCCTGTTTCATAACTAATAGTGAATCTGTTGCACTAAATAGTGAACTAATAGCGAATCTCCTGTTGAATGGCTAATAGTGAACTAATAGTGAATCTCCTGTTGCATGACTAATAGTGAACTAATAGTGAATCTCCTTTTATAACTAATAGTGAACTAATAGTGAACTAATAGTGAATTTCCTGTTGCATGATTACTAGTGAACTAATAGTGAATCCCTGTTTCATAACTAATAGTAAATCTGTTGCACTACTAATAGTGAACTAATAGTGAATCTCCTGTTGCATGGCTAATAGTGAACTAATAGTGAATCTCCTGTTGCATGACTAATAGTGAACTAATAGTGAATCTCCTTTTATACTGAACAAATAGTGAAATTCCTGACTAATAGTGAATTAATAGTTAATCTCCTGTTGCTTGACTAATAGTGAACTAATAGTGAATCTCCTGTTTAATGATTAATAGTGAACTAATAGTGAATTTTGTTGCATAACAAATTGTAACTAATAGTGAATCTCCTGTTTCATGACTAATAGTGAATATCCTGTTGCATGACTAATAGTGAACTAATAGTGAATCTCCTGTCTAATGATTAATAGTGAATCTCCTGTTGCATGACTAATAGTGAACTAATAGTGAATCTCCTGTTTGTAACTAATAGTGAATTTTCTATTGCTTAACAAATAGTAACTAATAGTGAATCTCCTGTTGCATGACTAATAGTGAACTAATAGTGAACTAATAGTGAATCTCCTGTTTTATAACTAATAGTGAATCTCTTGTTTTATAACTAATAGTGAATCTCCTGTTTTATAACTAATAGTGAATCTCCTGTTGCGTGACAAATAGTGAACAAAAGTGTGAATCTCCTGTTGCATGACAAATAGTGAACAAAAGTGTGAATCTCCTGTTGCATGACTAATAGTGAACTAATAGTGAATTTCTTATTGCATGATTAATAGTGAACTAATAGTGAACCTCCTGTTGTTTGACTAATAATGAACTAATAGTAAATCTCCTGTTTTATGACTAATAATGAACTAATAGCAAGTCTCCTGGTGCACGACTAATAGTGAACTAGTAGTGAATCTCCTTTGTCATAACTAATAATGAACCTCCTGTTGTATAACTGATAGTGAAATAATAGTGAATCTCCTGTTTCATAATTAATAGTGAATCTCCTGTTGTATGACTGATAGTGAACTAATAGAGAATTTCCTTTTGCATGGCTAATGGTGAACTAATAGTGAATTTCCTGTTGCATGACTAATAGTGAACTAAAAGTGAATATTTTTTGGCATGACTAATAGTGAACTAAGTGAATCTCCTTTTTCATAACTAAAAGTGAATCTCCTGTTGCATGACTAATAATGAACTAATAGTGAGTCTCCAGTATAGTGAACTAATAGTGAATCTCCATTTCATAATAGTGAATCTCATATTGCATGATTGATAGTGAAATAATAGTGAACCTCCTGTTGCATGACAAATAGTGAATCTCATGTTGCATGACTAATAATGAACTAATAGTGAGTCTCCAGTATAGTGAACTAATAGTGAATCTCCTTTTTCATAATAGTGAATCTCATATTGCATAACTGATAGTGAAATAATAGTGAACCTCCTGTTGCATGACTAGTAGTGAATCTCATGTTGCACGACTAATAGTGAACTAATAGTAAATCTCCTGTTTCACAACTGTAAAATATTAAACATTTTTCTGTCATTTACATTCAACATACAAAGCTCCACCTCCATTTACACATAACCACATACCTATGAGGAGTTAATTAGCAATTATGTTGTTTTGAAAGCTATTAACTCTCCTCATTAAGTAAATAAGCATTGAATTAACTCCTTTATTATGAAAGCCAGATTTATAAAGGGATGAGAAAGCTTCATCCAGAACATTTTTCATTGTTTTATTTTGGATAATTTAAGGAAATTTAATTTAGTGATTAATCTCTGAACATTTTTCATTGTTTTATTATGGATAATTTAAGGAAATTTAATTTAGTGATTAATCTCTGAACACCTTCAATTGTTTTATTTTGAATAATTTAAGGAAATTTAATTTAGTGATTAATCTCTGAACATTTTCAATTGTTTTATTTTGGATAATTTAAGGAAATTTAATTTAGTGATTAATCTCTGAACATTTTTAATTGTTTTATTTTGGATAATTTAAGGAAATTTAATTTAGTGATTAATCTCTGAACATTTTTCATTGTTTTATTTTGGATAATTTAAGGAAATTTAATTTACTGATTAATATCTGGTCCTATTTAATTACTATGTACCTATAAAGCCAAAAATTCCCTGGGCATAGCTTGGCATACGTGGAAATGCCCACCGTACCCTCAGCTAACCTGGAATTACTGCAGTATGAATTCTATCTGGCTTAGGATGGCATACTGTAGGCATTAATCATCTGAGAAAGGCTTTATCGGCTTTTAAATATAAATATAGACATAAATGTCTCCTGTCTGAGGGTATCAAGGTTAGGTCAGGCTATTTAAGATCCTGTGGGGCCTGACACTTAAATAGCCAGTTAGGGCTACTAGGTTATATTCTTTGATGATTCTAGCCTTATAATTAGGCCCAAGTAGCAACCAGTAAATTAAATAGGAATGAATAAATATGCCTGAAAGGAAGATAGTGGCTTTATAGCCTTAATACTTGGCTACTGATGGCAAGGTCTGCTACCCTAGTAGGAGCATCTGGCTATTAGGATTCAGAAGAATTCAGAGCATTCCAGGTCATGATTCCTACTTCAAATAATCCCTGCCACTACGAAACTCATTTCAGGGTGAAAATAAGATAAAATTAAGACCGATTTTATTTAAATTTAATCGATGAGAATCGATCTCTGAGGCCTAAAATGGCGCCGACGTTCGGTGACGTCATTCCAGGATAATCCTAATCAAATACTATTTAACCCATTTGGGTCAAATTCTGCCGCTAATTAACGCATTCGAGGGTAAAAACATATAGAAATTAAAGAGTATTTCTTAAAAATGGGGCGATTTCATTTGCCAGGACAATGTTATGATGGATATCATGGATACAAGTAACAAATTAATAGGTATTTGTTGGATTAACGGTCGGCCATGTTGGATTTATCTCTATGCGAAAGAGTTATTGCTCGTTTTTCGTTATCGATTTCCGTTCGTCATTTAATTTTTAAAATTGTTTCTTCATTACGATGTATTTAAAGAAGATATTTCGCACCATATTAAATAAATTTCATTTAAAAGACGAACAATGGCGGTATATTTGTCTGCCTCGACAGCAGACGACATGACTTGAGGCCATTCCATGTCGAAGCCAGTAAGATTTTCTTAGATAATTGGAATGAAAAGAGTAATAACGAAGTTAAACAGAATCAAATACATTATCATTACTATGATAATGAAATAAAAATGGTAATAACGAAGTTAAAAGGAATCAAATACGTTATAATGACGACGATAATGATTTTCAAACCCTATAAATACATTGTACTCCACCCAATACGCCATATTTGAGGATATGACTCGGCCAAATGGGCATAAAAATGATTCGCTTTCCCGTCCATTATTTTATTCAGTGACCCAGTTTTTACCTACATTATGGCTTCTGAACCATCTACGATACATTTCCCAAATTTGTACTGCTCCAGTTCATTCATTTTCAATATAATTACGAAGAAATGAAAGCATTTTGTCGGCCCCGATCGTCGACGACGTCTGATTTTGGCGCCATTTTTGAAGAACGAAATTGAAGGATGAAATTGACGAATATTGACGAAGATAAGCCTAATTTAACGGAATGAGGTTCGTTACATGAACGATACTGAATTATATAACGCATAAATGAGTTATATAACGTTAAATACGTCCTGTCGAGTGTTAAATCAACTCAAATATGTCAGAGCAATTTGCACTGAGCCGGTCTTGGGAAACCACACCTCTATTTCGATTTTCCTTATCGATTTTCGTCCGGCTTCCCGTTTTGAAAGTCGTTTTCTCAATCCCGATGTATTTTTCTAACAGTTTGACACTAATTCAATAGATAAGTCACTTTAACAAGATTAAAAGGAGCCTTTTTTTGTACGGCGCAGACGATATTTCATTTTCCCGCCATTCCAGTGAGATGGACGATGACGTCACCTGTAGACCCTCCACAGGCCACCAAGGGATCGACCGAAATCGCAATAAAACGAATCAGAACGACGATAAACGGGAAAAAATCCGTTCTAACAACACTAATAAGGATTTATAACCTTTAAAAACACTTTAAACCTCCAAATTCAACCTATTTTAGCGTTAAAATCGGTCTAAAATGGATTAGCTGAACACGGTCCCTTAAGATCAGAATCGTACATCCCCCACGAGCCAGGCCACCACGATACATTTGATGACTGAGTTAAATAAGTGGTAACGAAGACAAACGTAATAAATTCGTTATAAATGCAACTGAAAATGAGAGAGAGAATGTAAGAGAGAAGGAGGAAGGTGTAAAATAGCGTTTTTAATCGCTACCGAAATCCTCGGGAAAGAAGGATTATCGATGATAAATTTTTTGATTCATACTCGAATGCGTCGCTTTTTCATCCATTATTTTATTTAACGACCCAATTTTTATCTATTTCATGGCTTCTGAATCGTCTATGATATATTTCCCAAATTTATACGGCTCTAATTCCGTCAATTTCAAATTATTTGAATAGAAATGAGGCCATTTTCGTCGTCCCTGATTGCAGACGACGTAGAGCGAGAGAGGGAGAGAGAGAGAAAGAATAACTAACATCTTTTTCGGCGAGGATACTATTTCACTGAACGAAAATTCCTACCAATTATTTTTTCAATCGCTCCGTATGACGTCATATTTGAAGCTATGATAATGAATTAGGTGTCATTTTAAAGCTAAAGAGTTGGTCTTTATCATGATATGCTTGAAATCACGAAAAAATTAAAATTAAATATCGATATTACGAGTAAATGTTAGCCGTAACGAAAAAAAATCGTACTACTTTCTTTAACAATTTATGATAAATCGTAGAAAAATCATATATCACTTCTGTTTACACCTTGTTAAAGCCCGATAAATTACCTTTCAGTGATATACTATTTACTACTATTTGAGCTACGTATGGTATGATAAAACGCTTTCAAAAAAACTGTAAAATATAGATCAGTGGCGTCGTTAAGTTCGCCGAGAGGAATAGCTGTTTATGTGACTCTTATTAAAAAATTCTCAGTAAATCGGAATATTAATATATCATGTTTCCCAATATATCGTGAAATAGTATGATAAATTACCTTTACACTGATATATAATTCAATATCATTTGTGCCACATGATAAGCAACAAACATAGATACAAAAATGTAAAAATTTAAAAAAAAATACATTCCCACCGCTGGTACGAGTTGGCTGATCGGAGAAAGATATATTTTTAAAAAATTTGGCAAAATTACAGATAGTAATATATTTGCTTTATCTTTATACAGTTAAATAGATCGATAACTGAAATTTTTAATGATATATAATTTTAATAGATTTCCTGCCGGGAGTGAGGTTAAAACAACAATAAAAAATGCAACTTTAGGCTCAAATATCGAGGGAGAATAATCGGTTGTGGTGGGTGACGAACGCAATAGAGAGAGAGAGAGAGAGAGAGAGAGAGAGAGAGAGAGAGAGAGAGAGAGAGAGAGAGAGAGAGAGAGAGAGAGAGAGAGAGAGTTATAACAGCCTCAGTATGATCTAATTTGGCCTATAACCTTAAATTTGGCCGGGATTGTTCCAGTGATTATGAAGGTTGTAAACAGTTTAAATAACTATAACAGGTCATCACTGACCTACAACCCATATGTCATGTCATAATTAACCTGTATCTATAACCAGTTGTTACAGCCTAGGAGATGACACTGACCTATCCTACATAAGGTATCATTTGACATAATACACCACATTTAAGTGCCTTATTCTTAAGAAAAATGTCAAATTAGGTCAAATAAGGTAAAATAACCACATACCAGACTCTGCAGAGGATTGTGAGAGCCTAAAATTTATTTAAGTCTTTAATAAAACCCAATTATGGGGCATTAATTGGTCACTGAACACTGAATGTGACCTATATTGACCCCAATTAGACCCAGAATCTAGTAAATTCCACAGTATCTGAGCATTTATTACCACTCACTAGAACTGAACCA
Organism: Macrobrachium rosenbergii; assembly: GCA_039081455.1. Taxonomy (NCBI): domain Eukaryota; kingdom Metazoa; phylum Arthropoda; class Malacostraca; order Decapoda; family Palaemonidae; genus Macrobrachium; species Macrobrachium rosenbergii. The sequence goes on along the minus strand of JANJGK010000053.1, from coordinate 125,369 downwards.
ATTTTACCCTTCAATGATACCCAATTTGGGTAATTTATTGGTCAAAACCCATAAATACCTTTGGGCATGATCAAGTATGACCCAGATAACCCAATGTGGTCCTGTTTGACCTTGAATCTATGAAATTCCTCAAATTTTGGGCAGTTTTGACAATTTGATGACCCCTAACTTCCTTCACACTTCAATAAAACCCTATTTTGGGCTATAAATTGGTCAATGAATGCCCAAATTGTGACCAACGTAACCCAATATGACACAATGTGATCTAAATTGACACAATGTGGCACCAATTTGACCCAGAATCTATCATTTTCCTCGAATTTGGGGCATTTTTGACAATTTAATGGGCCCCCTACTCACTCCACACATCAATAAAACCCTATTTTGGGTCATAAATTGGTCAATGAATGCCCAAAATGTGACCAACATAACCCAGTGTGACCCATTATGACACAATGTGATCTAAATTGACACAATGTGACAACAATTTGATCAAGAATCTATCATTTTCCTCGAATTTTGGGCAGTTTTGACAATTTCATGGGCCCCTACTCACTTCACACTTCCATGAAACCCTATTTTGGGTTATAAATTGGTCAATGAATGCCCAAAATGTGACCTAATGTGACTCAGCATGATCCCAACATGACCCAGAATAAAAAGACATTGCAAAATAATGAATAAACTTACAATTAATTCCATAAAAAAGTCACTATTTTCACTCTAGCTATAAACACTAAGTCTTGTGACTCTTGTCCCAGACTATTGGAAAATCATTGCCCAATTCTCCCTGGACCAATCAGGAGACAGGATTACAAACTCTCGTTTCTGATTGGCTGAGAACTTGAGCTTTTCAATAAGGGTATTTAAAAGCCATCCTCCCATTGGCTGGCCTGTGTAAAGAAGAGTTCTGATTGGTTGTTGAGACAAGAAGGTCAGTCTTGTCAGAGTTTTCAGTGGAGAGTTGTTTGTTTGGGTAACAATTGTTACTCTTAAATATTGTATATAAAATAAACTACCTGCTTTTTTGTTAAATAATTAATGTATTATGGAAGAAAATTTATTAATACATTAATCTGTGAAGAAAAACAACGATTTTAACGAAGACAAAACAACAAACACAAAAAAATATTAAAAGATTTTTGGTGAAACTTAGAAAATCTAGGTAACAGTTGTTACTAAATATTAAATATAAAATAAACTACTTGTTTTCACGCTAATAAATTAATTTATTATGGAAGGAAATTTATTATTACATTAATTAATCAAAAACAACACCACAAAACAAATGACAAAACAAAAAAAAAAACGAAAATACTAAAATTAATTCATCCCTAACAAGTGAACAATATGGCTGTCTGTAGCCAACTAAGACCTTTACTGCAATTATAATATTTAGGTGATTTTCTATATATTTAACAAAACACTTACTATATAGCCCATAAAATACACAGATACACATGTGTGTGTATGAGTGTGTATATGCCAGTGTATTGTGTATAGACATAGATACACATATATAAATATATAGGCCTACAAACACTACTTCAAATGTAAACAAAAGCTAATACACCTGTGTATATACATACTCATGTGTATATACATACATCTGTATACATATACACGTGTATGTGCCAGTATATACACCTACACATTAATAGAATCACATATAAGCCTACAAAACATTAACAAATACACAAATTTGTATTTATATGAATTAAATTGTGCAGAAAATGGATACAATCACAGAATACATACATGAATACACATACATACACATATAGCTATATACACATACATACACATATATACAAATATATAAACAAATGGCTTAGATATCCCATTAACATAGTCTATGGAGACATAATTGCATTTTCTATGTAATAATTCAATGCATGATTATCCTATTGCTGTTTGAGAGAGAGAGAGAGAGAGAGAGAGAGAGAGAGAGAGAGAGAGAGAGAGAGAGAGATAGAGAGAGAGAGAAATTACTACTTTTAGAGAGAGATAACCATTGCTTTGAGAGAGAGAGAGAGAGAGAGAGAGAGAGAGAGAGAGAGAGAGAGAGAGAGAGAGAGAGAGAGAGAGAGAGAGAGAGAGAGAGAGAGAGTGAAACCATTGCTTTGGGAGAGAGAGAAACCATTGCTTTGGGAGAGAGAGAAACCATTGCTTTGAGAGAGAGAGAGAGAGAAATTACTAATTTTAGAGAGAGATAACCATTGCTTTGAGAGAGAGATTACTACATTGCTTTGAGAGAGAGAGAGAAACCTTTGCTTTATGAGAGAGAGAGAGAGAGAGAAATTACTACTTTTAGAGAGATAAACCATTGCTTTGAGAGAGCGAGAGAAATTACTACTTTTAGAGATAACCATTGCTTTGAGAGAGCGAGAGAAATTACTACTTTTAGAGATAACCATTGCTTTGAGAGAGAGAGAGAGAGAGAGAGAGAGAGAGAGAGAGAGAGAGAGAGAGAGAGAGAAATTACTACTTTTAGAGAGAGATAACCATTGCTTTGAGAGAGAGAGAGCACGAGAGAAATTACTACTTTTAGAGAGAGATAACCATTGCTTTGAGAGAGCGAGAGAAATGACTACTTTTAGAGATAACCATTGCTTTGAGAGAGAGAGAGAGAGAGAGAGAGAGAGAGAGAGAGAGAGAGAGAGAGAGAGAGAGAGAGAGAGAGAGAGAAACGGACTAACTACCCACCAACTCTAAATTTCCACCTCTTACCTGTAGGATTCAACCCAATTCCTGTAATCCTGTTTCTCTGATTTTGTTGAAGGATTCAACCTCTTAAATCCTTCTTTGATTTTGTTGGAGGATTTAAATCTCATTAATCCCCTTTCCATTCATTTCTATCTTGTCCCTCCATGCATACAGCATACTCATTAATCCTACTTTCCTCAGGATTTATTGTGTCCAATATACCCAGATTTATGACGGTAAACCCTGCGTATTCTAAGCAGAGTTTCTGGATTCACTTCAAAAATCTACAATAGCCTACATCACCAATCCCAAGACACTTCGTTTATCAAAACTTCACCTCGACAAGAACTCTTCAACATCACATCGATGTTGCACCCAGATGATTGCAATAACCTCAATGTTACTAGAAAATTATGTAATTTTAATGCGTACTTTCATGTTGTAAAGCAATTACTTACTGACGGATGCGACAAGGTAGTCTTCATTAACTGCAATCATGATGGCAGACAAGGCTTTGCTCCCCATGACAGTGCCAACCTTGCAGAAAAGATTCTGGCAAAATCTTGTGGTCCAACTTTCTCAGCTAAAATTCGCTGAACGATTTACACCGTCTCCTCAGCATCGCAGTTATTGTGGGGGAATGCGATTGACCACAGCTCCTTAACCCCAACCTCGTCAGTTTCAAAACCTGTGGTCGTACCACCCAAACTCATTATCAACCACCAGACTTGACCTGCAACAACCAGTGTGTGGTGCGGACCAAAACTCCACCCTTGTTCCCTTAGACAGTTTCATCCAGGGACACTACAAAACCCATTGGCATTCTGATCATACGATGCAATCTAATCACTGGACTGATACAACTTCTAACACCCTTCAAGTCATTGCATACCAGCCAAAAACATTTTTTTTGTCAAGTGTTTTATGCAGAGGTATTGGTCTATGTATTTTCCCTCAAGTACAGGGCATGAAAGAATGGGGAAGGAGACATATTTATGCATATTATCACGTTGCAAAGCAATTGCTCGTATTTTGGTTTCCGTTTCGGCTGACTCAGATCATCACTTGATGATAAAATCAGGGATGGATTAAAGAGACACAGTTTAACCAAGTTTTAATTCACATTATACTTTCTTTGGTTTTAATAAACCTTATACTTTCTTCGGTTCTGAAAAGACCACGGAAGAAGAGGATTTTTAAAAGAACATCGATTCGTTTTGTCAGTTTTCGTAAACAGATTCGACATAAAAAAATGTCATTTCGATAGACAAAGTCAAATCTTTTTCGTAAGCCACTACGAATTAAATGTTTTTTGTGATGTTTTTCCATAAGCTATTATTTTGTAAATAAAATTTTTCCTCTCTTATGATAGCTTGGGTACTCTGCCCTACAATGGAAAACTGCAGTATCTGCAAAAATGTCCAGAATTGATATATGACACCTATAGGGCTCACGAAACACTAATACACAAATTACTGCAGTTTCAGAATGATTCTGCAATGTTTTGCATGAGTAATTAGGGGGTCCCATTTGCAGGATCTGCAAAATCAGTGGTAAGGCAATGGAGTATCTACCATTTTCCTCAGTTTTGTATTTTTCCAGATACTGTACTGTAGTCTATAATAATATAATAATAATATTTACAATACTCTTCTGACCACAATTACAAGTTATGTAAACATACACCACCTTGGAATACTTTATAAACACACAAAATCTAAATAACATCTAAAACAGATCTCCATTTCCTTGTTGATTCAGGAAAAGAATAAACTTCACAGCTAAATTATTATTACTACTATTAATATAAAATATTACTCATAAGATGAATCCTATTCATACGGAACAAGCCCACCAAAGGGGCCACTGACTTGAAATTCTAGAAGCTTCCAAAGATTATTATGGTGTTCATTGAGAAGTAAAAAGCAAAATGAAATACAGAAATGACAGCTGCCACTTATTTAAAGTTGTACGGGGAAAGAGTTTTATCTTTACTACTAAATAGTTTTACTAGTTTTACCGATCTCCAAATATTTAAACAAGGTGCAAATTCCTCTCCTTTCTCTGCTGACGTCTCCTGACTTTTGGGTGTACCAATTTTAGTCTCTATTCCCGAATAATTATTGATCAACTTTTCCTATAGTTTATCTATCTCTGCAGGCTGATTCCACCTTGGAGCTCTCTTGGGTTAATAGTCCTTTAACTTTGTCCATACGGGTTTTCAGCTGAAGATTTAAAGCAATAAAAGAGAAAGATCCTTTGGAAGTTTTAGGAAAAGGAAGATGGACACCACTGTATTTCACCAACACGCTGACAAAGTACCATATTTTTGCAATCGGATGTTTTCAAATCCTTAGAGACAGCTAAAAGCATAAAAAAACCTATGACTATGGAATATTCAGCTGCGGGACAGCATGGCTGTACGTCACAGCCTAAAGGACCTCTTTGACGAACAAGGATGTCTAAAAAGTAGTTCACCTCGGCCTACACAACGGCATAAACCACAGGAGAAGCAAACAATTATGACGAGGAATATTCCCTGGAACATTTATTAAACCGAAAAGCTGTTAAAACAAGCTGAATTAACAGACCAAATCCCAGACTTTGGTGCCGAGCTGTGGAGACAGGGTTCTCCATTTCTCACAGACCACAGAGTGGACGTTAAGCCCCATACCTAAATATTAGGTCTTGCACCACCACGACCCATCTGCTGTACTTCTAAGCTGACCTTGTAAGTGACAAATATAAAAACACTTCTAAGATTTGAACCAATTCCACAGAGCAAATGACCTGAAGAGGGCCCTAGACCAGGTCTGACACCATTTCACAAAGAAGATGACCTGCAGAGGCCTGCTTTGACCAGACTTTACGAATTCCACATAAAAAATGACCTGACATTTGCCTACTGAGACCAGATTTGACACCATTTCACAAACAAAATGACCTGACATATGCCTACTGAGACCACATTTGACCCAATTTCACACAGAAATAGACCTGCAGAAACCTGCTTTACAAATTCCACATAGAAAATTACCTGACATTTGCCTACTGAGACCAGATTTGACCCAATTTCACACAGAAATTACCCTGCAGACTTTACAAATTCCACATAGAAAATGACCTGACATTTGCCTGCTGAGACCACATTTGACCCAATTTCACACAGAAATTAACCTGCAGAGGCCTACTTTGACCAGACTTTACAAATTCCACATAGAAAATGACCTGACATTTGCCTGCTGAGACCAGATTTGACCCAATTTCACACAGAAATTAACCTGCAGAGACCTGCTTTGACCAGACTTTACAAATTCCACAAAGAAAATGACCTGACATCTGCCTACTGAGACCACATTTGACCCAATTTCACAAAGATATCGACCAGAACAAGGCTGAAACAAAAGAAGTCTGGTACAGAATATATACAACAACTCACTATACAAGTATGTCGATAAACTCAAACCTAACGTTACCAACTTAGAAAATCTAAAAATTAATTATTTCACATACATTTAACTCATAAAAACAGTGTACGTTAAACTGATGGACATTTTTACAGAACGTATTTAGAATCTCAATTTGAATTTATGAGCAAATACGTTTTTCTAGATCACTTTGTGCTAAGTGACTTTCCACAGCAAAAGGTTGGCTTTGGTACCATTATACAGCTGAATTCTTGCACTTTATTATTCTGTGTTCATAAAATGAAAATAACTTTATACCATAGCTCAAAATGATGTGTGAAACTGGCTGAAAATCTTCTCCTGATGACACTGACTTATATATCAACAGCCTCAATAAGATGGGAAAACTAGATCGAATTAAAGTTTTAAAAAGTTGTTAAAATTACGATTTTGGTGTCATCGTAAAGCTTAATACTTGTACTTTATAAATATATCTTCATAAAAGGAATACAACAAGTCTCATACATCAAAATGATGAGCCGAAGTTGGTTTAAAACCTCTACAAATGACAGATACTTGTAAGTCACTGGGGTCAACTTTCAGCCAAATTCGTGTATCATGAACATACCCCAACAATGTACAAGCATTCAGCTTCATAATGGTACCAAAACCAACCTTTTACTATGGAAAGTCACTTAGCAGATAGCAATCTAGAAATAGAGTGTTCGCCCAAAAATTCAATTTTAGAAGCTTAAGGTGTTCTGTAAAAATGTCCATCGGTTTCACCTACACCGATTTTATGAGTTAAATTTAGGTGTAATAATTAGTTTTTAGATTTTTTAAGTTGGTAAAGTTAGATTTGACTTTAATTCTTCAGATTTTTTGGATGTGCTTGTCGGCGCAAAGCCTAGAGTCCAAATGCAAGAATATGGAGTACAGTAATTCTGATGTCCATGGTAGGATTTGAATCCACATCCAGAGTACAAGAACAAGGTCACTTTGCCAACCTCACCTCGGCACCATTAAGAGGGCAATGTGGTTATTACAATTACATATCTGTATACGTTTCCCCAAAACGTATGAAGGAGAACTAGGCAATATTTGTTACAAATCCATCACACACAAAAAATATAAATGACCACAATACAGATGTGTTACCAGAGGCTTATGGGTAGAACAAATTGCCCAAAATTGACCAAATTTCACAATTTTGGGGCATTTTTGACAATTCGATGGCCCCAAACTTTACTAAAGCCTTCTATAACTCTCATTATAGAGGCATTAACTCATCAAAAACTCAAAAATGTGAACCAACTTGACCTAACCTGATCCAAAATCCACCAATTTTCATGAATTTTGGGCATTTTTTGACAATTTAATCTCCCATCAAACAGCACAATCTTCAATTTTACCCAATTTTGGTCATAGTGGTCACAAAATGTTACTGTGAGATGAGAATCCTAACTAAGTGGTCTGGTTAAAATCTCTTTTAAAATTCTATACAAATGGCTGGCCCAGAGAGAACGCACTTTAAAATACCAAACATTCATTTTGAATGCTTCTCTCCCCTTTCTAACATTTGACAACATTCCAACATAGTCAACTGATGATTACAAAGTGACAACATTCCAACATAATTAACTGATGATTACAAAGTAAGATTTTCATCAGCTATATAATTATGCACTGTGGAGTACCAATAAAATAACTAAAGTTTCAACTTATCACAAGGTTTTATAAAGATATGCCAACTGGACATTGAATTGTCAACTCAGTTCTTACAATTGTAACAACATAACAAGTGAACATCCATCACTGACTTGCAAAAGCAACTTTCCACACACTATGATATTCATTTACAAAATGGGAACACAAAACAGTACAAATATACCATAATAATTATTAAAAAATTACAGTATACAGCAATTACAAAAACACTTGAAAAACCAAATCACAATGGCAATTGTACATAATATACTTTTTGTCAGTTTCACAGACAATTTTGAACTTGAAAAAAGTCCTGCATTGGAAACAGCAGTATATGAAAGAACACCATCTCAGACTTATACAAAAAGACCATTTCAGAGTGTAACAGACAAATGAATGAGAGATTTTTCTATTCTAGATGGAATCTGGATGCTGGTACTCCACCATGTGAGGTTACAGTGACTATCACACTATCACATGACCTCACTATCTTTATTAAGTACGATTAACTTCAAGGGTTTATTAAAAGGACACTGGGGAAGAAGTGACTTAATAATTAGACCATAAAAACCTCTAAGCAACGACAATAGATCAATTTCGAGTTGACGATGAGCAAACCACTGGAAGACCTTCGCAGCCTGACCTTAGCCATGCAATAACGTTGTACCGGTCGCCAACGGCACAATCGGAATATCTGCAACAAAGAAATTGTGTAAATACAGGGAGCACTCAAGATAAAATCACAAACAAAAAATGGATTTACAATTGAAAAATGAAAAGATGGAGTCTGACAAATTTTGGGAGAAGGCCCTTTCAATTTTCTGAGACACTACAAAATAAAAACGCCAAATAATTCAACCTTGGGCATCACCTTTCAAGGTCACGCAAGAGGAAAATAATGCATTCAACAAGCACAAGAACAACTTAATGAATATCTAAGATATATTAGAGACTAAAGCTTGTAACCAATGGCAGATGTGACCTGAATTGACCTGACTTGGCAGGGATGATTCTTTGTTTGGCAATCTATTTAATAGAGGTACAAGTTTCTGATCACTGAGTCATGCTTCTAGGCAATGGCAGGGATTGGTCGAAGTGTCGATAAACCAGAGGTCACAATTAGAACAAGGTCACGATAAAGAATTTGGGCTGGAAAAGGTTGAAGCAAGAGGACAAATAATTGAAGGTCAAGGGGATAATCCACAGAACAGGTTCCAGTCTACAGAAGTACCCAAACTGTCTGCAGAAAGTTGAGAATTTACAGACATTCAAATTGCAATAAACTGATTGCTGATTAGGCACTCTGACCCCACAATTCATAAATTGCATTATTTTTTCAATGAAAGCTTCCAGTGGGGGCAACCCCAGGTACTTTTACGGACCTAAAAGTGACCCTCCCTCCTGCCGTGCGATTTCCCGGAAGTCGATGCTTCTCCCAGTAATCTCTAATTCACATTTTCTTACATTTATTGCTTTCTGTTATTCCTCTTTCTGTCTCCACGTGATAACGTTTGTCTGCAACGTACAGGAAGGCCAATGCAACGGCAGTATACGGCAATGCCCAAACATTTTCAAGGGGCATTCGATGTTCCAGTAATCCCGGAATACTGAAATACCCTCAGGTGAAAAGCATACCAATACCCGTCTTACTGAAAGGAGCAGAAACGATACCCGAAAAAGTCCCAAAGGGTAAAGTGTAGAAGTTATTCCGAAAGAAACAACTTCCTTCGCAAACACCGAAACCTAATTGTTGTTACTTTTGTTATTCAGAAGATGAAACATGAAGTGTTACCAATCCTGATACCAATTCTGATAGCGGAAGTGATGCCAATTCTGATGGCGGAAGTGATGCCAATTCTGATGGCGGAAATGATACCAATTCTGTTAGCAAAGTGATACCTATCCTGATACCAATTCTGATAGTAATTGTGATACCAGTCCTGATACCAATTATGATAGCAACAGCAATACCAATTATGATAGCAGAAGTGATGCCAATCATGATAGCAATAGTGATACCAATTCTGGTAGTGATAGTGATACCAATCCTGATACCAATTCTGATAGCTGGAGTGACACCAATTCTGATAGCAGAGGTGATACCAATTATGATACCAATTCTGATAGCAATAGTGATACCAATTCTGATAGCAATAGTGGTACGAGTCCTAATACCAATTTTGATAGCTGGAGTGATATCAATTCTGATAACAGAAGTGATACCAATTCTGATAGCAATAGTGATACCAATTTGATAGCAGAAGTGATATCAATTATGATACCAATTCTGATAGCAATAGTGATACCAATTCTGATAGCAATAGTGATACCAGTCCTGATACCAATTCTGATACCTGGAGTGATACCAATTCTGATAGCAGAAGTGATACCAATTATGATGGCAATTCTGATAGCAACAGCGATACCAGTCCTGATACCAATTCTGATAGCTGGAGTGATACAAATTCTGATAGCAGAAGTGATACCAATTATGATGCCAATTCTGATAGCAATAGTGATACCAATTCTGACAGCAATAGTGATACCAGTCCTGATACCAATTCTAATAGCTGGAGTGATACCAATTCTGATAGCGGAAGTGATATCAATTATGATACCAATTCTGATAGCAACAGTGATACCAATTCTGATAGCAATTCTAATAGCTGGAGTGATACCAATTCTGATAGCAATAGTGATACCATTCCTGATACCAATTCTGATACCTGGAGTGATACCAATTCTGATAGCAGAAGTGATACCAATTATGATACCAATTCTGATAGCAACAGTGATACCAATTCTGATAGCAATTCTGATAGCTGGAGTGATACCAATTCTGATAGCAATAGTGATACCATTCCTGATACCAATTCTGATACCTGAAGTGATACCAATTATGATACCAATTCTGATAGCAATAGTGATACCAGTCCTGATACCAATTCTGATAGCTGAAGCGATACCAATTCTGATAACAGAAGTGATACCAACTATGATACCAATTCTGATAGCAATAGTGATACCAGTCCTGATACCAATTCTGATAGCTGGAGTGATACCAATTCTGATAGCAGAAGTTATACCAATTATGATACCAATTCTGATAGCAACAGTGATACCAATTCTGATAGCTGGAGTGATACCAATTCTGATAGCTGGAGTGATACCAATTCTGATAGCAGAAGTGATACCAATTATGATACCAATTCTGATAGCAATAGTGATACCAATTCTGATAGCAATAGTGATACCAGTCCTGGTACCAATTCTGATAGCAGAAGTGATACCAATTATGATACCAATTCTTATAGCAATAGTGATACCAATTCTGATACCAGAAGTGATACCAATTCTGATAGCAGAAGTGATACCAATAGTGATACCAATTCTGATAGCAGAAGTGATACCAATTCTGATAGCTGAAGTGATACCAATTCTGATAGCAGAAGTGATACCAATTATGATACCAATTCTGATAGCAATAGTGACACCAATTCTGATAGCAATAGTGATGCCAACCCTGATACCAATTACGATAGCTGGAGTGATACCAATTCTGATAGCAATAGTGATACCAATTCTGATAACTGGAGTGATACCAATTCTGATAGCAGAAGTGATACCAATTATGATAGCAATTCTGACAGCAATAGTGGTACCAATTGATAGCTGGAGTGATACCAATTCTGATAGCAGAAGTGATACCAATTATGATAGCAATAGTGATACCAATTCTGATAGCAGAAGTGATACCAATCTTGATACCAATTCTGATAGCAGAAGTGATACCAATTATGATACCAATTCTGATAGCAATAGTGATACCAATTCTGATAGCAATAGTGATACCAGTCCTGATACCAATTCTAATAGCTGGAGTGATACCAATTCTGATAGCAACAGTGATGCCAATTCTGACAGCAGAAGCGATACCAATCCTCTCAACAACACATCCTGAGTAGAGGAACCAAACGACCCATCTCGACAGAGGCAGACGAGAAAACAAAGAAAAAATGTTCAAACGACAACACCAACAATTAGGAAACGATAACGAAAGGGTACCACAAAAGGTACGAGGTACGTCGATGTGAAGTTGCGGCTTTCGCTTATTTCGAGCCGAAATTTGCCGCAAATGTACGACAGGATATGAAATGGGAACACGGAAGAGAATATCAGTAATGATAATAATTACCAAGAAATAACGTAACGAATAAACTACATACAGAAACGACCTTCAAAGTACAAGGGCAACAGTTCGCGATGCTTTTTAATAACGTCAAAGACTTTTAGACTTGAAAATCACTGTGCTGGAACAACGGCATCGAAGTCACGGCCTTCCAGAATTCAACACCAAATGAACAAGAGAATTCTGGTACAGAATTTAGAAGCTTTTTCTATCGATATCTGATAAATTTAGAAGCTTTTTCCATCTATATACGATAACGGCTGTCTAAAACGTACAAGACCGCTGTAATGGCCGACGTCCCCATCTCCCAAAACCTTTCTAAGGACCTTCGTCTTTCCAGTAAAGCCAAAAAAAGAATCCTGAAATACCACCAGTCAAAAAGGAGTCCAGGAACTCCAGAAGTGATAAATAAACGAGTTCTAAACGGCAGGTAACATTTCCGAAAAGAAACGACTGCTTGCACAGACACCAACAAGCAAATGGGTTCCAGTTCATGACATTCCAGCTCAATTTGAAGCCTTCGTTTTTTGGGAATAGGTCCACCACCTACCGGACAATGGCGTCAGAATTAGGAATAGTGGCGGCACTTACGTAACGTGATTCCGTGTCCGCTGGGGGTCCGGAAGGTGATTCCTGATTGCATCTTCTATCCCTTCTCAAACATTTTCTTATTGTAAAGGACCTGACAAAATGGAATATATCAAATCAGCTGAATGGGAATGCCTCTACTAACTAGAATATTATTATTATTATCATTAATTATTATTATTATTATTATTATTACTATTATTATTATTCAAGAGACAAAGCTTCCAAAGAATATGTCAGTGTTTAACTCAAGAGGTTACAGAAGGCATTGGGAAACACAGAAAGAAAAAATCACTTCTTGGGAAAGAATAAAAAAGGAAATTATATAATTATTTAATGGTGGTGATTTCCTGAGACTGAAACAGTCAAAAGTACCAAAGTATTTGAAAGCTACCACGAGGCAGCGCAACCAAAATCCGTCTTGTCACCGACTGTCGACTATTTGCCACAAATGGAAAGCCTGGAGTGAGTCCTATCCACCACAGGTAACAACAAACGAGGCTTTGTACTGCCGTCAAACTACGGAGACCTAAGCCACGAGGCTAAAAATGACTTATAATTATGGCCACGTCAGTGCAGACACAGCAAGAAGGAAACTAGACCTGGTTTAGTACTACTCAATTTCCTAGGAGTTTTATCTTGGCTACAACTAAAATAAGGACTAGTTTGCCTCGTGCGAGGAGCAGTTCCATTCCTTCTTCCTGCTGACGTCTCCTGAAATTTTTGTCAGTTTTATCTGCTGAAGATTTCAAGAAAGAAGAGAGATGGGGACCCGCTAAAGTTATGCCTATACAGAAGCCATCTCCTTCACATAAAGTCAGTTGACACTGCAAGACACCACTAAGATACGAAGGAACGAGACGTTCCGAGAGACGAGGGACTTCTGACAATGACAGGCAGGAAAGCAACAAAAATAAAAGGGTTATCGGCGCCATCCAGTTACCGACGCTGATAGCCGGTTAACTTAACTGATAACCAGTTATTGGCTGCATAAGAGACCCCCCTGGCAGTAGACGGGAACTCGTTTCCAAGCGTACCGTAACTACATTTGACCGGAGAACGGCTTGGGTCAATCGCACATGCACGCTGAGGATGAATACCAAGCAACCCACAGCCTGAGAAAGCATGTTTCCGTCGATCTGTGCATCCCTTTCACTGAGATAGGTAGCACATACTCTACTGCCGCCATGCCGACTTTTGCGATTTCATCACGAGTCCCAAACGCCAGAATCCTGCATCCGATGGAAGTGCCAGTACGAAAAGGAAGTCTATAACGATGGAGCTGAAATATGGCATCGTTAAGCAATCTGAAAAAGGCTGTTCGGACCTGGGCGTCAATTGCCACCAGGCCGAAGTTTACTCATAAGTCCATCGAATCTGGTACTGAAAATTTGCAGAACTACTGTGCAGACCATAGTAAAGGTTTGGGCAAATTAGATTCCACATTTTTATAAAAGAGTTGTTATATATCTGGCCGTTAATTATAACACATTTTGTTAATAAAACTTCAATCTTGTGCAAACTTTCTCAAATTTCATTTTCTTGTGGTTTGACCAAATAAATATCGAATAAGAACACTGTACAGTATGCATGACACACATCCAAAAATATGCATTCACAGTATGTACAGTACTGTACAAAGACTTCACATGCTTACTATACAGTACAGTACAGTACACAGTATTTTATTTCAGTTGGCAGTTACGGTAACTCACTTTTTTAGTGAAACTTCAATCTTTTGAAAGGTTTCTTCAAGTTTCGTTTCCTTGTTGCTTGACCAATTAAATACTGAGTGAAAAGGTGCAAATTTAGCAATCGATGTGTCATGGACAACATTTCACCCTATTCCAGACTATATTTATATCAGTCTTTCGAATGTACAGTGTACTGCTACAGCACAGTACTGTATGTACTGGATACAGACTAGGGGCATAGCATGTAGCCTAATTTTTTATAACAAATGCCCGGCCTCGCTTAAGATAATGCTTTTCTTTCAGGCGAGACGAACACTGAAATCGGCCGTGCCCTTGGACTCAGCAGAACTACTGTTCAGTCTATAGTCAAGGATAAGGAATAGGCAGTCCCCGGGTTACAACGGGTCCGGCTTACGACGTTCCGAGGTTACGACACTCTTCAAATGTATTCATCAGAAATTATTTCCCGGTTTATGACGCATGTTCATGAGTTACGACGCTTACGACACCGATACAACGGAAGAAATATGGCTACAAAACGGCAGAATAATCAAAATTTGATCGTTTTCAATACACCCACAGCATTAAAAGTAAAGTTTTCTTAGGATTTTTGACGATTTTTCAGCTTACAATGATTTTCTGCTTACGACGCGGGGTAGGAATGGAACTCGTCGTAAACCTGGGACTGCCTGTATTGTACAACACATGAAAGGTGGTGCTTCGATGATGGCTGTTACTCGTGGTGCTGCTACTAGATTAGGCAAGCAACATAACCCCAACCTCGCAGAGATGGAGAAGTTATCGGCAGTCTGGCTCGAAGACCAAAACCAACGGAACGTTCCAGCGACCCTTGGTATTATTAAGGAGAAGGCTAGGTAGTTCAGAAGAAAGGAGAAGGTAGTGAAAGTGAACCTATTGTAGCCAGCATCCAAGGAGGAGAAGACGGCACCAGGCCATAAAGTCAGTAAGGAGAGACTGACTTTGCTTCCTGGGAGCAATGCTTCAAGCTGAAGCCCTTGCTAGTGTATCTGGCTGAAAACTGAAGGGCACTCGAGGGAATTTTCAAGCCTCAACTCCCTGTCATAGTGCAGCAGATTGCTGTAAAAATCGTTCAGATAGTGAAACAAGCATGAAATTTGGCACAAACATTCCTAAGACTACGCTCTCTTAGAAAAGGGCGCTGGCCACCTGAAAATCCAAGATGGCGGCTATTTTTCAAAATGGCCGCCATCTATGTTGAGATTCACTGGTTTGGGAGCATCTATTGGATGGAATATGCCAGTTTTTTTTTTTTTAAACCTCGACTTTTAGGTTATAAAAATGTTCCATACCACACATTTTATTGAAAACCCTTACTAAATGAATTGTAACCAAGATGGCGTACAAAATGGTTGCCATAAAAGTTTTTTTTTCTATCCACAGCGCTAGCAGACATAGAGACCAACTGTTTTTATTTAATGGTATATTCATGTGATCAGACAGTTTAACTAATATGCTATTTTCAACTGAAATAGTAATGGTATGGTCACATACAATATTGTGTCTAAGACTGTAACCATAAAAAGAAAAGAAGAGAAATACGGACTAAACGCAACCAATCTATGTATAGGTCTCTCAACCTACACCTTTGAAAAATTCGAGGATAAGAAGGTAGGCATAGCATGACACGTTGGATGCTCAAGCTAGATTATCTACTGAAGAGAGGGCAATATTTATCTAGACTTCACATTTGCAAGTGCACAGAGCTGTGCAGGGAAGACCCAGCTTGTAGCACTTGCACCTTTCCCGACAGCCTGCTTTGCATCCACATTTGGTAAGCTGTTGGCAACTCTTGGCTAAGGGCGAGTTGGTTGTCCAGAGGACTTGCCATGCTTCACCAGACTTTTGCCATCCCCACTCAGCAGGGTTCTCTGGCTGTGGCTGACACTGGGTGGCCTGCCCCCACACACAACCAGCCTGGTACGCAGCACGCTTGGTGTGTTGGAGGAGAGCTCCCCTGGTTGGTGGAATGGCCTCATATGCCCTTTGTTTTCTGGCAAACATATCAAGTCTAGCCTCATCCACAGTGCCAGCAGTGCTGGATCTTTCATACATAAGTATGACAAACCTCTCCAGGACCTTCAGGTCACTCTCTTCCACTCTGAGAGGGTAGTGACTCAGTTTGGAGAACACAGTGGAGGCCTCTGGAAAGATGTTCCATGTCTGCCAGGCGGTCTTCTTGCCCTTGCTCCGGAAGGCTGACACTGTATCACAGCCTGTGAACGCATGGAAGAAGAGCATGCCATTCACCTTCTCCTGGCCCAGAGAGTTGCACAGGTCATGCACAGCAATCCAGCGCAGGCTCTGGCCTTGGCCAAATGCCACCCATAGCTTCTCTAGCCCTAGATTGTGGAGAGTGGAGAAAGCACTGACTGCAACGGCAAGAACATCTGTGTCATTTGCTTTAACCGTGATGGTCTTGGCTCCATGTTCTGTGGCATATTTGGCATGGAGAAAGATGCGGGTGTCAGCTTCCTCATGAGAGCACTTTTCCAGTCCCTGAAGACTAGCCTCATGAGTGCTGAGGACAGCAGACCCTTTCGTGGCAATGACAACATTTGTGGCAGACATCTGGGCAACTTTGTCTGCCAGGAACTGGAACAACTCTGTCTTGTTGGCATCGTGTCTTAGGAAATTGCGCCAGTTGGATGGAATTGTGTTCTTGTCTGTCACCTTGCGCCTTCCTCCTTGACCACGTTGGAGCCTGGTCTCAGCTTTGAGGCTGGATGTATTGTATACATCAAATACAAGATGTGATGATGTGTACTTGCTGCTATAGGATTGTATCACAGGCAAGAAGTCGCAAAGTGCATAGCCCTCAAAGGTCTTTCCTTTCTTTGGTGGCAAGGCATGGACCAAAGCTGATCCATCTACAATGAGGACATCAGTCTTTGGTTCTTTGTCTTCTAGTGTAACATGACTCTCCAGGACCGAGGTCAGCTGAGACTTCTGACATGTGTACAGCCTACCACCCTCACTAAGGGAAGCTGGGAATGTTTGATTCTCGTGCTGGAAGAATTCCTGCAGATCACATTCACGGCTCTGACAGGATATAAATAGCTTTGAGAAAAGCTGGCAATCCTCCTTCAGAAGTTTCTGCTTTGACTGTTCTACAGGAGCAGCTTCTTGCCTGAAGAAGTCAGTTCTGTTCTTCTTTATCGGCTCATAGAAGGAGACTGCATTGTTTGCCAAAGAGTCTGAAAACTTCTGAAATTTAGTGCGGCCTCTGTCAAGGTGTGTCTGTAGAAGTTCTGCTGAGCTGGGGTGGGCAATGTCTTTGTTGTCAATGGAATACAGATCCTGGCTCTCTTCCTGAAAAGGACTTCCCAAGTGTTGCAAAGCCAATGACAGCTTGCTGACTCTCTCCAAGAATGTCTTCTGCGCATGAGGTGTTTGTTCATGGTGTGTTGTCTGCTCATTAGACTCCTTACTTTGAACCTCTGTTTCGTATGCAGACACCAAGCGGATGATCTCTGGGCCAGCCACCATCCATCTTCTGAGTGCTGACGGATCTTCAGTCAGCCCAATGGCTCCGCCATCAGCCTTTATAAAGGCATTGGTCTGCTCATGAGCTTGGTCAAGAGCCATTGCTGAGAACTGGCGACTGGTCTTGTGCACAACAAAGTTGCCAGCCTTGAACTCCTTGTGCAACTCTGGGTGTGAACTCTCTAGGGTAAGCATGTCCCTGAGGTGAATAGGCAGCCAACGAGCATAGTTTGTATTATTGTTGGAAAAGAAGTAGGGTATCAGCTCATGCAATGCCTGGCAGTAGAGGACAAAATTGGCCTCACGGAAGGACCTGATCAGTAGGAATATCACAAGTTCCATAGACAACACCATGTGCCAGAAGTGGAACTGTGGACTCTGCTGTCTTCGAAGGTCACACCACTCCTCAAACTCTAATGCCTGCTCATTGTTGTTTGCTTTCTCAGCACAGTAGTCAGTGTATGCTGTCCTCAGGAGTTTGTACAAACTAGAGGCTGTAACCTGGTGCATCTGCCGTGTCCTGGTTACACTTGCAGCTGACAGGAAGGATTCTGCAGTTCCAGATGAAGCAACTCCTGCCTCCACCAGAGCTCCTGTCCAACCACTGCCATGAAGAAGAGTACCAAGAGATGTCATTGCTGCCATCTCAATGTGCAGACCACCAAACATTACCAGATACTTGTCTTCGCCATACTGATCAGGCCACTGCCACTGCACCTGCTTTGCTACGGCATAGATTGGCTGATCAGCTGTGATTATGGGTATCTGGCCAGGGTTCAGAAAATCAGTGACATCCTGCACTTTCTGCATCACGTGTTTGATCGTAGCAACAGAATGAGCCTGATCACGCAGGAGAGGAAGCAATGAAGTTATGGTTACTTCAAATTCTGGGCTTCTCTTCATTGAAGCGTGATGAGCTGACCACGTCAGATTCACTGCATCATCTATTTCCTGGGTGACTATGACCTTGTCTAGCCACTGATACTCCAGTGCAAGCTGTGGCCCCAAGATATCTGTGGGTGGCTTTGGTATTGCAGTGTTTGGTGGCACAGGGTTCTTTGTTTGAAAGGAAGCTGGTGAGATGTTTGTGAATGTGTCCGGCAATTCAGGCACCGACCTCACTTTCTCAGGTGCAAACTTTAGTTGCTGTCTTTCCTGTCCAGTGTTCTCCTTGGTGGGGTGCTGAAATATGGAGATGCTAGTTCCATGGAAGGAGGTAGTGGCAGTAGTTGCAGATGGGTTGTGGTCGATGTTGTCCATCACTGCAGTGGTGAACAACCCTTTTCGCAGTACTGGGGGACAGACCACATCCTCCTCCACATATTTGCTAACTGTGGCATCTCCTAACTGTGCAGAGACCTCCAGTACTCTGTCATAAGAGATACTGAGGCCATACTGATGTAGCATTTCAACCAGGTTTCTCTTCCTGGTTTTGGCATAGACTGAGAGTCCCATGTAGACTGGGAATGGTGTTTCTCTGTCTTTGGAGTGTCTATGAGTTGTTGCTCCCTCTTTGTATCGGGAGTAGCAGTTGAACTGCATGAGCTGTGCAATGGCCTGGTCTGACTTTGATGCTCCAAATCGTAACTGTGACTTGATGTCAGCCCCATGCTCAACCATCCCTACAAACTGGAGCAGGAGAGGAGGCACAGAATTTCGTACACAAGCCTCAGAAAATGTGCCATCAAACCGTGACTGATGATCAAGTATAGACTTTCTGAGAATATTTGCTGCTTTAGCAATGATAACTGTCTATTCAGGTGCGGCTATCTAACTATAGCTGGTCTGGGGCTGTTAGAAAGCATTTGGGACACTAAACTAAACTATACTACAACTACTAGTCTAAGACTACAGGATTAGTAAAGCTGGATTAGCTGGCACTGAACCCCATGCTGAGTTACACAGCAGTGATGTCACCAGTGTGCCCTGGTTGTGTGCAGACATACACTCTTTTACATTTATTAATTTTCCTTCAAAATTGATGAGTTATTCGAAAGAGATGGCCTCATTAGGATCTAAAACCACAGAAACCAAGATCCATGCTTAAAACGATAATTGTTGAACGGGCATTATTTCTCATTATAATTATTGTTTCTACCTTTTCTTGGCAGCCATATAGCCCCCATATTTAAAGGTAAACTGTACTGGGAAGCTACAGAAACATAATATTCACAAGAAATAGTATGGAAGAGCTTTACCATATTGCTAGAAGCAAATACATGCCATTCTAGTGAAAAATTAGCCAAAATCTGTCGATACTGGCCGCCATCTTGGAATTTGGCCGCCATATTAAATTTTTTGCGTGGCCAGCGCCCTTTTCTGATAGAGGGAACTTTAAAAAGCACTTGTGCAAAATTTCATGCTTGTTTCACTATCTGAACGATTCTTATGAAATATGCAATTATCTGCTGCACTATCACTTGGAAGGCTAACAAGAAAGCCTGGGTCATGTCGCTATCTTCGAGGAATGGTTTAATGATCGCTTTAAGCCAGCAGTTAAGAAGTATTTGGAAGAGAAGGGTCTGGAATTCATGGTCCTGCTGGTGTTGAACGATACCCCTGGTCACCCTTCTGATTTGGGTGAGATTTATCCCAAAGCGAAGGTAGTCTGCCTTCCACCAGACACTACATTGCTTCTACAGGGAGTCACTGCTAGCTTCAAGGCATAAGGACATTTTGCCATGTCCTCAGGGTCACCGAAAATAGCAGTGACAAGTCGGACGTCGAGCGAGTCTGGAAGGGCTACAGGATTTTAGATGCTGTAAAAAAACATTGAGACTTCTTGGAAGGAGGAGGAGGAGGAGGCACCAGTACATTACGAATCACCCAATCTTTCTATCATTTTTATTAATGAAGAAGAAAAGTCCTTTCCTGATTCCACTGCACCTGACGTAGTAGAATCACCTCCACCAACCTCTACTAATAACGAATTATCTTTGTTATATATTTGTTTTACTGTGCAGTACACTACAGTACATATGTAAATTGTTTTACACCGTAAAGTGCTGTACCTGTACAATATACTACTGTACTTTACGTTACTATATATTTATGTAGTACTGTCGCATAACCTCATTTTTTTATTGTCATTCCAGAATTGAGCCTCGTGTTTGCAGACGAACCAGATTCCCTTGAAGAAACCTTTGGAGGTTCCCACCTGCAAGTCTTGTGTAACAGTTAAAAAAATGTGTACAGTACTGTAGTACTGTACACCTAAAAATAAAGCATAGTCTGTACAGTAAACAAAAATGAAGAATTCCTTCCCTGGTGGACATTGAGAGGGTACAAAGTCTCATCTTCTGAATCTGGAATAATGGTACAATCTAAACAATGGTTTTATGTATTGTTACAAATTTTATGGAAACAAATGTGCTACAGTAGTACTGTACTCTACTGTACAGATTGTACCATTATTCCAGATTCAGATGATAAGACTTTGTACCCTCTCAATGTCCACCAGGGAAGGAATTCTTCATTTTTGTTTAATGTACAGACTGTGCTTTATTTTTAGGTGTACAGTACTACAGTACTGTACACATTTTTTTAACTATTACACAAGACTTACACTACTGTACTGTATAATTTTTATCTTACTCTAGACTCCCAGCAAGATTCCTCTTTTTTTTATTTTATTTGGTATACTGTACATACTGCTGTACACATACATGGTACAGTATTTAACATAATTATATTTTTACTACAGTACAATATGTACTGTACTTTATTACTGTACATATACTGTGTACATTACTGTACTGCACAGTACTAATTTTAATATATTCGTTACACTGTGTACCTGATGTCCAGAATTCATCAGCAGAACTACAGTATACAGTGTACTGTACTGTATAAGTGTTAAGTACAGTACTGCACTGTACTGCGTACTACACATCTCCATCTCCCAAAACCAGTACTGTATCTTTCAAAATCACTGAAACCAGGTAAGGAATCCTCCACTTTTTTCATTTTTAAACATTTTATAGTTTTATAAAATGCTTTCCTTTCTAGTTGCATACAGGACTGTACAGTTGTACAGTATATTGTACAGTACACTGTACACAAAAATGGCCGCACCAACATTTTACTGTAAGTACAGTATGTACTGTAGTGTACAGGGGTTATGAAGCACGACAATTTCAAAGCAGCCAGGAAGTAGTATTCGCTTTGTACACTGTGCACACACTACATGGTAAACCTATATATAACAAAATGTATTTTTACTGCACAGAAGTACAGTACAGTATGTACTGTATTGTAGTGTACTCCACAGTACTGTAGTTTAATTAATACTGTATACAGTGAAGCCCCCGTATCCGCGAATAACTAAAATCCGCGAATACTTAAAACCCCTCTAAAAACACTCAGAACTGCCCATTTTGATAGTTTAAACACAAGAAAACCCCTCTGAAAATGCTTATACCTGAGTATTTCAATAGTTTTATCACAAAAAGTGCATTTAGTCATGAAAATGATATGAAAACACAGGAATCAGTGAGTATTTCTAAGTGAAAAATACCGCAAACGGGCGAATTTTCCGCGAATAATGTGAATGTACGTTCCCCACAGAGAAATCCGCGTATCAGCAAGTCAGCGAATCATGAGACCGCAAATACAGGGGGGGCTTACTGTACCAATAGAGAATGTGATTCAACCAGATGGAAAGAGTAAGGCTAGACGTACAAAAACAGAACACTCTACCTATATCTTAGGCAGCCTTTTATGATTTTTCGCACAAGGTTCAGGGAGGTCCTTACCTCCGAACAAACATGACGTACAAGATTACTACTGTACGAAGTCAAGTCTCCAATCTTCAAAGGGTCATAAGTGGAGCTCCCAGAACTCTGGAATACATCTGTAAAAGTTGTGGATCATTCCGGATTCAATTTTCACTATTGTACTTGTCCTCTTTCCTTTCACGCCAGTCCTGAAAAAGACAAAAAAATATATAAATAGTTTGTGTTTATTTTTTAAATATTTAACCTCTCCATTATATAGCTTTTGGTACCATTGGCGCAGAAGAAAAAGTTATATGACTGAGAGGCAAGGTTCATTTTAAAAAATATATGGTTTGAACTGCCTGCAAAAAAACTTCATCGACGTGACTAACGTCCAGTAATAAACGGGAATAGGGACGAATATACAATTTAGGCCAAAGGCACAGCACTGGGACCTATGGGGTCATTCAGCGCTTAATCGGAAACTGACAGTACGAAGGTTTGAAAGGTTTAACGGGGGGAAAGCTTCGCAGTTGCACTATGAAGCTGAACAGAGGTGCAGTAAAAGGAATGAAATACAGTCATAATAATAATAACAATAATAATAATAATAATAATAATAATAATAATAATAATAATAATAATAATAATAATAATATGATATCCACACGTAATATTCCAGCCTTTGTAAAGGACCATACTAAAGTATTCCCTATCGACTGCATTTGACGTCATCCCCAGGAAATCTTTGACCGAATTCTACTAATCATTTTGAATATTATTATTATTATATTATATATTATTATTATTATTATTATTATTATTATTATTATTATTATTATTATTATTATTATTATTATTATTCAGAAGATGAACCCTATTCATATGGAATAAGCCCGCAGGGGCCAATGACTTGAAATTCAAGAAGCTTCCAAAAATATTAAAGTGTTCATTTAGGAGAATTTACAGACGGTAATAAGATCAGTTATTAGAAAATAAAAAAGATAAATTGATAATAAACTAATAAATATAGAAATAAATTATTAAAATACAAAGTATAAATAGAATACGGTAGTTATTTGAATATCCCATCACCTACAGGGATTGAGAGACCACGATAAAAAACTGCAGAATAATTTGCACAAGAACGAAAAGTATCGTGTTTGTGAAGCCAAATTAAAATGAGTCAATATCAAATAAGAATTTTAAGGCACTGTAGCTTCTGTGACCACCGGTAGAGATTCAACCAACCAAATCTGTACTGAATAACAATAATATTAAGTACGAATTGGGTTGGTTGAATAACAATAATATTAAGTACAAATCTGGTTGGTTGAAAACAATAATGAAGATGTCTCAGAAATGTTACAAAGCGTGGAATGAAGAATACCATCATCATCATCATTATTATTATTATTATTATTATTATTATTATTATTATTATTATTGACGTTCCAATGCCACAATCCAACAAGGGGTCAAATCCACTCCAGATATGTCATTCCACGAAGCCTGTCACTCCCTGGAACGGAATGGAAAATAAAACTGAGGCCACAGGCCACGCGCTGGGACCGACGATGACCTCAACCAGCGCCGAGAGGGAAACGAGAGGAACAGAAAGGTCTGAGAGGCATAACAGGAGGAGGAAAACCTCTCTGTAGCACTACGAAACAATCGTCAGGGAAGGGTTGAAGAAAGTTCCTTAGCGTCAAAGGAATAATTGGTTCTAGGAGAATGATTCCAAAGGGTGTCTAAAGCACATGCCGAGTTCCTGAGCAGGCAGAGGTTAGGATTCAAAATCGATGCGAGCAAAAGAAAGCAAAAGAGAAAGTTCGACGGGAAAAGTGACCTTAGGTAACGTATTGATAAGAACTGTACTGATTTAAACTCCAGATCTAGACGACATATCATGACATTGTCGCTTTTCAAATATATTAATGAAAAAATCAGTTCTGGGTTACAGCGGACGTTCCGAGGTTATCGTGATTTTACGTCGCTCCGAGTTTACGATGCTTTTCAAATATATTAATAGAAAAACCGGTTCCAGGTTACAGCGGACGTTCCGAGGTTACGTTGCCGTCTTATGCTGCGACAGAACAGTAAAAGTACATAAATACAGCTACAATATAAAAGTCAAAATTTGGAGGCTTTTGGTTGCATACCACATCAGAATGCAGGTAAATTACTGTACAGTAAACCCAGAGGATTAAAGGTAAAGCTTTCATTACTTTATTTCTCGTTTTTATACATTTTTCTTGTGACATTCTGGGTTACGTCTTTTTCCGGGTTACGGCGCGGCGTCGGAACGGAACCTCCAACATAACCCGGGGACTGCCTGTACTTAGTTCTCCACACGGCCTAGAAATGATGGTGACGTTATGAGGTTCTGGGGAGCCTGTGACTTCTCTCATAAAAAAAGGAACCTGGAGAATTTGCTAGTTGCTGACCCCATTCAGGAACTGATATCATTTGAGCAAGGCTTTCAGTCAACTGTCCTAAACCTTCAGTAAATATCTTTTAGCAGAATAAGAAAAGCAAGACATACTTAATAAAAGACTCGAGACGCAATAATAGATTACAGACACTGAAGAGTCAGAAATAAAAAGCTGCCGAGCATCTGTACGTAAAAATAAAAGCCACTACATAAACATGTAATAAAAGACATAAGAATTCCCACGACCTAATTAAAACAGCACGACAAGACCCAGATCCCTTAATGCAAGAGCCCAGGCGTTCGTCCTACTGCATGGCGACACCTACAAGGTAACGTGGCTACGGATATGGTCTTTCAAGATATAAAAAATGGCAAGAGGAGATAATTAAACAGTGAGGATTTTGGGTGAATGCTTAGATGATAACTGCAGTGGATAATGCACCGTATTCTTGCAGTGTTTGCAATATAGCTTCACGATGCTATGGAAAAAAAAAAGACAAAAATTACGAGTTCAAGAATTTCACAAGGTCTTTGAAACAGTAGCTCTGTGTGAAGGCTTCTGCCTTGTTCTTGGCTATTAAGAGTTATAAGAAACAACCGGCCCCAAAAGCAATTTGCCATCCCTTGGAAGGCAGACTGTAAAGCCCCAGGGATTACAGCAGAAGTGTCCAGGCTGACAGAATGGGTCGACTTCTACATAACGAGGGCCAACACAATCAAACCTCCAAGCAGTGTCAATCAGCAGGAGGCACATTCTTCAAACTCGAAGCGGTGTCAATCAGCAAAAGGCACAGTCTGCTAACTCCAAGCGGTGTCAATCTGCAAAAGGCACAGTCTGCTAACTCCAAGCAGTGTCAATCAGCAAAAGGCACAGTCTGCAAACTGCAAGCGGTGTCAATCAGCAAAGGGCACAGTCTGCAAACTACTCACATTGATGTGACTTCAAGGTGAGAGTCTACAATGACATTCTCAATCCTCTTGGATGAGAGGGGGCAATCTCCCAAGAGAGGGGGGGCAATCTCCCATGAGGAAGGAAAATCTCCAACAAAAGGGGGCAACCTCCCAACACCTCCTCACACCTTCCAGATTCTGGACGAGAGAAAAGAGCAGAAAACTGGTCGCTTGTTTGTCCATTTTTCATAAGTTGTATTTTAACAGAGACCTTTCTGTATTTCCCATTACTCCCCATTACCTTCTGTTACTTCTTTCGAACGAACACCAAAATATTCCTAGGAAGCTTCTGGAATTTCAAGTCAATGGCCCCTTTGGTGGGCGCGTTCATTTATGAATAGGGTTCTTCGTCTTCTGAATAATAATAAAAATAATAAAAAACATAGCAAGACGCTCCACTCAGGAATCATCCATTTTGCACAAAAAGTAACCTGCAGTAAGAATCCACAATGACATTCTAACGCCCTGTGACAGAGTGACGTACGAGATAATTAACCACATTTCAGATCAGAGGAGAATCTCAGGTGTTAACTTGGAAGAAGCATGAGAATTTGTCTCGCTTAAATGTCTATAAAAGCTGACCCTCTCAGTTCTAAAATGTTGTTCCCATTCTGAATGAAATTGTGCTTGATTGTTCCTCAAAGCAAGTGAACTTCGACCCAAGACTTGAAAAGATCATTATGCATAGACTATGACACAGTCCAAGGTTTAAGAACAATGGTAATATGGGCACCAAACTGCCTGAAGCAATTAAATATGACTCCACAGATAAGTAAGAAGTTATTTTTGGCAACAGATATTCCCATCAATTTGTCAAAGCACAACAAAAGGAACGAAAAATTATTACAAATCAATTTTGTCACTTTGATATTCACTGACAGTGTAAATGTGTCTTGATGCCTACAGTGCACCGTGTGAAGTGCACTGATGGTACTTCCCTACATAGGGGAATAATCCAAGTGAGTTTCTCAGCGACGTAAAATGCGAAACTATCTTTTGGAGACGGGTGAGATGGTTTGAAATGGCTTCCCTATATTCTGCTAGAGCTCACCCACATTCAACTTTGGTAGGGGACAGGACCGCCCCCCTTGGACCTGCCAGTAAAATACAGAGGCCGCCCTACTTACCAACATTCAACTTACAAACACTCAGAGATACAAACAGGATCGCAATTTAAAACTGTGTTCAGAGCGCTCCCCTTTGCCACCCGTGATCTCAAATTCTGTTTTTTGCGCCCTGCTGTACGTACAGTACTGTCTATGTACAGTGTACTGTGTTTTAGGATGAAAAAGCCTACAGTAATGTACTGATTTGATAACAGACTGTACTCAAATAGGCATGAAGAGCACAGCAACCAACTTACAAACAATTCAACATACAAATGGCTGTTTCGGACATAAATCATTTTCAAGTAGGGTGGTGTCTGTATCTGGCTTAATGTGCAAATCTCGATTCCACTGGGAACATGAAATGTCCAAATGCATGGAAAAGTGACTCGTAAACAGTGTTTCTGTCAGTATTTACGGATTATGCAGGAGATGACGCAAAGAGTAGCCAATTACAGACACTAAGAGAGCAATCAAGAACAGAATGTGCTGTTATGGACTTTGGGCATTCTAAAGCTGTATTTGGAAAGGATAGTTCAGTAATTACAAATGTGAGGCTATTTCTCAAGAGCTGGCCTTGACGTACACTTCCACTGACAGTGTCATAGCTCCTTTGATCAGAATTATTAACCTGCTCAGCTAAATTAGAAATATGCATGCTACCACAGAAATGGATGTTGTTAACTAAAGGATTCCCCTGCTATTGAGCAGACATTCCATTAAGAGCAAAAATGCTTTTTGATCTTGGAAGCGACTAGGTTAACATTTCTGGAGCTATAACTGATCTGAAATTTCCATCTTCAGGACGTTACTTGCTCCAGATTCCTATATGACCAGGCCAAGAGTTAGGTATAGCTACTGTATTGCAACAATTGCAAAGAAAACAGCATTAAAAGCCCCACACACAATTTGGACACCCAAACTAAGCTAATAAAACTATTTACAGACGCTGCAATTGAAAACTCGGAACTGGAGAGGGACATCAAACATGTATATGATCTATGTCCACTCTGTCGCAAGTCTGAGTAAGCTGAACATTGACCTGTTGTCAGTAAATGCAATGGAATGTTGTACATAATTTAGGCCAGAGGCTAAGCGCTGGGTCCTACGACGAGGACATTTGGTGCTGAAAGAGGAATTGAGAGTAGAGAGGTCTGACAGGCGTAACAGGAAGAGGAAAACCTTCTGCAGTTGCTCTATGAAACAATTGTTAGGAGAGGGTGGATAGCAAGATAGCAAGCAACTCTACACAACAAAGAACCTTATTAAGCAATGCCTACAGTGCACACTTGTGAGGTGCACTGATGACTCTATCCCCCAAAATCAGCAGGACTCTTATCAAAGGGCTTCTTCAATCCTCAATTGGTCCATTTAGTGCGCCCACAAAACTTCGTACAGATAATAGTCCTCACTTCAACAACCATAAAATCAAAAAGTCTTACCACACACCTTGCACATACGCATCTTTGCAACATCTGCAGAGAGTCCGTAGGGCAGTGGGGTCTGTAACCAACTCTCTCTCTCTCTCGCTTTCTTCTTTACCGTCCTATCCACTCTCCTCCTCACCATCTTCAAGTTGGCCATGGTAGCCAAATTTTCACCTGAAAAAAGAAAGAAGGTTAATGGCGCAAGGAAAGATAAATCCCAGATACTTTACCAAAGCAATGATTGAATATTACCATATGACTATTCACAAGCACTTTTTCTGAATGCATAATTACCACCTCAACTTGACATCAAATTTGGGAGTCTGGTCTATCTCATAAGTAACAAAGTCCGTTAAGTAACAATAATATTACATACTGCACTTTAATCATTTCTATATTTCTGATAAGTAACAAAGATGAATAAGTAACAAGACCCTACCTTACAACCTGCACTCAAATATTTTCTAGATTTCCAGTAAGTTGCAAAGTCAATTAAGTAACAAAAATGAAGGAAAAATATTTATCATAAATGGAAAAGACCACAGAAGCCATGGGTGTTGAGACACGCCCAAAAATGTGGGTTACATAACGTTATTGCAAATTTGGCATTCATATCAACAAACAACAAGGCACCCATTACAAAATACAAGCGTTTCAAAACTGTATCTTTACGTCCAGTTTCTAAAAATATTCCTCCGAAAAACTTTTACTTGAATCTGACCTTCATTTTTTTTTTTAATGGATGCTACAATCCAACACGACCTCGGCAAGTTATCATCGGATTTATCATCTCATAAAGCCTGCCGCTTCGGAGATGTGTTTTAGAGACGGTACAAAAAATCATCGATAGGAACAGCTACATTCAATCTGATGCTTCATCAACATCAACGTACCTTCATGCCAAAGCCAAGAGGGGCACTCCAACGTATTAAAACACTCATAATGTCTTTGTGCGATTCTTAGCATGAAAATGAATCTGCTGAACAAAAGTGCTTCTAGGAATGGAGTACAAAATCCAGGCAAAAGACCAAGCGCTGGGACCTACGACTGGTTCGTTCAGCGCTGGAAGGGGAAACCGAGTAAAATGAAAAGGCTTGAAAGGTTAACAACTGCACTATGAAACAATTGTCAGGTGAAGGTTGAGGAAAGTACATTAGAAGAAAGAGACTATGAATGGAGGTACAGTAAAAGGAATTAAAGGGGTTGCAGCTAGGGGCTGAAGGGATGCTGCAAAGAACATTGAGGAATGCTTACGGTGCACTGTGTGAGGTGCACTTGACGGCCCTACCCTCCTACGGGCACCTGAAGTTACAGATTCTTTTGCATAAAAGCAAGAGTTTGGCAACTCTTCGAACCAAATCCCGTGGCCGTCTGAGTTTATGTAAGACATTGAATTTGTTTTACACTTTCAACAAGAGAACACGGGCAATCCCCGGGTTACAGCGGGCTCGGCACAAGATGTTCGGAATATGGCACCTAAACATCAGAATGGTCAAAATTTGGAGGTTTTTTCACGAAAGACTCAATAAAAATGCAGTTTGCGTCATTTACAAGAAACCCCAATGATGAAAAGTAAGGTTTTCTTACGATTTTCAACGATACTTCGGGTTAAAACCATTCACGGCTTACGATGCGGCATCAGAACGGCACCACTGTCGTAAGCCAGGGACGGCCTGTACTTCATATTAATCGGAACTTTTCATCAAATGAAACAGAATATTTGTTAGCAAGAATCTTATATCCTACTGAAGATACCCAGATATCAATTTTGGAAGAGGCACAGGAGGCCCTCTCTTTATGGTAGTGGGAAAGAAAGGAGTTCAAGAAGGTGGACAGCAGAGTGGGAGACAGGAAAATGGGGCATCTATGAGGGCTCACAGGAAAGTCTAGAATTATTTCCTAAAGGCTAATATACACTACATGAGGCATACTGCTGACACTACTCGCCTTAACCACAAAATATTTAGTACTGAGGAGTGTTTGAAATGCTATTTCAATGTGATAGGATGATTTCAGATTACCATAAAAGGTAACAATAAAGAAAATAGTGATTTAACAGGAGGATGAAATATTTACTGCAGGAAACTCAGAATCAACCATCACTGAAGCCAAACTATACAGTCAAATCTTTCTGCAAGTTTAAAACAACTTGAGAATATAACTTTCTATCTACCTGAGGACATGAAATAAATAAAAATATAAATCATTAAAATTATTTACATACTA
This sequence comes from Macrobrachium rosenbergii, assembly GCA_039081455.1. NCBI lineage: Eukaryota > Metazoa > Arthropoda > Malacostraca > Decapoda > Palaemonidae > Macrobrachium > Macrobrachium rosenbergii. The sequence continues at coordinate 94,694 of JANJGK010000053.1, read as the reverse complement.
TACAGTATTCCAGAAACATTTTGAAACACAAAAACTTCTTTTTAGCTAAAAAATTTCAATTATTTTTTGAAAAATAAAAACCAGCTATCAGAGCTGACAAACCACCACCTTTTAACTTTGTAGTCTAAAATATTCTACTACTGGTTCTCATTTTTTCCAGCGATGCGTCTCGTATCCCTTGCAAAGATTCTCAACCTCTGTTAGGTTAGGTTGAGGAAAGCAAAGTTAGAATATGTCCCCTCTAAATGTTCCCTTAAAAATGAAAGAAATGATCAAAATTGTTTGCAGAAGAATACATTACTGTATTCCTTTCTGAAAAAGAATACAGATGTCAGTACATTGAACTCAATCTGCATACCGCTCAGTTTGGGGTCATATATATGTGAAAAATTAAAAGCCAACTCAAACCGTATTCATTTACGACAGAAGGAAAAACAAGAAATGTTCAAATTTATAAGATCAAATGAAATAAAAATGTAATAATGTTAGAATTGTAAAGTCCTTGAAAAAATTGACCAAGCAAATACAGACATAAATGCTGTGATTTTACAGCATTTCCTCTGTGAAAAATACTGTACTGTAACCTACAAGGGTCACAAAACAATACCCTATTTTCAAAGACCGAGTCGGCTGGCCAGGGCCGTTTCACATACAGATACAGGAAATAGGCGATGTGCTTATGGCAATACTGACGGCAATTTACACATACAGTTTTAAAACTACAAATTCTCCAACGGCTTCTTTCTTCAATAGGGAGCACTGTATACCCTAAGGGTAAGTTTCTTGCTATAAATTGCAAAAAACCTAATAAATCCTAGCCTGACCTTCCCTTCACGGCACTGGGCCATGAATCAGCCAGGGTGGGGCTCTGGCCCCCTTAGCCGTTCTAAAAAAGACTTTAGATATTGTCGGCCTTTTTTTTATGGATTTTTTATTAGGGTGATAACGGCCTCGGTCTGCGACCAACGCCTTCGACGGCCCGCGGGCCGATTCCACACTTGCGGCTACAGCTACGATGGGGTTGCAAGCAGACGACCAAGTGATGGCACAGCATCCAAGGTCAGGTCAGGTCAGGTCAGGGCACAGCCACAGCATCCTCGGTGGCCTGACGCAACCGAAAGACCTTCGGCCAAGTTCTCTAATAGCCAATAAATTAACTTCAAATGTAAAACTAGCCTAGCCCACCCTAATCAAACCATCCTGGCCAGAGTTTGGAAGTAGGATGATGATAGTGACTAAATTAGGATTAAATAATTAATTACATTACACAATTAAGGTATTATTTTACAATAGTTCCAACTCATTCTATAATAATCATAGTATTATAGATGCATTTTGCATAAAAAGTAATTAAACTTTGTCTCTGAACACTTTTCGGGGAAATTCACCATATTCAAGATATGAATGTTTATATAATCCCCATCCTCGAAATATTTCTAAGCGTTTTGTCTACTTTAACATAGACACAGTTTGCGCTCCGGTGCGAGTTTGTTCTTGTTTAGAACTGCATTGTGGTTCTGATGCGAATTTTTTCCCCCTCAAAATTGCATTGTCTGGGAGTCACGTGACCTAGGGAAAATCTTACAGGCGTCAGACATTTTCGCTTGCCGTTTGGTTCAAGCCTGTCATAGAGTGAGGTTATGTCCAGTTTGCATTTGTCTTGTAACTTTGATTATTTTCGCTCAATTCACGATTTCTTCGGAAATGAAACACGATGCATTGATTTCTAAAGACAACATGGAGTGCTACCTGCAGCAGTACAGTTCAGTTTTACACCAAGTTTTACCTGGAGCTGCTAAATTATATCCACCTTTAAGTGACACTCAGCCACCATCACCACCTAGGGAATCATTTTCTGACGACGACGACGATGACACTGTGGATGAGCCACAACCATCTTGTTCTGGATGTAACCCATCGAAACGTTTGTGTCCATCCAACTGAGGTAAATTTATAATTTTCTAAAAATATTGTAACATGATTTACCTTCTGTAACCCCTGTGGCTAGCGCGCGCAGCGCAACATTACCTCTTGCCTGTATATACGAGCTTGTCAAGAATCTTTATAAATGCGGACGAGGCGCGAAGCGCCGTTCCGCCACCCCCTTGCGGTCAAGGGATGTTAGGCTACACTACACTAGCCTACGTTGCCTGACTATGGCTCGCTAGGTATGCTATGATTTACCCCATTTTATTCATCATTTCAAAAGCTGCTTTGTGTCGACGGTGATTTACCCCACCCAAAACCCCCACCCCCCATTCCCAAGGGGTCCCCAGCCTTGTTGGATGTAGTAGGGGGTGTATAGGCTAGTAACTCAAAAACAACACATTAAAACACACATGGAAATACATAATTACTATAGAAAAATGGAGGAGGAGGCACAGCCAAAGGAATGAGAGGGGTTGGAGCTGAGGGACACGGAGGAGACGCAACGAAGAACCTTATCGAGTAATGACACAGCCCCCTACCACAGGGGTTGAGTAATGACACAGCCACCTACCACAGGGGCTGTTGTTGCCAAAGGGGGCTTTCAATCCTCAGTCGGTGCTTTTCGTGTGCCCAGAAAAATCAGTTCAGCAATGCTGATATGCAATTGCTAGCAACTCAACTTAATGGAGTAGATATAAAGCTAAGTATCAATTGAATCATCTCAAGACCTCGTAATAACAACTTCCGATTTTAGCTCAACTCGACGCATAATTCAGGATATTTTCACGCAGGAACGTCCCTAATTATGTAATTAACAATTGAGAAACGATTCCACATTAATTATTTAATTATATTTAATTATATTACCCGGTTTCAGTTGAAATGAGGCGTTTGTTGACAAAGTGATTCGACCGGCCATGATGACGATGACGTCACAACCCCAGCCCCTCATGTGTAATCTTCCTTATTTTGAGGCCGTGCGCGCGCGTAAGCGAGCTTTGACGCACTCCAGCGATTAAATACGCATTTTAGTTGTCGTGGAGTGTGATTTCATGGATTTTAACATGATAATATTCGTTAAATTGCCTATTTTTGACTGTTTTTAAACTTGATTTACAGTACAGCCCTCTCAAATGCGTTTTCGTAATATTTTGGTAATGCTTCTTACGTATCTGACATTTTTAATAATGACAATGATAATGATAATTAGTATTTAAAAGAAAAAATATAATATCTGTACTTTTTATTTTATTATATGAATAATTGCTACATATTCATTGACAAATTATAAATGTTATTTTGACGAATCTTTGAGGTACTACACTCTTGTAGAAGACATAATTATTCAACCTATTATATAGAGGCAAAGCCAATTGCTATTAGACACCCAGGATTTTGCTTTTTTCGTAATATTTCGATAATGTTTCATATACAGCAAACCATTTATAATCATTACAATGGTGATATAATCAGTCTTTAAAGCTTAAATTTACTTATTATAAGATTTTTATTAAATTTTATGAAAGAAATTATGTATTTACTGACAAATTATAAATATAAATTTGACCAGTCTTTGAACCACTATTATCTTACAGGATTGCAACAATGGGTGCTCCAATAACACCCTTCTACATTTTCAAGGTCAACTACATTTTCAAGGTCAACTTTGACAGCTGGGCTATCAATCGATGGCTTTTAAACTGGTTTTATCAAAAGGTATATTTGTATCTATGTGATATACTGTAAACGTCATTTGGCATAAAACACATATTCTTAATGGCTTCTGAAGATAATTGTCAAATTAATGCAAAGGTATATTAGGCAGCAAATAAATGGTAATTGTTTTTATATGGGAAAATTTAAAGTATATACTCGTGTATATATATATATATATATATATATATATATATATATATATATATATATATATATATATATATATATATATATATATATATATATATATAATTTCAAAACAAAACACTTGAATTTCAGTATGTATTATATTATATTATATTATATATATATATATATATATATATATATATATATATATATATATATATATATATATATATATATATATATATATATATATATATATATATATATATATATATATATATATATATATATATATATATATATATATAAATATGTTGTATATTACAAGCCAAGGGAGGTTCTCTCTGCCACTTTCTCAAAATGGATTCCTTTTAGACGAATAATCTCATGAAATACATAGAATATATGTCTATAATTTAGTTATATATATATATATATATATATATATATATATATATATATATATATATATAATTTCTTTGGTAGTTTTGTGAAGTAATATTTCTGACTTGAATAAATCTAAATGTATTTGTCTTATTGGCAGGAATTTGTTTATTAAGCAGGGGACTTCAAACTTCGGAGAGAGAGAGAGAGAGAGAGAGAGAGAGAGAGAGAGAGAGAGAGAGAGAGAGAGAGAGAGAGAGAGAGAGAGATTTTATCATTATAATTGGATTAAAATGACATTTTTAACTTTTATAAAAAACCACTGCTTCAATTTCAACCAAATTTGGCACACATACACATACATATATAATGTACATGTGTATGTGTGTGTGCACCATATACAGACATATATATGTGTGTGTATGTATCATCAGAGAAGATGGACAGCAAAGAGAGAGAGAAGCAGTGCATGTGACAGCATATGTTGGACGGCTCACTGTAAGCAATGTTGCATGTGTGTGTTTGTGTGCAAATAGGGCATTCAGTTTGGTTCATCCATTAAAACAGTATTTATTATTATTATTATTATTATTATTATTATTATTATTATTATTATTATTATGTTACTTTGAGTGTCACATCTCCGTCTCAAACAACCATCCATCCACAACCCCTGCATACAACCCTTTTTTTTATAACATTTATGACCCTTTTCCCACAACCTCTACATGCAACCCATATCCCACGTTCCCTAATAACCATTTTCCCACAATCCCCTGTATGCAACCCCCACATACACCCCTTTTCCCACAATCCCCATTTACAACACTTCCCACGTCCCCAGTGTACAACCCACACATACTGTACATCCCTTTTCCCACAACACTTTTCCCATAACCCCTAAATTACAACCCACACAAATCCCATTTCCCACAACCCCTATATACAGACCTTTTCCCACAACTCCTAAAATACAACCCACACATACATCCCTTTTCCCACAATGTCTATTTACAACCATTCTCCTACAGCCCACAATATACAACCCACACACATCCCTTTTCTCAATTTATTTACAACCATTTTCCTACAGCCCACAATATACAACCCACACACATCCTTTTCTCACAACTGCCCATATACAAGTCTACCTACAACCCCCATATACAACCCCTTCAATACAACCCACACATACATCCCTTTTCCCACAACCCCATATGTATGCAAACCTTTTCCCACAACCCCTAAAAACAACCCACATATAATTCCCATTTTCCACAACCCTTTTCACACAACTGATAAACAACCCACACCTAAATCTCATTTACTACACCCCTATATACAACCCTTTTCCCACAACCCCAGTATACAACCCACACATCCCTTTTCCCACAACCCCTATATACAACCATTTTTCTATAACCCCAATATACAGCCCACACATAAATCCCTTTTCCTACAACCCTCTTTACGGTCGATTTTCCTACAACCCAATATACAGCCCACACATCCCTTTCCCCACAACTACCCATATACAGCTCTATCAACAACCCCAGATATAACCCCTGCCCACAACCCCAATATACAACCGACACAGACATCCCTTTTCCAACAACCCTCATATTTACCCCTTTTCCGACAACCCCAATTACAACCCCAATATACAACCCACACAAATCCCTTTTCTTACAACCCTCTTTACACCTGTTTTCATACAACCCACAGTATACACCCCAAACACATACTTTTTCCCACAACCACTCATATACAATTCTACCTACAACCTCCATATACAACCTTTTGTCCACAACCCTTAAAATACAACCCACATATAAAAATCACTTTTCCCACAACCCTCATGTGCAGCCCTTTTCCCACAACCCCTAAAATACAACTCTAAGGTAAATCCCATTTCCCACAAACCCTATATACAACCCTTTTCCCACAACCCTCAGTATACAACCCGCACATACATCCCTTTTCCCGTAACCCTCGTTACAAACCGTTTTCCTACAACCCCCAATGCACAACACATCCCTTTTCCCACAACCACCCATATGCTCCTCTCTCTCTCTCTCTCTCTCTCTCTCTCTCTCTCTCTCTCTCTCTCTCTCTCTCCAAGGAATTAGTATAAAATTATTTAAAAGGAACAACTAACTCGTGTCAGATAGTAACTGTGTCATAAAGGCATAAACCCTTAGATTATGAGAGGCTGAAATCAGCTTAAAAGCATTAATTGCATAAAGGTCTCTTTACACTCCCAGATTATTACATGATACAATTGAAAGTCAGCTCATTACTTAACTTTTTTGTATTTTATATCAATTTTTTATATTTTCTGTACGTGATGGGAGTTATAGTTATATATCAAATTAAAGAGGAATAAATGCTGAATAAAATTATATAGAATGTTATATATAAATCGATTTAAATATGAGAAAAAATTGAAAGTTTTGTCTGAAAATTTCAAACTTTTAACAGTCAAGACATCGTAGGTGTTTGGAGCGTGTCCTATCAGTCTGGTAGGCTTTGAAAAGGACGTATTTCAGCCAATAAGAATCCAACTGCCACTCCAGCCTGCGTTCTGATTGGTCAATTTCTTCCCGCGCTTATAGTTACAATTGTGTTCTGTCCATTAAGGGGACTTTGTTACCAATGGCTTTCGACCAATGAGAATCCAGATACTAGCCATCCTGCGCTCTGATTGGTCAACCATTTCTTACCCATAATTCCCGAATGTAAACAAACATGGAACATTCCCCTGCTGGTGTTCACGTGAGTATGGCGAGTTGATACTCTATTTCAGACGTTTTTTTCGTTATTTTAGACGTTATTTTAATTTAAAAATGACGTTATTGTATAGTTTAATGCCATTTTGTGTTCGTGGGATGGAAGGGAATCCTCCTGCACCTTCAGGAGCGAATCTAGGAGGGGGGGGGTTTTAGGAGTGCCTCCTCCTGTAGGCCAGGGTCCTGTGAGTGTGCAGAGTTGCTGTTTTATTTTAGACGTTATTGACGTTATTTCAGCCGTTATTAAATTGAAAACAACGTAAATAACGTCTCAAATAGAGCAGAAACTCGGCACACTCACACAGGACCCTGGCCTACAGAAGGAGGCACTCCTGTAAATAACTCTTCCTAGATTCGTTCCCGAAGGTGCAGGAGGAGGATGATTCCCTTCCATCCCACGACCACCAGAGGGCATCTGAATATTAAATAACGCCATTTTAAAATTAACAGCGGCTAAAATAAAAGCTAGGTGCCCTCTGGTGGTCGAGGGATGGAAGGGAGCCCGCCTCCTGCACCTTCAGGAGTGACTCTAGGAGGGGGGTTTTAGGATTGCATCCTTCTGTAGGACAGGGTCCTGGTATGGGGATTCTTCCATTAAAACCTTGTATATCTTAATTATCTTTTTAGGTCATTTAGGGTCGTGAGCTAAGGCTGGCCTAATTGGCATAGCAGTATGGGGTGTTTTAGGTCACCATGAACCTTTGGGCATTGGGGAAGGTCAGGGTTTTGGGTCATTGAGTGGTTTAGGGTCAGCTGAACCGGACGCCGACCCATTACGACCTGTTTTTTTTTTTTCTTGAATAATATGGGCTAGGCTGTATGTCTTAAATCACCTTATTATTCCAATAAGGTTCCTTTTCCTTAATAATATGTTTCCTTATAACTATGTGTTTCCTTTTCAGGTAAAATGTGTTACCTTATTCATAACAATATGTTTCCTTTTCATAAGAACAATATGTTTCCTTTTCCATAATAATATTTTTTTCCGTAATAACAATATTTTCTTATCCGTAGTAATATGGTTCCTTATCCATAATGATATGTTTCCTTATCCAGCCAGGTTAGGACACAGCACCCTATGTCAGGGGGGCTGCGACCCTCCCCCCCCCCTCCTCAGAGTTGTCAGTCATTGACTTTGGAATGACAGAAGAATTCTGCTTTAAACCATTATCACAGTTTTGATATGAAAATATAATTTTTGTGTTTTAATTTGTGCTCTGAATCTTTCTGATATTGGTTTCTTTTGCAAATGACCTAACCAACCACACCTAGCCTAACCGAAACTGTGCGATCAGGGCTTTACACTAGGCCATGATATTGTTTGGTTGGTCAGGTCATTTGCGAAAGACACGAACGTCAGAAATGTTCGATGCCACACATTGAAAGATGAGAAAATACTTTCAAGTCAAAAGTGTGATTCTGGTTTAAAGTAGAATTTCACCTTTACAAAATATGCAAGTATTGGTTTAATTACAATTTAATATTTCAAACCAATTTAAACAGCTCTATCCCTCATTTTCCCCACATAACTCTTACACATTTTGAAAGTACATGAGCTATTGCTATAACACAGGAGGAAATTTTGACAGCTCTCGGCAACGAGTCATTTATTGCTGCTTGTGTTCCTCGCCAGCGTATTTATACCAGATGTCTGATTACACACGTCATTGGTGTGATATCACATTGGATCTTTATTATATAAGTTTTTGTAAAATGAGTAAAAATACTATACTGTACTCTTAATTTATGCTAATCAGCTGAGAAAAACGGATCATGTAACCTAACCTGTATGTCTGTGGGTTTGTGAGCGTTTCCAACCGTTAATGAATATCGTCATTAAATCATGATTTATACAAAATTGCTTCATTAGGATAAATATTTTTTTTATTTCTTCCATTTCAGGCGTCGCTTCCCGTCAGCACCTTCTGCAACACGTGGAGTACACAGTAGCAGCATTTAGGGGCCTCTTTACTCAAAACTCAACGTGTCTTCATCCGTCCTAAATTAGAAGGAGTGGGTGGATATGAGTTTTTTTGAAGTGGCACCCATGAGTGCCATCCAACTACAAGATCCACAACCATTACTAAAGAGAGTGAGTGTCAGTAGAATTTTTCTTCATGAGGATATGCTTTGGAGTTTATTTTCCAGCACAGTTTTCATTGATACACTTTTACAAAACAGAAACACAGAACGTTTATTGATTTGAAACATTTTCAACTTCGTACATGATGTAGTTGAAGAACGCAAGTGTCTACATTGATTGTTAAATACACATAAAATATTTTAAGGATGATGGAAGTAAAATCAAATGTATAAGATGCACAGTTGTTATTGCTATAGTTATTCTTTTGCTATAGTTATTCTTGAAAAGGTTCTGAGCCCGTTCTTAGAACATTTTATTGAATATTTGCAGGAATGTCGGGGAAGGCCGCAAGTTTTTTGTACTTCACCCTCAAGATGACGACCCAAAGCAACACCCAAACTGGCAAACGGCCGAAAAGATCCCCGAGGGGCTAGTCCTAAACACGGCATGCCTAGGAGCTTCCACCATGTCTTACGGTCTATACATCATATGCCCCGAAGTTGTGATGGCCTAAAAGGTTCATGTTCAAGAAGTGAGTTTCATTTAGTTTCCCTATTTTTGTGATGTTTCATAAATCGTTACTTTTTGGCTGTCTGCTTGAGTGCTAAAATAATGATTGGAATAAGAACAGTTTTTTTTTTTTTTTAACAGATGCTGGAGGAGGTCAAGATGAGCTCAGGTCAACCCCGACCTTATTCCGCATGGCCGTTAACAGGGGCTGCCCTAATTTCACACCTTTCTGGTAAGTGTGATTTTAGATACAGTTGTGACACTAACTAGCTGCTGCAACCTCTCACATTCCTTTGACTGTACCTCCGTGCATATTCTCTTTCTTGCATTGTACTTTCCTCAACCGTCTCCTGACAGTTGTTGCATAGTGCAAGTGCAAAAGGTTCTCCTTCTCCTGTTATACCTTTCAAATCTGTCTATTGGCCTCAATTCTATATAGTATTCCATTCCATTCCTTCAATATTTTTAGAGCAATAACATTATAGATATCAGTTCTGTAGGTTGTACAGACTATTGGCAACTTGTGGTAATGTCATCGGCTCAAGTCATCCAGCTCCTTTAACTGTATGGGGCCACCTATGGCAGTTTTCTTAAGTGGTGCACCGTAGACACAAATAGCGTTCCTTCAGCCTCTCAAAGGTATTGCTTTGTACTTTGCATTAGCCTTTTTCATCTCTACAGCCTTTCAAGTTCTTTGCCTTTGTTCTGTACCTTTCATTGAAGAATGTGATTCCTAGGCTTGGTGGAACCACTGTGACAGTTTGAGCCAAAATTTTGCTAAAATATATTAGTCAATTTTGATGAATAGTGATGTATTGTGAATGATAGTGAGGAATTTCAACTTCTGTAGTTATATAGAAGTGAGTTAGAATTCATATTAGGAATTGGAAGCTTATACATTGTTCTTGCAAAGTTCCTGCATGTAGTTTCATGACTTTGATCTGTTATGAAACCAAAACTAGCATTTGCGAATCCCACTTGGCTGTATGCCAGGGATGTGACGTAGTTCGCAATTCCCTACAGCTGATTGTTGAACATTTGTTTACGGTTCAGATGTAATCAGTCAAAAAGGAAACTGATCATCAGTTAGTCAATTCCTGCAGCATCCCGGGGATGCATAGGGTCGAGTGAATGCTTGCCACAGCTTTCCATTCTGTGCTGTTGCCATATACCCAGTAGCAACTCTAAGTTTTCTCTGGCATATAAGTATTTTTCCCCAGGTGCGTTGTCATTCTTTGATAACATTTGGCTTGTTAGATTTTAGTATCATCTGCGTTTTTTCAATATTAATTTGAAGACTGGTAAATGATCTGTCTCTCAGCACACTTACATCCTAGGAGCCATTTTCCTCTGCGACCCCAAGTTATTGGTTGTGCCTCGTCTCTACTGTCATGTGTACCAATTAAAATGCAGACTTTTCCTTAGAGTACAGCTTTTATGCTGTACTTAACCCAGTGGAGAGTTTCTGTAACTCTCCAATCAGTCTGTGATTGGGAGCATAAAGAACTAACTTAACTACCTTTTGCATTATATGGTTTGTGTGGTATTACGTGAAGGGTGATGTTAATATTAGTATTCTAATGACCACTTTAAGTTGGTCTGAATTGTATTACTCTTGCTGAGGAAATCACATGAAGAACGAAGCCCAGGTGATGTTGCGTTGCTGTCGTGTAGAGAATCTTGTCACTATTTTGAATTTTAATTGTATCTGGATCCAAGTTCTTGAAAGCACTCAGTCATTTCAGGTTACGTGCATTGTGAGTATGCATGCACTGTTTATGTCTCCCTTGTTAAGGTATTGTTTAGATTGTTTATGATAGTTTAAGTGATTTTCAACTCTGAAAATTAGTGTTTCCTTTCTAAGGAGTGAGGGTCATCCTAGACTGCCCTTTGAAACTTTGTATTGTGTCCTAATTGTAATAACCACAATGCTCTCTTGAAAGTGACTAGCAGATTTGTGTTGTTTATTTTTTTATGACGTTAATGGTGGTGTTTCATTTACTAGATATCTTCAATTTATTTTGCATGTCTGGTATACTTATCCTGGATCTTCCACCTTCTCTTATTTTGGTTGGGGTGAGGGAAAGCAAAATTCATGCCTTTAGCTCCTCCTGCCCTTGTTCATTCAGATAGCCCTCTCAGTAATGAAGTGCAGTGTTTTGTTATATCCATTAGATTTGAAGGAAGATAGTGGGAGATATGCTGCTTCCCAGCTCCTAGGACTGAGTGCTGTGCATGGTCCTTAGTGCAGAGCCCCATAGGGGGTCAGTGCACTCACACGGAGCATTCCATTCTTGGTACTAAGTTTCTTCTTGATAGTCAGACAGCCCAATATGGCTCAGAGGGTTGGGCGGGTATTCAGGGAGGTCCTCTTACTGCAATAAAGTGTCTCTTGTTGCAGTGTTGGTGACTTCAGAGCAGAAATGGTCGATAACTCCTCGGACCAGTTTTGGGAAAGCTAGGAACATTGGAGTTTTGTCAGTCTTACTCAAGCTAACCATACATGAGTGAGGTTTTGATTTTTCTTTTGAGGGTGGGAACATAGGAGACCCTTGCTTTAGGTGGAATGTTAATATCTTTGAGTGGAGGAAATATTGACATCAAAAGCCCAAAATCATATGAAAAATGACAAAAGTTGAAAGGACCATGTTAATGACACACACAGTATAGAAGTCTTACCAATACTTGATGGGTACGAGTATATTTGAAGGACCTGATAAGTTTCACTGTAGTTGAAGAATTAAAAGTTGGAAGAATAACGAAAGAAGAATTGAATCCAGTGTCTGCGGCATACACCGAGATTTCAGTTGAATCCTCAGTCCCTTAAACACTTGAGATTAGTCAGAGTCCAAGTAAAAAGGAATACGGTGAATTTTCTTTTTAGATTTTCTTAACCCCAAATGAGATTTGATGGTTAATAACCAAGTAGAAATTTCCTGCATCTTGTGTTCATTGATTAAGGGTTTCACAAACCCACTGCCCAAACTTGGAAGGTGCAATCAGCCAAAGGTGCCAGGAACAGGACAGGAGGATGAATTCTCATTGTCTGATCCAGTGGTTGGTGGCTATAGTTCAACAATGGGATTTGGCCAAGTCAAAAGACACACCAATGTTACTTAGCCTCTAAAGGAGTATAAAAGTGGAATTCATATTATGTAATGTTAATTTTTCCACTCTAGTTTTCTACTTGTAAACGTAATTACATTTGATTGCCTGTGTTTTACTGGAAGTGTTATGTGATTCAGATAGTGCATGTACTATTTGTTTTGACTTTTTTTGTAGGAGGTTTGTCTTTGAATGCGAGAGGAACTCTCTCATACAATGCGAAGATCTTTAGATTACCTACAAAAGGGGGAGAGGTTCGTCTTCAGCCCTGCCCATTGCCTAGTGAGAAAACCATTTGGTTTGTGGGAAGGAGGTTCAAAATTAATCTGATTTCTGCATCTCTTGATGTTACTGACTTGTAGGGTCAGCATAACACAGTCGTAATCAGCAAACTTCCTCCGGGTGTTGTATGAATCGAAGACTGTGCACTGTAGCTCCAAGGTACTCCCACAATGCACACAATTGCAAAGATTATGCAGAAGGCAGTTTGATTAGAGATTGCAAATATATATCAACTCCACTTACCAGTTTTCTTTCCTCAGTTTTTAACTGAATATGAAATGACTTGTGCCTATTTCTATGCATTCCTGTTGGTGCCCGCATCTGCATGCTTGAGGCAGTCAAATGCTTGCTCAGCAGATGAAATTTAGACCTCTCTTTTCCTAACTGGAAATCTAGTCAGATAAGAGTATGGCGTTTGTGCCCGTAGCTTTGTACGTGAATATTTTAGGTGTCTCTTTTTTTTCTGCTTCTGTGAAAATGGAAATGAGACCCTTTCTCGAAGCCTCCCCTGTCAGGCCACATGTTCTTACAGCATTCGTCGTATTCCTGGTAAGTGATACGTTGACTCCCCATCACAGTAGACCTGTACAAATCCAGTGCTGTTTCTCCAATATCTTGGTGTTCTGATACTGATTCTTTTTCCTCTCTCTCCGCTATAGACAAGAAAACATTAAGATATACCCTCTTGTGACATCTGCTAGTTCACTATTCTGCTTTTAATATTTTACTCGAAATAACGTAAGAGTGTTTGGCCTGGTAGAATGAGCAAATACAGTAAGATGCCTTTCGTAAATCGCTTTCTACAAGTTGAAATAGATTTCTAGTGTCATCAGCTATCCCAGTTTAAAAAAAAACTGCCTGAGGTATAACATATGTATTGATTATGTGGTGTCATGTGAACAGTTTGATTGGATTTGAGGACAAAGTTTACCGCTGTTTGTCCAGTTGTGTAAGATATACACACATTAGGAAACTTTGTTTTCCTTTTCTTTATTTGACGACTAAAGGTAGATTATATAGGATGACATCTATTGTTCTATGATTTGATCTGATCCAGCGCTTCAAAGAACTTATTTGTTGTCATGCACTTGGTGTGTTTGCTATTTACGCTAGTGCCCTCAGGGCTCTACTGTACCCCATTGCTACATGGCCTAATCTGCTAAGATTTATTGCAAGTTTCAGTAACAGTATTTTACACATCAAGGGTGGTAAGCATACATTCAACTCTCGTTATCCAGTTACGTGACTGGCCGAAGTGTTGAAACTTTCCTGGCTAAGATATGATGGACATGGCATGCTCATAACATTGCAGGCCCTTCCGCTCATGCCTAAATCCTCAGGTACTTGGTCTGTGGACCAACCAGGTTCTGAACGGCTTCTAAATCCAGTGATTGAGTCTCCCTTTTTGTGTGGGAAGCCCCTTTGGCGTATGTGCTAGAGGCAGCCTCTTTGAAGGTGTTGAGTCCTGAGTGGAGGAACTCATGGAGAATTTCTTCACCGAGATCCATTTTCATTTCTGTTAGTATAATTTTCGCAAATATATTTAGTGTCATGGTGTCAAATGGTTTTGGCTTGTGAATTTGCGTGTAGGTGATGCATGTTTGTGAATTGTACTGTTTGTAAAAAGGCTTATTCACCCAACTCATTGGTTAGCAGTTTTGATTTTACAGACAAATGAATTAATTTTTTGCTTTTTCCAACATTTATTAGTCGTAAATTTAAGTTACGTTACTGAATGAGAATTAAATGTCTGGGATGTACAGGATTCAGGTAGTGGTTGCATTTGTTCTGCACTTTAGTAAAAAATGTTTGACTTTATGCAGCTGGTGTTGCTCTTATCAAATCAGGAGTAGCCTATTTTTATTGTTTTTTTGATGCTTTAGAAATATCAGGACCATCACACCCAATCTTGCCACGGACACACACACACACACACACTCTCTACTTAAATTCAATTTAGGACCTGAAAATCATTATCAGAACAGGATTAACCTTTGAGTAAGTGGGAAAGAAATTTGAACTACTTTCCTGATTCCTGTGTCTTTTGGTATGGCTGAATTATAGAGTAACATCATGCAGTTGTAGTTTGTCAATTTCAGTGGGATGTTTAATGAATCGAAGACTGAGTAACATAGTTCCAGTCTACTTCTACAATGCTCAAGACTATAAAGGCTATGCCCCTTACGGGGTTAGTTCTGTCAGTGCACTGAAGCATTACTGAAGAGTCTTGGCTGCATCCCTTCCATGGCTCCCAGCTGCAACCCCTTCCATTCCTGTGACAGTACCTCCGTTCACATTTTCTCTTCCGTCTTACTTTTCTCAAACCTCCCCTAACATTTTTTTCATAGTGCAACTGCAGAAGGTTTTCCTCCTGTTACGCCTTTCAATCCTTTTTGTTCCTCACAGTATCCCGTTCAGCACTGAAGAACCTCTCCATACCTTTCAGCGCTTGGCCCGAGGCTTTAATTTTATATTCCATTCCATTCCTATTAAAGCTCAGCATGAATGGATCTGAGTTGAGATTAACGATGTGAATTGAACTACAATTTCTGAGTGACTATTGGTCATGAGGAAAAGTAAGGAGAGGGTTGGAATGAATGCGGAAGCATTCAGGGACAACTTTTACACTTGGTATGCACAAATATCTCGGGTGCCTCTTTCAGTCCATTCCTGTAGGTGCCCACACCTTTGTTCTTTAGGCAGTCATCAAATGAGGGCTCGGATTTGTGGGATGGTTTTGCCAAAAATATCAAGTATTCTTTGTCTCAATATCTGTACATACCACTTAGTCATGACTGTGTTCAGGCAGAGAGGAAAGTCAGGAGTTTGTACTTGAAACTTTAAGAGTTTGAAGAAGAGTTTTGTATATTTGAGGTGTCAATAGTATTTCTGCTTTGATTACATATGTTTTGTTAGATTTCATTTTGATATTGTATTTTTCCTTTCAGAATTGAGAGATGAGCCTGTTAAGTATATCATATCACCATCTCCAGATGGTTTTAGACGAGTCCCTGTCCTTTTTTGCCAGCAGAGGTAATTATGATTAAAACTATTTTTTACATTTTTTTATCTCTTTGTTATTATCATAATTCAACACCTTTGGTGATTTCTGATAAGCATAAGTTTTATTTGTATCCTTTGCAACAACATCAATAAATTTAGTTATTAAATAATTATTTGATACCCTTTTTCTGCATCATTTTCAATAAATATCCAAGTAGTTTCCATTTATCAGAAGATTCATGGTCATTGTATATCATACCTTTCAATGTTCTGTAGTGTGGGTAGTAGCTGCCCAGACCTTTCATGACTGATTGAGAGTAATTTTTTATCTGTCACTGCTTGCTTTCTCATCTAGCATGACACTCAACTTGCTTCTCCTTTTCCAGGTGCAATTTTTTTGCTTCGTATAAGAGAGAACCTTCTGGCCATTCCCTTAAAAGGATAAGGATTTTAATGGACTGACAAACACAGTGTGTGGATGTCTTCATTTTTATAATTTTCGAGTAAGTATGGATTTGTGTGTAATTATACCTTTTGTAAGGGGAAAATTTAAGTATTAATTAACTATGGTATTAAATGAGGTTGTAGACAAAGCTTGCAAAGCTGTGGCCATTATGAGTTAGACTAATATAGCTGTAGTTGCTGGTGATTCCCTTCTGGTGTAGGAATTTAGCTGTGTCCTTTCTTTAAGATATCCTTGGCCTCCCCAGAGGACACAGAATCCTTCTCAAGATCCCAAACGCATGGCTCCCGTAGGGGGCTAGTGCCGTCAGTGCACCTCACGCAGTGCACTGTAGTCCTTACTTAAGGTTCTTTTGAGCATCCCTTCAGCCTCTAGCTACAACCCCTTTCATTCCTTTTACTGTTCCTCTGTTCATATTCTCTTTCCCCTGCCTTACTTTTCACCCTCTCCTAACAATTGATTCATAGTGCAACTGTGAGGTTTTCCTCCTGTTACACCTTTCAAACAGTTTTACAGTCAATTTCTGTTTCAGTGCTGAATGACCTCATAGGTCCCAGTGCTTGCCCTTTGGCGTATGTTCTATATTCTATCCTATTCTGTTCAAACACGTGGTGTCGTCATTTCTTTCTCCGATACAACGCCAGACTCACATGGCAATTTGAGCCTTTTCTCAGCTGCCTCAAAAGTATTTCCAATACTTCTGTAGTGTGTTTTTGCATTGTTATTTATCTCTGTATATCTTTGTCTTTTTCTCCCAAGGTCATATCAACATGCAAATTTTAAGCATTATTCTTGTAGAGTTGTATATCTGTTGATCTCTTTGCAGACAGAAGTTTGACAGTACGTACCTTGAAGTTATTTTCATTACTTTTGAAAAGAAAATTGCACTTTTTTTCTCCTCCATTTTACTTTCCTCCTTAACCCTCTCCTAACAGTTTTTTCCTGGTGCAACTGCAGAAGGTTCTCCTCCTGTTACACCTCTCAGACCTTTTTATTCCTCGCAGTTTCCCGTTCAGCACTGAGTGACCTTTCCATAGGTTTCAGCGCTTGGCGGTAGGCTTTAATTTTATCTTCCATTCCATTCCTATTAAAGCTAAGCATGAATGGATGCGAGTTGAGATTACCGATGTGAATTGAATTACAATTTCTGAGTGGCTATTGGTCATGAGTAACTGTAAGGAGAAGGTTGAAATGAATGCAGGGGTAACTTTAACACTTGGTGTGCACAAGTACCTTGGGTGGCTCTTTCAGTCCATTCCCGTTGGTGCCCACACCTTTGTTCTTCAGGCAGTCGTGAAATGAGTGCTTGGATCCCTGGGATGGTTTTGCCAAAAATACCAAGTATTCTTTGTCTTCATATATGTGCTCACCACTTAGTCATGACTGATGTAATGTTCAGGCAGAGGGGAAAGTCAGTAGTTTGTACCTGAAACTTTTAAGAGTTTGTGTATTTGAGGTGTCAATAGTATTTCTGCTTTGATTGCATATGTTTTGTTGGATTTCATTTTGATATTGCATTTTTCCTTTCAGAATTGAGAAATGAGCCTGTTAAGTACCGGTATATCACATTATCATCTCCAGATGGTTTTAGAGAAGTCCCTGTCTTCTTTGCCAGCAGAGGTAATTATGATTAAAACTGTTTTTTACATTTTTTTATATTTGTTGTTAACACTGTAATTCAACACCTTTACATAATTTTTTCCTGGGCCTTCTTACATGACTATGGGCCTGTCTGGTGATTTCTGATAGGTATGAGTTTTATTCATATCCTTTGCAACATTACCAATAAATTTAGTTATTAAATAATTATTTGATACCCTTTTTCCGTATCATTTTCAATAAATATCTAATCAGTTTCCGTTTATCAGAAGATTCATGGTCATTGTATATCACACCTTTCGGTGTTCTGTAGTGTGGGTAGTAGCTGCCCAGACCTTTCATAATTGATTGAGAGGAATTTTTTATGTATCACTGCTTGTTTTCGCATCTAGCATGAAACTCAACTTCCTCCTCCGTTTCCAGATGCAGTTTTTGCTACGTACAAGAGGGAACCTTCTGGCTATTCCCTTAAAAGGATAGGGATTTGAATGGACTGACAAACTCACTGTGTGGATGTGTTCATTTTTATAATTTTTGAGTAAGTATGGATTTGCGTGTAATTTATACTTTTGTAAGTGGAAAATTGAAGTATTAATTAATTATGGTATTAAATGAGGGTGCAGACAAAGCTTGCAAAGCTGTGGCCATTATGAATTAGACCAGTATAACTAGTTGTTGGCGATTCCCATCCGGTGTAGGAATTTAGCTGTGTCCTTTCTTTTTAAGATAACCTTGGCCTCCCCAGAGGACACAGAATCCTTCTCAAGATCCCAAACACGATTCCCGTAGGGGGCTAGTGCCGTCAGTGCATCTCACGCAGTGCACTGGCGTCCTTACTTGAGGTTCTTTTCAGCCTCCCATCAGCCTCTAGCTACAACCCCTTTCATTCCTTTTACTGTTCCTCTGTTCATATTCTCTGTCATCTATCTTACTTTCCACCCCTCTCCTAACAATTGATTCATAGTGCACCTGCAAGGTTTTCCTCCTGTTACACCTTTCAAACATTTTAACAGTCCGTTTCAGTGCCGAATGACCTCATAGGTCCCGGTGCTTGCCCTATGGCCTACATTCTATATTCTATTCAGACACGTGGTGTCGTCATTTCTTTCTCCGGTACAATGCCAGACTCATATGGCAATTTGAACCTTTTCTCAGTTGCCTCAGAACCTTTCCTAATACTTCCGGTGTGTGTTTTTGCATTGTTATTTCTCTCAATACCTGTCTGTTTCTCCCAAGGTCATGTCAGCATGCAGATTTTTAAGCATTACTCTTGTCGAGTTGCATATCTGTTGATCTCTTTGTAGACAGAGGTTTGACAGTGCGTACCTTGAATTTTTATATTCATAGTTAATTTTGAAAAAGAAATTTGCACTGTTGAGACGACAGACATTTGTTGCATTGTATACTAAAGTAGATTCTTTGCTTTCCAGACGGATTCGACAAAAAGGAACCAACGTCAGCATGAACAGGAAGCAACTGCTCATTGTAACTTTTTAAGATCAAAGGAACACAAGAATAAGTTTTTTTAAAGGGTGGCCATTTTGACCAGGAGTGGTGTCAGATTTTATGCTTTCATTAAAACTATATTTTGAGAATGTCAGGTCTGTAGAGACTGAGAGGGATGTTATTTTTTAACTATTATGTTTTTGCCTCATATTGATAAGTGTGTTATTGTTTCATGTAATAATAAGGCATGTTTCATTTCATTTTATACATAGGATTTAGGTAGTGTGTGCAGTTTTGCCATAATTTTATTTAATGGATAAATATGACATTTTTATAATAAAATAAGATTTTATATCATACTTACCTGTTGTTTACATATAGCTGTAATTCTCGATCTCGACAGAAAATTCAAAACTGGCGGTCCCGCTAATATATGGTCAGGTGATACGACTACCCCGCCCTCTACCGGGGTACCTGGATCCATTTCCATCAACAACTAATCATATTTTCTATGTCCCCTTGTCCCTTGCGGGGAGGTGGGTGGGAATGTTTTATATGTAAACAACAGGTAAGTATGATATAAAATCTTATTTTATTATAAAAATGTCATTTTTATACATGAACTTACCTGTTGTTTACATATAGCTGATTGCCACATTGAGGCGGTGGGCATGGACAGCTGTAAGTGTTAAATGGAAAAAACCTGAGATCATCAGGCTAAGAAAAAACGTCTTAACTTTGGATCCTTACCTGCTAAGGAAGCTGTTTTCTCGGTTACTGCCTCTGTAACCTGCTATCCTTAGTGCAACTGCGGGGCCTAGTAGCTCAGACGCAGGTTGCTATATGGAGAAAGGTCTGTTGGCCCAGCCGTCTTCGACACAATCAACCAAAGCATATAATGCCCCTGCTCAGGGCGCAGTACTCAAAGCATCCACCATCATATCACCCAACCATAAAAACTCACACCAACCTATTAAAATTAGACCTACTAGGCCATCTAACCTCTTAGGCTCTAGTAGTCGACCAAAAAGAAAACTTCTGCACCCAAGGAAACTAAGGAGAGGATCTAGAGCCTCTGGTTTCCTTGCCCATCACCGTGTCAGACGCAATAAAGGGGCCCAACGTACTGCAGTCTTCATATGTGGTTTGGATCTGTCTCAGATAATGCGAGGCAAAAACAGACGAACATCTCCAATAAGTTGAACTTAGAATGTCCTTTAAAGCCATGTTCTTCTTGAAGGCTAAAGAAGTCGCAATAGCCCTAATTTCATGAGGCCTCACTTTAACTAAGGGGAAATCCACATCCCTTAACTCCTTGTGTGCCTCCTGAATCAGTTCTTTCAAAAGGAAAGAAATCCCATTTTTTGATAGAGGGTTCTTAGGGTTCTTAGTTGAGCACCATAAAAAATCATGAGTTCCTCTTACACTTCTGGTCCTGTCCAGATAGAATTTCAATGCTCTGACCGGACAGAGAAGTCTCTCTGTTTCTCTTCCACTCAAGGAGGATAGGCTAGGAATGGGAAATTCCCTTGGCCATGGATTACTAGGGTTTTCGTTCTTAGCTAGGAAACCCAAGGTGAAGGAAACTACAGCCTTATCCGCACAAAAACCAACTCTTTTGTCCAGAGCATGAATCTCACTTACTCTCTTTGCCGAGGCCAGTGCCAAGAGAAAGAGAGTTTTCTTAGTTAGATTCCTAACGGAGCAGGAACTCAAAGGCTCAAAAGATTTGGAGGTAAGCCACTTTAGCACCACATCCAAATTCCAATGCGGTACACGAAGAGATTTGCCTTTAGTGGTAGCAAAGGATTTAAGGAGTTCTGCAATATCTTTGTCTGAGGAAAGATCTATACCTCTATTCCTGAAAATTGCCGCCAGCATACTCCTATACCCCTTAATCGTGCTGACAGCCAATTTCTTCTCCTTGTGCAGAAACAAAAGAAAATCCGCAACCTGGCTTAGAGTCGTAGAAGTGGAAGACACTCCAGACTCGGAGCACCACTCCCTGAAGCGCTTCCACTTCGCTTGATAGACCTTTGTAGACGAGGGCCTGGTTGATCTAGCCATTGCCTGCGCCACTCTTCTAGAGAAGCCTCTCCTCCTGTAGAGTCGCTCGAGAGTCTGAACCCTGTCAGATTTAGATCTGACGGGTTCCTGTGGAACTTTCTGCTGTGCAACTGGCACAGAAGGTCTGGTCTGAATGGCAACCTCCTTGGCCAATCCACTACTTTCTCCAGTAGCTCTGGAAACCATGATCTTCCTGGCCACCATGGAGCTATAAGGATCATTGACACACCTTTGTGTGCTCGAAACTTTTTCAGGACTTCTCCCAGCATCCTGAAGGGAGGGAATGCATAAAGGAAGAGACCCGACCAGTCCAGGAGCATGGCATCCACCGCTAATGCTTCTGGGTCTGGAACAGGAGAGCAAAAGAGAGGTAGTCTGCGGTTTTCCCTCGTTGCGAACAGGTCTAACATGGGAGTTCCCCAAACCTTCCACAGGCCTTGGCAGACTTTCTGGTGGAGGGTCCATTCCGTCGGAATGACCTGGAGTGACCTGCTGAGGATATCCGCTCTTACGTTGAGAGCTCCCGGGATGAAGCGAGTTACTAGCTCTATGTTCTTGGTTGCCGCCCACAAAAGCAGGTCTTTTGCGATCTCGAACAGAGAGAAGGAGTGAGTGCCTCCTTGTTTCTTCACGTACGCCAGAGCAGTGGAGTTGTCCGAGTGCACTACTATCTTTTTGTTTTCCACCAGAAGCACGAAATGTTCCAAGGCTAGATGTATTGCCTTCAACTCTTTCGCATTTATGTGCCAATCCCGTTGGGATGAAGACCAATTGCCTGACACTTGAAGATCCCCCAATGTTGCTCCCCAACCCTCGTCTGAAGCGTCGGAGAACAACATCAGGTCTGGGTTCCTCTGTCTCAGTGACAAACCTCGATCTAGTTTGCTCCTGTCGTTCCACCATGACAGGTCTTGCTTTACTTGAGTGGATAGAGGAAAAACAAACGAATCCGTGTCTTTCTTCCTGTTCCAGATCTGCTGTAGGAAGAACTGAAGAGGTCTCATGTGTAGCCTCCCCAGACTGACGAACATCTCTAGCGATGAGAGGGTGCCTAAAAGGCTCATCCATTCCTTGGCAGAACAAGTCTTGGCTGCCATCAGGTATCTCACTTTCAGCAGGCATTTCTCGATCCTTTGAGACGTCGGAAAAACCTGAAAAAGAACTGAGTTCATCCGAACTCCCAAATAAGTCAAGTCTTGAGATGGAGAGAGTTGTGACTTTGGAAGATTTACTATGAGTCCCAATTCGTCGGTAAGAGAAAGGGTCCTTTGTAGGTCCTTCATGCATTGGCCTTTTGACGGAGACCGGATCAGCCAGTCGTCGAGGTAAAGGGAAATGTGAATTCCCTCTAAGTGAAGCCATTTCGCAATTGGAGCCATCATCCTTGTGAAAACTTGTGGGGCTGTTGATAGGCCGAAGCAAAGAGCCCTGAATTGAAAAGCCCTGCCTCTGAACACAAACCGTAGGAATTTCCTTGATCTCGGATGGATAGGTACATGAAAGTATGCGTCCTGGAGATCGAGGGACACCATCCAGTCTCCTTCCTTCAGGGAATTGATAACCGACTGTGTGGTTTCCATCTTGAATGGTGTTTGAAGCACAAATTTGTTCAGGGCGCTTACGTCGAGGACTGGTCTCCATCCTCCTGACGATTTTGGAACCAGAAACAGACGGTTGTAGAACCCCGGAGATGAAGGTTCGAGGACTGCTTCTATGGCTCCCTTTTGAAGGAGGGAAGTAACTTCCTCCTCCAACACCACAAGTTTCTCTGAGTCCCTGGATGATACGTTGAAGTCTACTGGCGAAGACTTTAAAGGAGGACTCTCTGAGAAGGGAATGGTGTAGCCTTCTCTCAGAACGTTGATCACCCAGGGTTCTGCTCCCTTGGCCTCCCAAACTTGCCAGAACGACTGTAGTCTGGCTCCGACCGTTGCATGAAGGACCCTGAACTCATCGGTTGGTACCCCTAGCTTTCTGGGGATGAGAAGAGAATTTTCCTCTTCCCCTAGCACGGGAAAAGGGCCGAGAAGGAGTACCCCGAGAAGGCCTAGAGGATACAGGGAAAGAAGGCTTGGGTACTACTGGAGTAGTTGAAAACCTGGGTCTTTTCGAAGAATGAGCCAGTAGGTCTTGAGTAGACTTCCGTGAGAGAGCCTCCGAAATTTCCCTAACTAACGTGGCGGGAAAAAGGGATTCCTTAAGCAAAGGAGCAAAAAGAAGAGCAGATTTCTGGTTCCTGGAGACTCCTCTCGCGACAAACGAAATCCAATGTGCTCTCTTCTTCAAAATGCCGGTAGCAGTCACTGAGGCAATTTCTGACGTTCCGTCCGTGATGGCCTTGTCCAGGCAGGCCAAAATAGCATCAAGATCTGTAGCAGTCTTGGGGGAAAGATCACAGACTTTCACTATCCTGCTCAAGGCTCCTATAGACCAGTCAAAAAAAGAAAAGATCTCCAAGATCCTATAGGAACTCTTCACCAGATGGTCAATTTCCGAAGACGAGAAGCCGACTTTGGATGAAGAAAAAGCTGAGCGACGGGCAGAATCCACAAGGCTGGAGAAATCCCCTTGAGAGGAGGCAGAGTCTCCCAAGGAAAAGACTTCCCCAGTCTCATACCACGAACGAGACTTAAAAGACAGTTGAGAGGGGGGAAAACAGAAAGATGTTTTACCCTGAGATCTTTTCTTGCTCAACCATCCTTCTTGCCTTCGGAGAGCTCTTTTCGCCGAAACAGACAGGACCAGCTTCAGAAATCTAGAGGAAGGAGGATTAAAATCCTTGGCAAACTGCGTAGTCGGAGACGAAGGGGAAGCTGGAGCAAAGTCTTCTTGAAAAAGTTCTTCAAAAAGTTGTAAGAGATGCTTAAAGTTGGAAGTAGGAGCAGACGGAACATCATCTACTTCCGAAACATCGGAAACTGGGGAGAGAATCTCTGAAGCAGTTGGAGCACCGCGGATAGAAACGTCTCCGGGAGCCAAACTTGCGTTATCCTCTTGATTATCGCCGAACGTCACCGAGGCTCCAAGAGCCCGACCCGCGTCAAGCGTATCCGAAACATGAGCTTGAGAGGAGTCAGGAGCCTTAGAAGATCCGAGAGCCAAAGAGGCGCCAAAAACCATGGTAGCGCTAGAAGCGCAAACATTGTGCGCCTTGGAAACGTGTTTTGGAGAGGCGCCAAGCGCCAAAGTAGCGTCGTGAGTTCGGCCGGTGCGGGCGGAAGTGGCGCCAGGAGCGCGATCGGAAGCGGAGCCAGGCGCGCGAGCGGAAGCGGAGTCAGGCGTGCGAGCGGAAGCGGCGCCAGGTGCGTGAGCGGGAGCAGAGACCGGAGCCTCAGTTGCAGAAGGAACCTGAAGAGCTGGAGCTTTAAAACCTTCGAAAAGTCTCAAAATCTTGTCCAATTTGTCCTCTTGCGAAAGGGGGGCAGGAACCGGAGGCATAAAAGCCGACTTGGGATCCAACGGAAAGGAAGCCGCTACTTGCATGCTAACAGGAGGATCCGGCGCTCGCTTACGATCCGTAGAACGTACATCCGGACTGCCTGAAGAAGAAGAGATCTCTGGGCTATCCCAAAAGCTACAAGACGGAAGAGGAGAACGTGCCAAAGGTTTCTTGATAGGAACTTGACTTGGAGAGGAAGCTCTGTGTCTCTTCAGCGGCCTACTAGACTCTGACTGCTTCCAACTCCTCCTCGACGAAACAGAAGCACAAGAAGACACTTCCGCATCGCTTTTACTATAGCGAGCTGCAACAGCCTGGGACGCAACAGGACTGTTAGAGGGAGCAACTGCTCGTGAGCAGACCCCACTCGCCTCCCTTCGGCTTTCGGCATGTCTTCTCCCTGAGCCCTGGGAGCCGGACAGAGGCCTCGACCTAGGAGAACGAGGGGGACGAACAGTCACCTCCTCCACAACACTATCACTCGCAACACTTCGATGTCTAGACATCGCACTCACATCCTGGCCAATCTTCTCTATCGCAGAGAAAAGAGCCGAAATCTTACCATCAAATTCTGCCCGAAGGTCTGACACGGTAGTGGGTTCGGAAACAACAGGTTCCGGGGCAGGAATAGGAACAGGAGGGGTAACAGGAACAGAACAAGAGGCAATACTACTCCTACTCTGGGAGGAACTTCTGGCCGAAGCCTTACGTGCCCTATCTTTACTTAATTTTGCCTGATACTTAGCCAACTTTTGCCAATCAAGCACAGACAAAGACGAACATTCATCACATCTATCCAGATTCGTGCACAATTTCCCTCTACAGGTAGAGCAAGAAGAGTGAGGGTCTATGTTAGACCGAGACATTCGAGTTTTACAACCCCCCCCGCAATATCTAATTTGAGATCCTGAATCAGACATAACTAGAAAAAATCTCAACCAAAGCCAAAAAACAAGCCAGAACCGTCAACAAAAGTGGGTACTTCACCAAAGAAGAAACGAAAAAGCACCGATGAATTTCCTGAAGAGGAGCAGACGACTAGTCGCCGGCCCCGACAGAGAAAATATGATTAGTTGTTGATGGAAATGGATCCAGGTACCCCGGTAGAGGGCGGGGTAGTCGTATCACCTGACCATATATTAGCGGGACCGCCAGTTTTGAATTTTCTGTCGAGATCGAGAATTACAGCTATATGTAAACAACAGGTAAGTTCATGTATAAAAATTAGTAATTTATGTTACGTAATATTGCCAAGTAAGCTGATGCTATGTAATTGTCTGCGTGTGCAACATTGACCCCTTGGGGCCACGTATAGCTTTGCATAAAGTGCATAATGTTTTTTCACCTAATATTGTTAACATGAATTTTTTACTTGAGCAGATGGTAGAAATATTGGTAAGAATTCCTGCTTTGTCTTTTGGAATGGTAAAGGTGAGAAATAAGGACTATAAATTTGATATAGGGAGACACTCCATGTATCTCACAGTAAAGTTGTTAGCGACCATTGAGACATTACTGGGCTAGAGTGAGTCCTCATCTCGCCTGTCAACTTCACACTTACAAACTCTCCTACGAGAGGTCCTTTTATTAATGCCCTTAAAGGATTGTATATCGTCACCCTCATAAACTAACTGCGTAAGTCATTTTTCATTGATTTTTGGATTTTTGCCTAAATCAAATCTCCAATATGTGGCGCACCTACTGGTATACTTGCCTAAGTCAGATGTAGAAAGTAAGTGGCATAAATTTCCCAAAAAGCTTTCTGCCTAAGTCACTCAGTGACTTAGACATTATTATCACTATGCCAAAGTCATGATTGTGACTTGGGCAAAAAAATTACTTAGGCAGTTAGTTTATGAGGGTGACGATATCTAAATGTTCACTGTCTCGGCAGAAGTGAGGTTAGACGCTCAGTTTAGATTTGAGTACCTCCCAAAATTAGGTTCCTTTTTTTGAGTTTACTTGGCCTTTGGCCTCAGTCTTATAAGTAGCAGATACATAGGATAATGGACACGGTATTATCAATTTATAAGCCTGATAATATGTCAGTTGTTGAAATTATTAATTAATGTAAACAATTTAACTTAAAGAAAATTCATTCTTTAGCAGGCAACTCTGAGATACAAATAATACAAGAAATTATAAAAGTACCGGAAAAATTAGAAAAAAAAATACCGGTTTTTTCCCACCCAACAAAAAAAAAATGGTTTTTTTACATCACAAGAGTGGGTTAGGAACTGTATGGCATTGCTGTGAACTCTTAAATTTAATGTTACTGTAAATGTAAATTACAGGTTAGTCTGAGTTAGGAACTGTATGGCATTGCTGTGAACTGTAAGTATCTAGGAAATGAAGTGCAGGCTATGATACTGGGTCATTGTTACTCAACAGACTTTGTCACTTATCGGGAAGCCAGACCCCCTAAGTATGTTGAAACTGAGGTGCTAATTAGGGTTCATTTTGTATTTTGCTTGGTTTTGTAGTCTTTGCTAATCGTGATAGGTTTGTAGAGTAAGCTCTGACCCTTGTCTTACATGTTATTCCGGAAATAGTTTTCAGTATTCCACCATTACACTGTAAAGGTCACCTTTTGTCCTCCAGTTCTGTTTATTACTGCATATCATTTTTGCCAGTGTGGTCTGAAAATATGCTATATTCTTTATTGCAATCTTTAGCCTTCCGCATAATTGAGCTTGTGTTTGGGGCCATGTATGTACCATCATCAGGCTTTGCACAGTGTGTGTTCAAGGATTACAAATCCTGGGGTTTATTGAGGAGGGCCATCTGTAGACAAATTAGGGACCTCCCAGTGGAGACAGCACCCATCAATAAATTTTCTCTTTCCCGTAGCCAAAATATGGTTTGTCTGCTCTTAACTAAATTTGTCAGGGCACAAGTGAAAATGAAGAGGTTTGTTTTCGTTAAACAATAACCAGATAGGTATACGAAGTAAATTGCCATTTTAAAGGTTTTGTGAAGTTGCAATTTGTAAATGTCATGTGTAGTGGTAAAATTGGTGTATATGATTTCTTTAGATTTCTGAAGTAATGTACACATAGCCATCACTATGTGCTTGAGTTACTGAATTTGAACATTGTATATTTAGTCTAAAAAAATGTTCTGTATAATGCTAAAAATAATAGGTGAAAAATTATAAAGAAGTTTTAGGTATATTTCGATAGTTTACAAAAATACAATGGTTATTTTCAAGGTTACTGGTTCTTCAGTCTTGAAATATCAGTTACTAGATTGGAGAGGATTTAGATGAAATATAACTTAGATATTTTTGTATTTGCTGTGAATTAGATTTAAAAAGTACAGTTATGTATTTACTGCATTTTAATTATATTTCAAAAAGACATTTTTGTACTTGCTGTAAATTAGATTTAAAAGTACAGTTCTGTATTTACTGCATTGTAATTATATTTCAAAAATACATATTTGTACGACTGTAAATTAGATTTTAAAAATACAGCTCTGTATTTACTGAATTGTAAATTACATATCAAAAATACATTTATTTATTGTAATTTAGATTACATTGTCATGGTTACCAGTGCTCCCAAGTAATGAAATCTCACATAAATTAAAGATAGTCTGTAAAACTATTTTTGTATTTATTGTAAATGAGAAAATGTGTTGAATGTTGGCTTAATGAAATCTGGTACAGCTTTGAAGGAAGTGTTAGGCATGGCAGGGAAAGTCCCTTAGCAAAACACATAATTTTAGTTGAGCAACAAAATGAGGCTTAGATGTAAATGGTTTGGTTTTTAGGGAACAATTAATTTTCCAATCTGATAGTCGAAAGATATCTAGAAAATTATCAAGTGCTAGATATAATATAGTCTTTGTTACATAATGGACTTTGCTACATATCAAAA
Organism: Macrobrachium rosenbergii; assembly: GCA_039081455.1. Taxonomy (NCBI): domain Eukaryota; kingdom Metazoa; phylum Arthropoda; class Malacostraca; order Decapoda; family Palaemonidae; genus Macrobrachium; species Macrobrachium rosenbergii. The sequence continues at coordinate 65,869 of JANJGK010000053.1, read as the reverse complement.
AGTGTTTTTCCTTGTCAGCCGGAATTCCCATGCAGGGGCCTCACCCATTTTTGTGTCAATCACCTTGATATCTCCACTTTCCTCTTTGTCACGTGACCAAACAATATTTTGGAGATTTTCAATCATCATCATTTGCTCTCCAAAACCTGTGTACATATCTCTCTCTATTAAGTCATTTAAATCTTTCCTTTCTTTTGTATGAATTTTCCAGAGACCTGTCATTTGCCGTATTTCTTCTTTTTAAGAAATGGCTTTGAGGATGTTTCAGAAAAAGAATAATAATGAAATGTTTGAATGCTTACATGCACACAAGCAGTTAAGTTTTTATGGGTCTGTCATCAGGAATATTTTTTCAACCAATTTCATTATATATTTTCCCTTCTAGCATTTAGTAATTGTTGTCAGGATTGCATTTTCTGATTATATCTTCTTCACATTTGAAATTCAACCAGTAGACACTTCCAAAAGTTTTGTTGCTTCAGCTGTTCCAGCAATGGCCTTCAAAACATCAGGTACAGGACTTATTGCTTATCAAAATGAAATATTTCCTTGTCCTGCAGTTACCATCTTGGCTTTCCATACTGTCCTCTCACATTGGCAGCTTGAGGGCAACTGTTCTTCAGGATTAAGCCAGTCAAGTGACTTCGGGACATTCTAAATCCCCTATGCTGACCAGTGCAGGTCAAACACTGCACCACATATTTTTGTTTTTGATTAAAATTTTGGGTTTCCAGTGAAAATATGTGAAGTCAAATGTGTTTTTAATGTCAATATCAATTCATGGCTGTGCTTTAGAAAGCTTTCACCACTTGAGTAGGCTTTTCTGAGCCCATACTTATAACAATTGAGATGTTGACAGACTCTAAATATAATCCTTCCTACCTCCAGGTCTTAAATATTAGCTCTTGTGTATACTGGGCATCGAAATTCCCTTACATTTGATACATAATATGACAGTTTACAAGACCATGCATACAGCATCCACCTGGTCAGTCTCCAGCCCACACCTTTTCCTTTGGTTCCTACCTGTCATCGTATTCTTAGTTTTACTTGCTTTGACTTCCAGCTCTGATCTCTTCCAGTGTCCCATCTTTCAGATGTTTTTCTAAGGCCTTCCTTGAACTCAACATGGACACAAGGTCTGCATACAGAGGCTACAAGGAGCCTCTCCCTTTTTGTCGTTTCGTAGAAACTTCCTCTAATGTTATGACGGACGCAAATGTGTTTGTCAGATTCTGAAGATGCATCTAGTGTTGTCTTCTGCTGATTGGTCAGTTTATAGAGGTTATATTAACAAGCAATAGTTTATCTCACGTGATTGAGTTTTGGAAGTCTGTCGCACCTGTGGTCAATGGATATGTTTCAGCCCCACCTTTTTGTTATGACTACTTCGAGGTTATTTGAACCCTGTGACACTAGATTACTTTTCTAGAACTTTGAGACTTCTAGAAGTTGTAGAAAACTCTTCTAGAGCTTTGACACATCTAGACATTCCAGGTGAATTTTTTTTAGAGCTTGACGCTTTTAGAGGTTCAAGATAACTTTTCTCAAATTTTTAGACGAAGTTTCAGGTGAATTTTTTTTTAGAGCTTGACACTTCTAGAAGTTGTAGATGATGTTTCTAGAACTTCCAGACTATCAGTTCCAGGTGAATATTTTATAGAGCTTAACACTTGTAGAAATTCTAGATAACTTTTATAGAACTTTGAGACTTCTAGAAGTTCCAGGTGACTTTTTTATAACTTCAAAACTTCTAGGAGTTCCGGGTAATTTTTTTAGAGCTTGACACTTCTAGAAGTTCTAGATAACTTTTCTAGAACTTCAAGACTTCTAGAAGTTCCAGGTGAATTAGTTCTAGAGCAACCACTTCTAGAAGTTCTAAACTTTTCTGGAACCTCAAAACTTCTAGAAGTTCCAGATGAATTTTTTCTAGAGCTTGACACTTCTAGAAGTTCTTGATAACTTTTCTAAAACTTCGAGGTTTCTAGAAGTTCCAGATGAATTTTTTCTAGAGCTTGACACTTCTAAAAGTTCTAGATAACTTTTCTAAAACTTTGAGACTTCTAGAAGTTCCAGGTGAATTTTTTTTCTAGAGCTTGACATTCCTAGAAGTTCTAGATGACATTTTCTAAAACTTCGAGACTTCCAGAAGTTCCAGGTGAATTTTTTTTCTAGAGCTGGACATTCATAGAAGTTCTAGATGACATTTTCTAAAACTTCGAGACTTCTAGAAGTTCCAGGTGAATTTTTTTCTAGAGCTTGACATTCCTAGAAGTTCTAGATAACTTTTAAATCTTCGAGACTTCTAGAAGTTCCAGGTGAATTTTTTTCTAGAGCTTGACACTCCTAGAAGTTCTAGGTAACTTTTTTAAATCTTCGAGACTTCTAGAAGTTTCAAGTGAATTTTTTTCTAGAGCATGACACCTCCAGACGTTCTAAATAACTTTTCTAACACTCCAAGACTTCTAGAAGTTCCAGGTGAATTTTTTCTAGAGCTTGACACTGCAAGAAGTTCTAGATAACTTTTCTAAAACTTCAAGACTTCTAGAAGTTCCAGGTGAATTTTTTTCTAGAGCTTGACATCTCTAGAAGTTCCAGATAACTTTTCTAAAGCTTGGAGACTTCTAGAAGTTCTTGGTGAAATTTTTCTAGAGCTTGACTCTTCTGGAAGTTCTAGATAACTTTTCTAAAACTTCGAGACTTCTAGAAGTTTCAGATCAATTTTTTTTAAGGGTGACATTTCTAGACGTTTTAGATAACTTTTCTAAAACTTTGACTAGACTTTTTGGGCTGTATGATAGATCTAGATAACTTTTCTAGAACTTCGATCTTTCTAGTAGTTCTTTGCTAGATCCTCTAGAAGGAAATGGCATAGTACTCTGTTGCTATCTAGAACTGTTCTAGTTTTTGTACCATGCCGGAAGGTTTAGGCCAAATATATTGACTCCAAGCAGATACTTTGTCTCGTTAAGAATCTGTTCACACGCCTTGGTGGCCATTTGCTGGTCCTAGTTTGACCCTGTAGCCTAAATTTCATAGATTAAGCTATTCTAGAGGTCCTTGTGGTGGTCCTAGTTTGACCCTGTAGCCTAAATTTCATAGATTAATCTATTCTAGAGGCCCATGTGGTGGTAATAGGTTGACCCTGTAGCCTAAATTTCATAGATTAATCTATTCCAAAGACCCCTGTGGTGGTCCAAGTTTGACCCTTTGTGGACCTGTGGCCTAAATTTGATAGATTTCTTCGTTCTAGAGGCCCCTAAGTTGGTCATAGTTTGACCCTTTGTGGCCTTATGGCCTAAATTTAACAGATTACTTCCTTTCTAGAATCTAGATAACCCTCTGGTCGTCCTAGATTGGCCCTTAAATTAGTATCTATTCGAACAACACCTTTTTCCCATTCCTTTTCCTTGCTTAGAGGAAGTAGCCTTATACTGTAGGTGCTAGCACCAAGAAAAGGGTTGGTGATGGGGGGCCCATTTTGATAAGGAATTTTAGGGCTTCTAATTTCGAGGTCATTTGGAAATCAGGGACTGATTTGCTTGGCTGCCTAAGGCTGGCAAAAGTGGCATTTGTAAAGCTGAAAGGTTTATTATTATTATTATTATTATTATTATTATTATTATTATTATTATTATTATTATTATTATTATTACTATTATAATAAAACTTCTGGAGTGAATGGATGTGTTTGTGGCCTTCGTTCAGAAAACTTAGCTCTGACTTTGTCTCCAAATGTTGCTCGATCTTAATATTCAGGCTAATTATAATGGTTCTTAATATATATTGTCAAACCTCTGCCATTTGTGTATTAATAATGAATGTCTCCATCTATAATTATTGTGTGAAAATATAGCTAAAAAACTGATTCATATTCAGTTTTGCCTTTTTTAAAAACCAGTTTCAATCTTAATATTCAGGTTAATTATAATGGTTCTTAATATATATATTGTCAAACCTTTGCTATTTGTCTAGTAATAATGAGTGTTTCCATCTATAATTATTGTGTAAATCAAAGAATATAAAAGGAAAATTCAATTTAGCATTTTATTACTGACAATTGTCTCATTAAGAGTTATGACATACTGCAGTTCCAGTTAGCACTTGGACACATTTTAAGTCCAGGATAATGACAAATTTCATTGTAAGTTATGTCTGTGTGTCACTTGAGTGTGACGCATACAACCGAGGCCACTTGTACTATTAAAGTGTAACTGTGTGGTTTCATGACTTGTCAGCAAACTATCAAGTATATATACCATTTTACCTTGAAAATTCATTAAGGGCTTGGTACATGTGTGTAGACTCATAATTATCTGTATTCATTATCAGTTGAACATACAAGCTCAAGGTGTGTTGATTTACCAGGGGTGTAAGTATATCTACACCTTACACTTACAAACCTTGACCACAGAAACTTGACAGTTTGTCAGCTTTGAAAAGAAACCCTGTCTTCATGCACACTACAGCTACAGGGGATAGCTGTATACTGTGTTCAGAGCTAAAATGTCAAATTTCCAAGAATAGCTCTATACACTCAACTAAAATTGAAGGTTCACTCAACAGGTTGAGCTATGCATGTGAAAACTTAGTTTTGAAAAACTGCTTATATTTTACTTTCTGTAATACATGGGCCAATGAGCAAGGTGATTCCGACTTCTGTATTCAACTTCAGCAAAGAAGTATATTTCCATCAACCTATCACCTTTCTATTACACCTTCGTGTAAAGTTTACTTACAGCAAAGAAGTATATTTCCATCAACCTATCACCTTTGTTACACCTTTGTGTAAAGTTTACTTACAGCAAAGTATTTTTCCATCAACCTATCACCTTTGTTACACCTTTGTGTAAAGTTTACTTCCAGCAAAGTATTTTTCCATCAACCTATCACCTTTCTATTACACCTTTGTGAAAAGGTTTACAAGTAAACTAATCACTTGGGCCATACACTATGTAATGACTCCAGGATCTCATCAATGACCCTTTAATTCTGTGGTAGATATGTTTTCAGTTTAACAGTGTTTACTCATTGGATGAGAAAGGGTAAAAACAACAGGCTTAAAAATAGAAGCAGTAATTTTAAATAACTTATTTATTGTAATAAAATTGTTACATAAAAGTTGTTACAAATATAATACTTTTAATGTAATACAGTTCTAGATAGCCCAATACTTTAGTTAAAGCATAAAATGAACTCAAAGAAAATCAGTGGTTGAAAATATAAAGTAAATAAATATAGTTATCTTTAAACTAAAAGTTTAGCAGCAACAAAAATTAACACTACAGAAATCACAGAAAACATTTCAACATTTCAATTTGGGAGCACACTTAAGAACCAGCAACTCATTACTAGAAAACAGAATAAAAGCAATCTTAGAATTCAAACTGAATGGCTACACTGCAACTGAAGACAAGAGGAAAATGTGAAATTAAACTAAACCCAGTTAATTACCTCAAGGAGAGGTGTACAACATTACAATGTATGCTTTATACAATGGAGTTCCACAAACCCTTGCAGTTCCTAGTGTGGCAGCTCTAAGACAATAACACTAAAAGACTTAGATAAAGAAATCATTATTAGTTCATTCAGTCCAGCTGTACTTGTGAAATGTCATTATCAAGCAGACATTGGCCATATTCCACCACCACAGCCAAGCTTAAATTCTTCACACAGAGCAGCCAAGAGAGAAGTCGGCTATGAACACCACTTGAAACAGCAGATATCAGTACAGCAACACTTGAAAGCAGCAGAAACCAGCACTTGAAACAGCAGATATCAGTACAGCAACACTTGTAAGCACAGCAGAAACCAGTCTTGTCACAAAGCTTCCATACAGCAGCAGAAATTGAACTTCCAGAGCTTTAACTTCCAGAGGGTAAGATGGCTTCCACCAGAGGACGTAGGCAGCAATCACAGAAGAACTGATTCCCTTAAATTTCTGGGTCCTTCTCTTCACCTCTGAATAATGGTCCCAAGGGCTGTGAAAAAGAATGGAGGAAGCTTTATAAAGCTTAGTTACATATCACACCAATAGGTGGCGGGCTGGTCACAAAGGCCCCTTTTACCCTGAATTTGAAAAAAAAAGTCTTGATGTTAATTATTGCTCAAGTTAAAGTTAAAGCTAATTCAGTGGGTTATATTCCAACCATAGGTCAGTCATGAAATATATGAATACATAATTTCAATTTTCCCATAAAAAACAATTATCATTTATTTGCTGCCTAATATCCCTTTGCATTAATTTACAATTATCTTAAGAAGCCATTTAGAATATGTGTTTTATGCCCAATGACCTCTATAGTATATTCACATAAATACAAATATGCCTCTTGATTCATTAACATGAACTTACAAAATAGACCAATTTAAAAGCCATCGAAACCGGTTTTTCTCCCCATCTGTCAAAGTTGACCTTGAAAATGTAGTTGACCTTGAAAATGTAGAAGTGGTTGTAATCCTTAAGGCTGTAGTGATTCAAAGACTGATCAAATTCATATTTATAATTTGTCAATAAATACATAATTTTTTCATAAAATAAGATAATATATTTATAATGAATGAATTTATGCTTTAAATTCTGATTATATTGCCATTATAATTATCATAGGTAGTTTGCTGTATATGAAACATTACCGAAATATTACGAAAAGTGCCAAATCTTTGGTTGTATAATTACAGCTGCTTAAAGCCTCCATATAATAGGTTAAACATGTCGTCTATAAAACTGTAGTGACTCAAAGAATAATCGAAATAATATTTATATTTTGTCAATAAAAGTGTAATATTTACTAATAAAATAAAATATAATACTATTAATCTGATATTTTATCTTTAAAAACTAATTATATTATCATTATAACTATTAAAAATGTCCAATAATTAAGAAGCATTACCAAAACATTACGAAAACGCATTTGAGAGGGCTGTACTGTAAATCAAGTTGAAAAACAGAGTCAAAATAGGTAATTTAACCAATATTATCATGTTAAAATCCATGAAATCACATTATACAATAACTTTAATGTGTATTTCATCGTTATGGGGGGAAATATCCCAATTAAGCGCCAAAAAAAGCCAAAAAATAACGATAATTAAACAGGGGTCCGTGACGTCATCAAGAGGCCTTCGATGCAAGAAGGTAAACAAAAGCCTTTTCACGTCTTAAAACGGCTTAATTTACCCTAATTAAGCAAAACTATCCCATAACTCAACATCCAGACTTTACTTTAGTCATTAGGGACAGTTTTGCATAGGACTCTCCTGAATTATGCGTTAAATTGAGCTTAAATCAGCGAGATTTGGGTCGATGGGAGTGGCCTGGCCTGTGCCACGTGGCACATCCCATGACTCGAGGCCGGTCGTTTATTTAATGATCGAATCCTAATTAAGTCATTATCGTCATCCTAGGATGGTCTTTAACGTAGGATGGCTTGATTAGGGTAGGTTAGGCTACTTGCTATTTTTAACATTTAAAGTGGTGTTATGTCTGTGTAGTGATTTGAGCCTTAATTATACCTTAATTAACGGCTGTTTGTTTAATGGCTATTTGGGGATACGCCCGACCTGCTCTGACCTGACCCGACCTGGGACGCTGCGGCTGTGCCCTGACCTGACTTGAGAGGAGCTTGGCTGTAAAACTACTGCAGAAGGCGTTTCAGAATTTTTACGACCTGACCTGACCTTGACCTTGACCTGACCTGACCTTGGACGCTGTGCCATTACTCGGTCGTAACCTCTCGGCTGCATAATACCCCATATTAGCCCGAAGGCCATTGAAGGTGTTGATTGCAGACCAGGGGCTTTGTAGCCTAACCCAGAGTACGGGCAGTCCCCGGGTTACGACGGGTCCGGTTGCGACGTTCCGAGGTTGCGGCGTTCCAAGGTTTTGATGTTCCAAGGTTTCGACGTTCCGAGGTTACAATGTTCCGAGGTTGCAGCATTCCGAGGTTTTGGTGTTCCGAGGTTTCAACGTTCCGAGGTTACAATGTTCCGAGGTTGCGGCGTTCCGAGGTTTTGATGTTCCGAGGTTTCGACGTTGCGAGGTTACAATGTTCCGAGGTTGCAGCATTCCAAGGTTTCAACATTCCGAGGTTACGACGTTCCGAGGTTATGACGCTTTTCAAATATATTCATCAGAAGTTATTTCCCGGATTATGACACATGTTCTGGGGTTACGACACTGAACTGAAGGAAGAAATTTGGTTACAAAATGGCAGAATAACCACAGTCTTGAGGGTTCTTGATGAACAACAAGAAAAATGCAGTTTACATCATTTTCAGTGCACCCAAAACATGAAAAGTAAGGTTTTCTCAGGATTCTCGATGATTTTTTGGCTTACGATGATTTTCGGCTTATGACGCGGCGTAGGAATGGAACCCCCCTTGTAAACCGGGGACTGCCTGTACGTTAAAAAAGGGTGACAATATCTAAATTCTTTATAGACTGGTTGGGGGGGGGGGCGGCCAGAGCCCCACCCTGACTGATTCAAGGCCCGTTGCCATAGGTTAGTTTAGGTGAATACACGGTTTCGAGGCTGCTCATCGTACTTACGGCAGTTGCAATACGCACCTCAAAGTGGATGTAAGTTTTGCGCATTACCCGGCCATAACATTAAACCCGAGGGTGTAGCCTCACAGCCTAGATCTGTCTCATAACACTACACTCATGTGTATATTGAACACACACCTCTTAAGAGCCATATACACCTTAGAGCTGTGTATTTAATATACGCTCGGCAGGAGTATTAAGAAACAGATCTCGGCTACGGGGTCATACCCTCGACTTTAATGTCACGGCAGGGCAATATACGAAATGTACAGCTGTTTTGACGGGCATATGGCAACAGCTGTGTCCTAACTACACCCCTGGCTAGTATGATTAGCAGTTTGAAAACTGTATACAGTGCCGTCAGTATTGCCATAAGCACGTCAACTATTTCCTGTATCTGTATGTGAAACGGCCCTGGCCAGCCGACTTGGTCTTTGAAAATAGGGTACCGTTTTGTGACCCTTGTAAGTTACAGTACAGCATTTTGTACAAAGGAAGTGCTGTAAAATCACAGCATTTATATCTGCATTTGCTTGGTCAATTTGTTCAGGGACTTCTAAATTCTAACATTATTACATTTTTATTTCTTTTGATCTCATAAATTTGAACGTTTCTCGTTTTTCCTTCTGTCGTAAATGAATACGTAGCCAATAATGCCCTGGTTTTAGTTGTTCCGAATAGATTGGCTCCGTAGGTGGGTAGTGCCGTCACTGTACCTCACGCGGTGCACTGTAGACATCACTTAATAAGGTTCTTTGCAGCATTGCTTCAGCCCCTGTCTTCTAACAATTGCTTCATAGTGGAACTGCAAAAGATTCACCTCCTGTTACACCTTTCATACCTTTTTATTCCTCTTAGTTTTCCTTTCAGAACTAAATGAGGTGTTTCAATAGCATGCTTCAAAATGCTTCTGAAGTTTTTTCATGTGTGATATGCTGATGCTTTGTCCATTGCTTTCAGGTTAAGCGAACGGAATGGCCGAGGGGGCAGCGGGACAGGTGGCTCAGCCCATTTCGTTTCCCCTGGAGGAGGCACGTCACCCTACTGCGGTTCCCCATTAGTTGCCCCTGGGACTTTGTGATGTGAGTCTTCAGGGTACTCTCATACGTCGCTCTATTGTTTTCTACGGTCACAAAGTAAGTCAGGTTGGCTTGTGTTCACGTCTCATAAATTTGGTCAGTGTTGGTCCAGAGGAAATCAGTAGTTCTGTTATTATTATTATTATTATATTATATTATTATTATTATCCTCTATTGATTTTTATATTTTTCAGGTCTCCTCCCATCCCCATACCCTACTTCGACTTTTAGTACCACAATGGAGACTGAACATGACCCTAGATTTGGCAAAGTTTCGAGCACAAGGAACCACCAATCAACTACTGTCCTCTGCCTCTTCGGTAAGCAATCTGTAATGGACGGGGTACAGTAGTTGCTTGTTCATATCTTGATATGTTCGTCATTAAAAGTCCGTCTTCCTTCTTCTTTTCCTGTTGGGACCTCTACCCATAAACCAAACCTCTTTTCTCATCCTTCTCCCATTGTTTTCGTACCTTTCCATTCTCCCTCTTTCATCCATTTCTTTTCCTATTTACTTCCTTTCCTCTCTTATCGCATCCACTTCTTTTGTCATTAGACAGAGCGGATGGCTGCTCCCAGGGTCATGTGGCGTCCTTACCCTTTTAAATAGCCTGGTCCTATTTTTTTGACACCCACAATTATCTCCGATCGTCTTTCTATCGCCAATATATTCTTGTCTTCAGTCACACATATTTATTACTTATAGAAAGAGTCGTTGCATCAAGGGAGGCCATTCGTCAACGTTATCAGCCGTTGCCCCCAAGGCTGTCGAAGCTCCAACATTTCCTTTCAGTCTCCACATAATTATGACCAGTCCTCGACATCTCTTTTCATTCTTTCACCTTTGCCACTTTTATTTCAGGTGCATCTCCAGTTTATCATGACCTCTGAAGCCATAACTTTCATGAGGGCATTGTGGTAAGCCTGACTTCTTCTGTTCAGAAGGCTCCTGCCATTTGCACAAGGTACATTTTCTGTTCAGGACAGCAGAAGCACCAATATGCAATAAATGTACCTCGCTGTAGAACTTCTCCAAAGTTCCAGAGGTCCTTTATTCCTCGCACTGTTGGACTGTGGCACAGTCTCCCTGAGAGGACGTCCTGCAATTAGAACTTCAAAAGTTCAAGCGAAGATGCAATGCATTACTACCCTAATGCTATTCTCCTGGTACTTTAATATATTTTTATCTATTTATTCATTCCTTTGACTGTACCTCCACTCGTATTCTCTCTCTCTTCCATCTTACTTTCCTCAACCTTCTCCTGACAAGAGTTTCATGGGGCTTCAAATGCGAATGATTTTCCTCTTCCTGTTACGCTTCTCAACCCTTTTTATTCTCCTCAGTTTCCCTTTCTTCCTTGAATGACCTCATCGTAGGTCTCAGCACTTGGCCTTTGGCCCAGATTTCATATATTCCATTCCATTCCAACAAGGAATCCTCTCCAGGGACTATAGGAATACAGCCGTACGCTTTCTGTTTGCTAAGCGCCTTCCTCTGTTGGTCTACCTACCAGGATCTTAAGGTCTTCACCAGTCTTGCATTTTGCAAGATGGCTGGTTGCAATATCGACACATTCAGAGGGCCTCCGTCAAAGAGGTCTTTGCCAGTCTTGCATTTTGCAAGATGACTGGTTGCTGTGTCAACTTCTGCTGTTTTATTTGCAGTATTCCAAGTATTCAAAATTGCTTTTTCCAAACTGAGGGGCACTTTCTCTGAAATAAACTGCAAGGGGTCTGTGCCCCCAGTTGCCATCTTCTCGACCAAATATTTTCCCACAGTAATTACTCTTCAGAGACATCACAGGAACTGCAGAACCTCATTAAAGTATCTTCAGGCTTGAGGGGCATCTTGGTCCTGCCTGCTGAAGAAGAAGAAGCCTGGTGGCTTTGAACTCTCTCCTGCAGAAGGTGTTCCTCTTGTTACCCTTTCAAACCTCTTCGCTCTCGGTTTTCCTTTAAGCACTGAATGACCTTGTATGTCCCAGTCCTTGGCCTTTGGCCTAAATTTTATATTCCATTCCATTCCATTCCATTTGATTGGCAGCTTCAAGAAATGTGGAAGTCTTTCTCAAAAAAGTCTCATGACTTCAGCCTTCCTTCAAGAAATGATGGCGGGTTTTTCAACCATTGGGCATATTAAGCCTGTTATCTCAGTCTGATAGACACAATGATAGGCGTAATGTGATTGATAAATTTTATATGAAAAACTTGTTTACATTATAAAGACAGTAGTTTTAGTGTAGTTAATCATAAACATAATAATTAATAGGCCTAATATGATTGATTGGTTTTATATGGAAAACTTGTTTTACGTTATAAAAACAGTAGTTCTAGTCGAAGTAAATATAAAGGTTTACAAAACCATATAATTTATCATTTGAATAAGATTTCAGTGTGCTAACCCAACAAGAACTAAGATTTTTGGCTCATTTTCATAACTCATTTTCATCTTGCAAGCAACTGCACTTTGTACTAACATGGTCTTTTGAACTCATGTGTATTATCTTTCTGGTTTGTTATCTGTGTCTTTGGTAACATTGCCCCAGCCCTTTGCTGGGTTCATGTAACAATACGCAAATAGTTTCTGGTCAGCGTTTGTACTCGTGTACAGACACCACCCTACTTACAAACATCCAGAGATACAAACAAACAGGGCCTCAAATTAAAATTGTGTCAGTTCCAGAAGTCGTTTATTCCTCACACCGTTGGACTGTGGAACAGGTTCCCCGAGGGAGTCGTGCAATTGAACTTCAGAAGTCCAAGCGAAGATGCAATGCATTACTACCCTAGTGCTATTCTTGCAATTTAATACATTTTTATTGATTTATTAATTTATTTTTTATGTTTAATAAGTGAGATCTCTTCATTCTGTATTTGCCTTTATCTTCTCGTACTTCCTAATGAGCGCCATACTCTTTGTTAGCTCAAGTTTCAAGTCAGTGGCCCCTTTGGTGGGCTTGTTCAGTATTTCAGTATTCCAGGATTACTGGAGCAGTGAATGCCCCTTGAAAATGCTTCAGCATTACTGTATACTACCATTTCATTAGCCTTCCAGCCTGAGAAGAACCCTAGAAGGGTTCAGAGGTCTGGCTAAACAAATCATTTATAACTAACTAACATTGCATTAGCCTTCCTGTACCTTGCAGTCAAACATTATCACATAAAGGCAGAAAGAGGAATAACTGAAAGCAATAAGTGTAACAAAAAGGCAAATAGAGATTGCTGGGAGAAGCACAGACTTGTGGGAAATCGCACGGCAGAACGGAGGGTCATTTTTAGCTCCGTAAAAGTACCTGTGGTTGCCCAGACTTGAAACTTTCATTGAAAAAATTATGCAGTATATGAATAATGGGGTCTGAGTGACCAATCAGCAATCAGTTTATTGCATTTCTGCATACAGTTTGGGTACTTCTGTAGACTGGAATCTATTCTGTGGCATGTCTCTTTGGCCCTCAGTTATTTTTCCTTGCTTCAAATTCTTTATCATGACCTTGTTCTAATTGTGACCTCTGGTTTATCAACAAATCTTTGACCAAGTCCTTTGTCTAGAATCATGACTCAGTGATCTGAAACTTCTGTACCTTTGTTAAGTAGACTGCTAAATAGAGTTATCCTTGCCTGTTAGTTGAATGTATCATTTTCCCCTTGTGTGACCTTGGAAGATGATGGCCAAGTTTGAATTATTTGTTGTTTTTATGGTGTAGTCTCTTGAAAAGTTGAGAGAGCCTTCTCTAAAAACTTGTCAGACTCCATCTTTAAATTCCTCAGTTTTAAGTCTGTTTTTGTTTGTGATTTTATCTTGAGTGCTCTGTATATTTACACAATTTCTTTGTTCCAGATATTAAGCATTGTGCTGGTGGTGATTGGTACGACGTTATTGTACTGCTGAGGTAAAGCTGCGAAGACTTTCTAGTGGTCTAATTATGTCACTGTTTCCTCTACTTCTCGTGTGTCTATGTTCCCCAGTGCACTGTAACCTCACTTGGGGGAGTACCAGCATCGAGATTCCATCTAGAATAGAAAAATCTCTTGTTCATTTGCCTGTTAAACTCTGAAATGGTCTTTTTGTATAACTCTGAGAGGGTGTTCTTGCATATACTGCCGTTTCCAATGCAGGACTTTCAAGTTTGAAATTGTCTGTGAAACTAATATAAAGTATTATGTACAATTGCCCTTGTAATTTGGTTTTTTCAAGTGTTTTTGTAAGTGCTGTGTACTGTACATTTTTTATAATTATTATGGTATTTTTGTGCTGTTCTGTATTCCCAATTTGTATATGAATATTTTAGAGTGTGGAAAGTTGCTTTTGCAAGTCAGTGATTGATGTTCACTTGTTATAATTGTTATAATTGTAAGAACTGAGTTCACAATTCAGTGCCCAGTTGGCATATCTTTATAAGCCTTGTGATAAGTTGAAACTTTAGTTAAATTAGTTATTTTATTTGCAGTGCATAATTATATAGCTGATGAAAATCTTACTTTGTAATCATCAATTTATAGTGCTGGAATATTGTAGAATGTTAGAAAAGAGAGAGAGTCATTCAAAATGAATGTTTGGTATTTTAAAGTGTATAGAATTTGTATAGAATTATAAAAGAGAGTTTAACCAGACCACTTAGTTAGGATTCTCATCTCACAATAATAGACTTTTGGTCATAGTGGTCACATTTTGTGACCACTGTGACTAAAATTGGGCAAAATTGAAGGTTGTGCTATTTTATGGGAGATTAAATTGACAAAAAATGCCCAAAATTCATGAAAATTGGTGGATTCTGAGTCAGGTTAGGTCAAGTTGGTTCACATTTTTTAGTTTTTTGTTGAATTAATGCCTCTATAATGAGTTTTATTAAATTTTGGGACCATCGAATTGTAAAAAATGCTTCAAAATTGTGAAATTTGGTCAATTTTGGGCAAGTTGTCCTACCCATAAGCCTTTGGTATCACATCTGTATTGTAGTCATTTATATTTTTTTGTTTGCCATGGATTTGTAACAAATATTGCTTAGTTTTCTCTATGTGTTGGGGAAATATATACAGATATGTAATTGTAATAACCACAATGCTCTCCTAACTTCTCGAATTCTTCACACTTTTTGGACACGCTTGTCAGTGCAAAGCCTTAGATCCAAGTGCAAGACTGAAGTAATTCTGATGTCCGTAGCAGAATGCGAAACTGCTTCCGGAATATCAGAACGAGGTCATGGTACCAAAGGTCAGGTTGGCAATGTGACCTTGTTCTTGTACTCTGGACGTCGATTGAAATCCTACCATGGACATCAGAATTACTGTACTTGATATTCTTGCATTTGGACGTAAGGCTTTGCACCATCAGGCACATCCAAAAGGTGTGAAGAATTAGAGGAGTGAAGAGGCCATTGTGGTTATTACAATCATGTATCTGTAGATGTTATAGCGACTGTATTCATGTGTTTCAATGTGCTGTGCCCATACACTTGGAAAGTGTTCGATTAAGGCGATTCCACGATTTAAGATGCGTCTGTTGTGGAAGGAAATTATTTTGTATGACATGCCTATCACAGTTCTGTATTTTGTTCAGAAGGGAAAGGTTTCATGTTGGACTTGTCAGTCTTTGGGAAAGGTCAGCAAGCTCATTGGTTTCATTCTATAGGGGTTATGTAACAGGGCTTAGGATTGGCCATACCCGCTTCACCCGTAGCTATATTTTTGAGGGAACCAGTGGCCCAGTTTGTGCTCACTGTGGTGGTCAGCTATCCGTCGAACACATGCTGGTGCGCTGTCCTAAATCCCATCGCCTTAGGGTACAGTACTTACCAACGGGGAAGACTATTTTAGAAGTTTTAAATGGTGACGTTGAGGTAGATAACCTTATGGGTTCTCAGAATCTGGTCATTTTAATGAAATATGTCAGTATCTATTTAATAAAGATTTGAGTCATATTTATTTTATATGCCAAGTATATATTTTAAATATAAAACTTTTATATTTAATGGAAAATGGAATTATTTTCAAAAACTTATTTAAAGTTTAATATATATTTAATGTTAATTCCATTTCCATTATTTTCAAAAACTTAAAAGTCAGAATTTGACTAAAATCAGTAAAAATGGATAACTTCTAACAAATTAGGCAATTACAAATAATTTCGAATGAGCTGAAGAAATGGTGAAAAATGAAAACCGATTTTTTGGAAATATTTTGAACCTAATGCAACAATATGAACACAGATGACAGCCAGGTTATACCTTGATGGATTTAAACCCTTTATGATATGAATTCAATAACTTTCTATATTACTATAATTATGGCTTCCAAAAGGATAAATCTAAATAGGTGAGGATGTATTTATGTAAGAGAAGGCTTGAAAATAAAGCTAATCAATTTATGCATATTTTGGCCTCCAATAATTAATGAATTTCTCCATCCGTAATTGTGTAAAGCAAAGAATCTGAAAGCAAAATTTCAATTTATTCAGCATTTTATTATTGTCCCTTGATTTAAGAGTTATAACATACTGCAGTTCCAATTAGCACTTACATTTAAGTTCAGGATACGATGACAAACATTTCATTGTAAGTTACGACTCCCATGTCTCTATGCAAAGTGTTTGTTGTACTAGTTATACTTGAAGTGTAATTGAATGTTTTCATGACTGCATGTCAAATAAGTAACACCATTTTTGCTATAAAACTCCTTGGAAAGTGCTTTGTACATTTTCTTCTGTGTAGACTCATTCATTGTCAGTTAATCATACAAGCTCAGGTATGCTAATATATCAGGGGTGTAATTAATAGCTCATCTTCCACTTACACACCTTGCTCACAAGTCAGAATCAACTGTTGAATTTGTCAAAGTAAACCCTTAGTTTCATACATACCACAGCTACAGGGCATACCTCTATACTGTCTTAGATCTAAAATTCCAAGCGCTAAAATTCCAAGTTCCAAAGAGTAGCTCTGTACACAACCAAAATTCCAAAATTAAAGACCTCTCAAGAATTATTTTTGAAAGATTCTAACATTTGACTTTGCAGTACATTTAGACAATGAGCAAGGTAATTCAGGCTTTCACTTGAAGCAAAAATTTTTTCCATCAACTTCACCTTTCTATAAAACCATTTAGAAAATATTCCTAAGTAAAGTAGTGTCTCCAAGCCACTCGTTATGTAGGCCTAACTCCAGGATCTCAACAGTGACCTTTTAACCCTGTGGTAGATTTACTTTGACAGCATGGTTTACTCATTGGATGTGACAAAGTTGGTAAAAACCACAAAACAGGGTAAAAAGAGATTCAATAAATTTTAACTTATTGTAATAAGTTGTTACAAGTACAATATATATTGTAAAACTGTTTAGATAGGACAACACTTGACAATAGAAAATTCAGTTTGGGAGCACACTTCAGAGCCAGTAACTACTAGCAAAATAAAGTTAAATTATCTAAACTCGTACACTGCTGCCACATTTACAGACAAAATTAAACTACACAAAGGTATAAAAACAGAAAAGTTTCCAAAAATAGTTAGGTAACACTTCAGAAAACTATGCCAGAGGTAATACAAGTCTTCAGATAAAGATTTGTGACTGGGGTTCATAGAGTTTCATAAAAATACACCAGAGGGAATTATAAAAGTCTTCAGATTAAGATTAAGCTGTGCACTCAGCAACAGGTGATAAATTAACACTAATAAAATTTCCCTTCAATTGCACTTAGCAACAGGTGATAAATTAACACTAATAAAATTTCCCTTCAATTGCACTTAGCAACAGGTGATAAATTAACACTAATAAAATTTCCCTTCAATTGCACTTAGCAACAGGTGATAAATTAACACTAATAAAATTTCCCTTCAATTGCACTTAGCAACAGGTGATAAATTAACACTAATAAAATTTCCCTTCAATTGCACTTAGCAACAGGTGATAAATTAACACTAATAAAGTTTCCCTTCAACTGAATTACAGAAAACTCAAATTCCTATTTCGAGAATATAGGGAAAGGCCTCAAATCACAAAGGAAAAATAGGGAACATGAAATATTCAGGACCCATTCATAAAAGATATGTTACCACGAGACTGGGAATTTAACTGGACAAGCTAACAACTGCCTCCGAACAATTGGAAAACAAAAACACCTACTCTAAATACCCATCAAGTCAAACATTGAATGGCTACACAGCAACTAGAGAAAAATGAAAAACTAACCCCAGTTAATTACCTCAAGGAGAACTGTACAACAGTACAATTTATGCTTTATACAAAGTTCCACAAACCCTTGCAATTCCTAAAGTGTGGCAGCCCTGAGACATTAAGTTCCTTAAATAAGGAAATCATTATTAGTTCATCCAATCCACCTGTACTAGTGAAATACCATTATCAAGCAGACATTGCCATATTCCACCAGCACAGCCAAGCTTTGAACAGCAGACATCAGTACAGCAACACTCCAAAGCACAGCAGAAGTCAGTCTTGTCACAAAGCTTCCATAAAACAGCAGAAATTGAGCTTCCAGAGCTTTAACTTCCAGAGGGTAAGATGGCTTCCACCTGAGGACCCAGGCAGTAATCACAGGAGAACTGATTTCCTTAAATTTCTGGGTCCTTCTCTTCACCTGTGAACAATGGTCCCAAGGGCTGTGAAAAAGAATGGAGGAAGCTTTATAAAGCTTAGTTACATAATCACACCAATAGGTGGCGGGCTGGTCACAAAGGCCCCTCTTACCCTGAATTTAGGCAAAAAAAAAGTCTTGATGTCAGATTAAATCTAATTATTTTTAATGTTAATTATTTTTTAAAGTTAAATTTAAAGTTAATTCAGTGTCTTACATTCCAACCATGGGTCAGTCATGAAATATATGAATATATATACTTTAAATTTTCCCATAAAAAACAATTAGCATTTACTTGCTGCCTAATATACCTTTGCATTAATGTACAATTATCTTAAGAAGCCATTTTAAGAATATGTGTTATATGCCAGATGACCTCTAGAGTATATTCACATAAATACAAATATCCCTTTTAATTAACTACTTCATAAATAAAGCTAAAGTCTCATTTAAAGTAATTTTAAAGCCCATTGCCTTCTAATTCATTAACATGAACCTTAAAAAAGATCGATTTAAAAGCCATCATGCAATAAAACCGGTTTCTTAGCTGTCAAAATTGACCTTGAAAATGTAGTTGACCTTGAAAAAGTAAGGTGTAGTGAATAGTGATTCCAAAAATGTTCAAATTTATATTTATAATTTGTTGATAAATACGTAATTTCTTCCATAAAATTAAATAAAATCCATATAATTAATTAATTTAATCTTTGAAGACCGATTATATCGCCATTATAATGATCATAGATGGTTTTTTATATATGAAACATTACCGAAATATTACGAAAAGCGCCAAATCTTGGGTTGTCTAATGACACCTGCTGGAGCCTCCATAGAATAGGTTGAACATGTCAGCTATAAAACTGTAGTGACTCAAAGAATAATCGAAATAATATTTATACTTTGTCGATAAAAGTGTAATTTTTATTAATAAAATAAAGTATAAATGATATATATGATATTTTATCTTTTAAAGACTAATTATATTATCATTATAACTATTAAAAATGTCCGATACTTAAGAAGCATTACCAAAATATTACGAAAACGCCTTTGAGGAGGCTGTACTGCAAATCAAGTTGAAAAAGAGTCAAAATAGGCAATTTAACGAATATTATCGTGTTAAAAGCTATAAAACCACAATATATAACAACTATAATGCGTATTTCATCCTTAGAGCGCGTGAAAGCTCTCCTACGCGCGCGCACGGCCCCGAAATACGCAAAAATAAAAGCGGGGCTGTGACGTCATCATCCAGCGAGGCCGGTGCCTTCGTAAACAAACCTTCCTTCGTCGACTTAAAACGGGTAATTCTCGTCATTATTTATAATTATTTCATCCCCAGAAGCTGTTTATTAGTTAATTAGACAATTATTAACATTTATGGATCATCAAATCGTTAATTAGACCTCGATTTTAGCGTAAATAAGCGAGAGTATGAGGGAGGACTCCTCAGTCGAGGGCCAGCTTCCGTGCAAGGCGGTCGCCTCGCTCACGGCGGTTGCAAGACGCCCCTCGAAGTAGATTAAGTTTTGGGCAATAAACCCGAGGGTGTAGCAGCCTCACACCCCAGATATGTCTCATAACACTACTCTCTGGTGTGTATTGAACACACAGCTCTCAAGAGTCATACAGGCTACACCTCAGAGCTGTGTCTTTGATGTCCCCTGGCAGGGGTGTTAAGAGACCGGTCTCGGCCGCGAGGTCATGACCTCGACTTTGATGTTATGAATTGACCTTTAGTTTGTGGCGCTCGACTCTAATTAATCTGTAATTAACCTGTATTTAATCTGATTAATCTAATTAACCTGTAATTAATCTGTAATTAACCCCAGAAGTCCGTCCAACAAGGGGTTCCCTCTTGAACTGACAGCCAATTGAGGATTGAAAGCCCTTTGACACAGCCCCTTTGGTAGGGGGTTAGTGTCGTCAGTGCGCCTCGCAGTGCGCACTGTAGGCATTGCTTAATAAGGTTCTTTGTTGCTATGTTGCTATCCACCCTCTCCTGAAAATTGTTCCAGAGAGCAACTGCAGAAGGTTTTCCTAGTCCCGTTACGCCTGTCGGACCTCCCTACCCTCAATTCCCCCTTCGGCACCGAACGTCCTCGTCATAGGACCCAGCGCTTTGGCCTCTGGCCTGAATTACGCATGGAGACTTCAGATCAATCATAGCTCCAGAAATTATTCAGCATTTTTGCTTTCTTTCCGTCGCCTGTGATTTAATTACCTTTTTATCTTTTTATTCTTTAATTTGTTCATTTTTCTTGCGTTTTCTAATAACTGATCTCCTCTCTCTGCGTTTGATATTTATTTCGAGTCGGTGGCGACCCCTTTCGAGGTTCTTTTCCTCCCATTACGCCTTCCAAACCTCCCCTCGCTCTCGGTTCACCTTTAAGCGCCGAGTGACCTTTATGTCCCAGTACTTGGTATGCCTATGCCCTGAGTTCTATATTCCGTTCCATTCCATAGAAAGCTTCAGCGGTGCGATAACCGCCGACGTATGCGAGTAAATAGCAATTCAGAACAACGCAGTCGTACGAACGACGATCGTCGTACATTATCGTACTGGTTCCCTTTCAGGCGACGCGTCGAGGGAAAAAACGATGTAGAATCGGCTTTGTTCTTTTGTTCGTTTTGACTCTAAGGGTACAGTAAGTAGAACAGCTACCCTATACAAAGACGGTTTTGTAATTTAGCAGTCGTCTTATGCTACCCTTGGCCGGATTTTGCCCGTCAAGTCCAGTGTCCGTTGGCTCCGGGTCCAACAAGCACAATTTTTTGTTCATCTTGGGATTTTCTGAGGTCAGTTCTTGGGATTTAGTGTAAGAGAATAATTTGCGCAGCAGCACAGGCCCAAATGACTCGGGCACCTCCATCTGCATCACTCTCCTCCCTGCGTATGTCTCGTCCGTTCTCACCACGTGGCCGTGCCGCTCCAGTCTTTCTTGGGCCTTCTTTGATGGTTCTACCACTTTATCAGTTCCTCTCGTTCTTTCATTCTTGATCCAATTTCTTCTCTTCCGCTCTCTTCCCCGGCCATGTTTCTGCCCCGTACGTCGAAGCTGGTCTCGCCACTGTCACATACACGCTCCTTTGACCCCGTGGGGGGTTAACGGAGGGTGCCGTTAGCTTGGAGTCTCGGTATTATCTGGGTCGCAGGAGCTGGATGTGAGCTTCTTGTTCAGAGGAAAGAGTAATCTGTGCCTTGTGTGTTCTTGAGGGCAGTACATTCAACAAGGAGTCCAGGAATCCTCCCGAGTCTCGCAGCGTCCCATCGACCCCAAGCTGCGACCTCTTTCGTTCCTTTTACTGTACCTCCGTTCATGTTCTCTGTCCTCCATCTTACTTTCCTCAGCTTTCTCCTGACAATTTTCCTCCTGTTAGACCTTCCAAACCTCTTCATCCTCTCAGTTTCCCCTCATAGACTCCAGGGCTTGGCCCTTGGCCCGGATTTTATCTATTCCGTTCCATTCCAACAAGGAATCCTCTCTACCAAATAAAATACCAAAGGGGCTTTGGGAATGCAGGATTCCTTCCTTGTTGTGGCCAACTTTGCTCTTTCTGTTTGCTAAATGGCCGTCAGAGAGGACGACGCGTTTCATGTTGGTTCCTTGGGTACGAGTGTGTGGCGGTACAGTACAGGCAGTCCGCGGTTGTCGGCGGGGGTTCCGTTCTTGGCGGCACGATGATAACCGAAAATCGCCGGTAACCGAGAGTAAAGTCTACGGGCTCCGAAAAATCGTACGGCGCCGACGACCGTTATCGGCGCCGTAATGAAAACTATATTTTGTTTATAGGATTTACTTCAGCAGTACAGGCACCCCCCGGTTTACGACGGGGGTTCCTTTCCTACGCCGCGTCCTAAGCCAAAAAATCGTCAAACATCCTAAGAAAACCTTTTAATGCTTTGGACGTATGGAAAAACGATGTAAATGCATTTTTATTGAGTTTTCCATCAATAAAACCTCCAAAATTGTATTATTCTGCCGTCTTGTAGCCATATTTCTTCCGTCGGATCGGCGTCGTAAGCGTCGTAACCCCTGAACATGCGTCGTAAACCGGGAAATAATTCCTGGTGAATATATTTGGAAAGCGTCGTAACCTCGGAATGCCGTAAGCCAACCTGTTGTAACCCGGGGACTGCCTAGTCCTTATTCTTGACTCTAGCCTGAACAGTAGTTCTGCTGAGTCCAAGAGCTCGGCCGATTTCAGCGTTCGCCTGGCCTGAAAGAAAAGCATCAGTTTAAGCGAGGCCGGGCATTTCTTATAAAAACTTAGGCTACATGTTGTCCCCCTAATCTGCATCCAGTACACACAGTACCGTGCTGTAGTAGTACACTGTACATTCGAAAGACTGCCGTAAATATAGTCTTTAATAGGGTGAAATATCGTCCATGATGCATCAGTTGCTAAATTTGTACTTTTTCACTCCATATTTAATTGGCCGAGCAACAAGGAAACGAAACTTGAAGAAACCTTTCAAAAGATTGAAGTTTCACGAAAAAAAAGTGAGTTACCGTAACTGCCGACTGAAATGAAATTTTGTGTACTGTGCTGTAGTCTTTGCACAGTACTGTACGTACTGTGAATGCACATTTTTGGATGTGTCGTGCATACTGTACATTGTTCTCATTCGACGTTTATTTCGTCAAGCCACAAGAAAATGAAACTTTGAGAAACCTTCCAAAAGATTGAAGTTTTATTAACAAAATGTATTACAGTAAACCCCCCGTATTTGCGGGCGATGCGTACCACACCCCCACACCCCCCGGGAATAGCTAAAATCCACGAATACTTAAAACCCCTTTAAAAACACTTAAAACTGCCCATTTTGATAGTTTAAACAAAAAAAAACCCTCTAAAAATGATTATACCTGAGTATTTCAATAGTTTGATCACCAAAAGTGCATTTAGTCATGAATATATGAAAACATTAATTAGTGAATATTTCTCAGTGAAAAATACCGCGAATGGGGAATTTTTGGCGAATAACGGGTAGATCCGTTCCGCAGGGAAATCCGCAAATCGTGAGTCCGCGAATACGGGGGTTTACTGCATAATTATCTGCCAAATAATAATATATAAAACCATGTAAAGTCTTTCTGAAAACAGCGCGACCGAACAACCTCTGTTTCTTGATCGTGAACGGACACACGTATAGCCTTTGCGTCATATTTGTGTAGGAAACCAAAAATACAGTACAGTACGCTGTAATACATTTCTCATATAAATTACACACACAAAAGCGTGAAAACTTGTACATTATGGTAGGGCAAAATGGCGTCCAGCTAAATTTGCAAATTTTCATTCGATACTTATTTGGTCAGACCACAAGAAAATGAGATTTTGAGAAAGCTTGGAAAAGATTGAAGTTTTATTAACAAAATGTGTTATAATTAACTGCATACTTAATAATATATAACCCTTGAAGTCTTTGTAAATGCATTTTTTGGTAGGGGGTCAGGCGCCTTCGTCGCAAATGCTACCGCGTCACGACCAGATATATAACAACTCTTTTATAAAATTGTGGGATTTAATTTGCCTAATCCTTTACTATGATCTGCACAGTAGTTCCGCAGAATTTCAGTGCCAGCTCCGACGAACGTACGATTAAACCTCGGCCTGACGGCAATGGACACCCAGGTCCGAACAGCCCTTTTCAGATCGCTTGACGATGTCGTACATCAGCTCCATCATTATAGACTTCCTTTTCGTCTGGCACCTCCGTCGGATGCGGGATTCCGGCGTTTGGGGCTCGTGACAGAATCGCAAAAGTTGACATGGTGGGAGTAGAGTCGACGCCACCCATCGGGCCGTTTTGCGGTCAAGTGTAGTTACAGTACGCTCAGAAACGAGTTCCCGTGTACTGCTGGGGGGGTCTCGTATGCAGCCAATAACCGGTTATTGGCGATGATAACTGGTTATCGGTTAAGTTAACCGGTTATCGGCGTCGATGACCGGACGGCGCCGATAACCGGACGTCGAGCCATTTAAAAACCCGTGTTTTTTTATTAATATTTTTGAAAACCGCCTCAAAACCGGATCGCCGCTAACCGAGTCCGCCGACAACCGGCGACTGCCTGTATTATTATTATTATTATTATTATTATTATTATTATTATTATTATTATTATTATTATTATTATTAGTATTATTATTATTACTTGACCCAATTTCAGGACTTTTTTGGCATATAGTCGCTAAACAATAATGTACAATCACTAACCACTTACATTTACTATACACTCATACCCAATAACACTAAAGACTCGCTGAGTACTCAACACTCACTGTACCCATTCACTCGATGAACATTCACTACACACTCGCCCAGTCCTAAACATTCACTGAATACTTACACACTAAACATTCACTAACATTCACTAAACATTCACTAACTTTCACTAAACGTTCACTAAACCCTAGACACTCACTAAACATTCACTGAATACTTACTCACTAACATTCACAAAACATTCACTAAGCATTCGCTGAATACTTACACACTAAACATTCAATAACATTCACCAAACATTCTTTGAATACTTACACACTAAACATTAACATTCACAAAACATTCTCTAAACTCTAAACACTCACTAAACATTAACTGAATACTTACACACTAAATATTCACTAACATTCACAAACATTCACTAAATACTTATGCACTAAACATTCACTAACATTCACTAAACTTTCACTGAATACTTACACAATAAACATTCACTAACATTCATTAAACCGTAGACACTCACTAAACAGTCACTTAATACTTACACAGTAAACATTTGCTAACATTTCTCAAACATTCACTGAATACTTACACATTAAAATTAACTAACATTCACTGAATACTTACACACTTAAACACTCACTAACATTCACCAAACATTCACTGAATACTTACACAGTAAACATTCACTAACATTCACCAAACATTCACTGAATACGTACACACTAAACATTCACCAACATTCACTAAACATTCAGTAAATGCTTACACAGTAAACATTCACTAACATTCATCAAATATTCACTAAACCGTACACTCACCAAACATTCATCAAACATTCACTGAATACGTACACACTAAACATTCACCAACATTCACTAAACCGTAGACACTCACTAAACATTCACTTAATACTTACGCAGTAAACATTCACCAAACATTCACTGAATACTTATACACTAAACATTCACTGAATACTTATACACTAAACATTCACTGAATACTTATACACTAAACATTCACTGAATACTTATACACTAAACATTCACTGAATACTTATGCACTAAACATTCACCAACATTCACCAAACATTCACTGAATACTTACACACTAAACATTCACTGAATAATTACACATTAAACATTCACTAACATTCACAAAACATTCACTAAACCCTAAACACTCACTAAACATTCACTAGCATTCACTAACATTCACCAAACATTCACTGAATAATTACACTAAACATTCACAAAACATTCACTAAACCCTAAACATTCACTGAATACTTACACAGTAAACATTCACTAACATTCACAAAACATTCACTAAACCCTAAACACTCACTGAATACTTACACACTAAACATTCAGTAACATTCACTAAACCCTAAACTAAACATTCACTAAACACCTACTCATTGAAATAATAATAATTGTTATTTAATAGAACACTTTTGTTATAGAAATAATTGATTAGTTAATTCCAATAAGTAATCTAATAATTAGTTAATTAAAATAATATAATTAATTAAAATAATTAATCTAATGATAGTTAATTATAAGGGTCTACAAACCTGTCAATTACGCCTTTAACGAGAAACTGGCGGCCATTTTTAAGGTGTTATTTAATTTCTATTGAATTGATTAGTTATTGTTATATAATTGTTATATAATTAATTAGTTATTTAATTATTTATTATTTAATTATTTCATTAAACATTTACTTGATTGTTATTTTATTGCTTTCTTCACGTCTTGCAAATTTGGTCGATGTTGGTCCGGAGGTTAATCAGTAGTTCTGTTATTATTATTATTATTATTATTATTATTATTATTATTATTATTATTATTATTATTATTATTATTCCTTTATTACATTTTTATATTATTTTTCAGATCTCCTCCTCCCATCGACCTTAAGCCCCACAACGGAGGCTGAATGTGACCCCAGATTTGCCGAAATTTCAGGCCACCAATCCCCCAAATTCACAAAGCCCCTTCGCCTCTTCACACACCCCCCCCCCCAACACCCCGTCACGACCCTCTTCTCAAAAGCCAAAAAATCCTCTCTAGGATTCGTTTCCTACGTCCTGGTTCCTGTCGACTCCTCTTCCATCCTCGGTCCTTGCAAGGTGGGCATAATGGCGGTGAAATTAACTTGAACTTTAACTTAAGCAATAATTGACATTAAAAATAGTGTGTTGAAAAGATATTCAATGGGTAATGACGGTATAATCTGGAAGTTTATAAACCTCTCTTACAACTTGGTGTATTGGCAAGATTTTGTTCAGTAGTTTTAGATATAAATTCTGAAGTGCGGATGGATTTCAGCACGTTTTAGAGAGCAGCGCCTTGAAATGACATCGTCAGGATCTGATTAAAGATTTTCCTTTCAGAATGAGCACCTAGGAGAGTACTCTTGCCGCAAAGAACTAAATGTCAAGGAGCTGCTTGCTTCTGATTCTTGAGTGGACCAAGATGACCCATTATCGCCTGGAGCCACATCCTGTAATGGTAAGGCCTAAATAAAAATAGAACTGTCCTACTGAATTTGGTGTAAATGTCAGACCAGTTAAAGACTGCGTTTGCTTAAGTGGGTAACGTTGAATCTGGTACAGTTAGGAGCACTTTTGCTTGCCATGAACTCGGGTTAAAAACTGCAAATTGACTGCTTTGAACAATAGGTCAGATTCGATAAGAGTCGGTTATGGGACTTTTAGAAGCATCTGAGAGCTGATGACATTCTGCACTGGTAGTTAGTCTGTAGTAAAGCGTGCTGGTAGAACTTTTGGCTAAGAATTCTGTGGAGAACTAAATACAAACTAAAATGTTAAATAATGTCAGATATTTTTGGTACAGGAAAGATGACACTTGCTGCACCCTCTTTGTCAGGTTTTGTGGACGAGAATGTGGTCTACAAAACTAAGAGTTTGTAGTTCTAGAGAGAGAGGCTTCAGCCTTTCAGACCCACTGGTTTTGCTATGACACACCCCTGGCTCCTCCCCCAGACAGCCGTTAAGCGAGCACAAACCACGCCCATCGGGGCGGAGCAACCAGAGACGTGCGAGTTGACAGGACACAGGCAACACCTGTTACACCTCACCATTACTACAACCCTCCCCTAATTATTGTCACGAGGGACAACGACTTAATCAACCAATTAAAATGTCCAAAAAAGTCGTAGTATCAGCGGATGTGCATAATCTTAGCGAAACCAGCGATGATGACAATATTCCACCGGCACAGCCCAAAAACCAGCCAGGAACCTTCCAGCAGTGAAATTCTTCAAATGTTATTATTACAGAATCAAACATTATTGAAACTAGTGGAGAAAGGTTTAATATTCTGTTTTTACATAAAAACGTCTTGGATAGCAGCGGATTCAGACAGATGACGTCAATCTAGGCTGCCTCTTAGCCGCTCCCTTCCGCCTATCCCACCGAGATCCTATCGTCGACATTTAACTGGAGGGGTTCCTGTCAATGGCGGTATAATTGCGCCTACCTCAGCTAATGGGTAGAATTTTATATCACACTCGTTTCCTTTCGATATAATTGTTCACCCCTTACCATGAGGAACTGCGTCTTAAGAATTTCTGACAGGTCGGCTATATAAATAATATAAGATGATTACTGTAGAGGCCATATAAATTTAAGTATGGGATACTAGCGATTGACCTGGATTAACCGATGAAGGCCATTTGAGCCTAGAACCCGATTGCCTGGCTTCAGCCTTCTAGGTCTGCTGCTGTCCAACCTGATTTGTAAATTCATGAGCCATATTATAGACATCAGTTAAACTTTTATTATCAAATTTGAGTCTAGTTTTTCACTCCTATTGCAGAAGTGGTTCGACTGCAAAAAGGAATGACAATTCCCCTCCTCCTCCTAAGCGCCCTCGCCGTAAAGTAGATTTACCTGAGAATGCAAATGAAGAATTATTTACAACTTATAATGAAGATAGTAGTGACTATGAAGAATTTAACCCGCTCACCTTTAACAAACCTATTCCTACTTATATATCTAACAATTTTAATGCTGTGCCCTCCATTCATAGAGATGGGAAAATACAATTAAATGACTCCCTAATTGCATTAACATTAAGTGAAGGAGACGAGAACTCTCATGATCAATTCTTTGTTTGTAATCATAATAAAGAACTTGCAGACCTTTTCAAATTGATAAATTTGCCAAAGTTGAACTTTTGGCCAAGTGGCAGGTTGTTTAATGAAGATTTCAAGAAGAAATTTCACTTTGATATTGAAAACATTAAGATGGCTATATCTTCTTTTCAAGGGCATGCAGCTCTGGCGCAATTAGCTTACCCCTCTAAGATTAACGATATTGATTTCGTTACTAAAGTGATAATTGGGCCTTTCAGGAAACACATTGATCTAATTAAAAGTTTAATCCGCTCATTCAGAAGTAGAACTTTACCCAGGAACCTCAATTTAGATACCGCAGATGCTATTATTAAAGCTGAAACGAATGATATATGGGTCTTATCAGATGATCAAAGGAAAGCTATTGCTTCGTGCTTTCGAGGCGGTCCCCTTCCTAGAGGAGGGGACATCATCTCTAGAGGTGGAAGGTTCAACTTTGGCAAGTATCAGGGCTACCCCAGAGAGAAATTTAACTTTTACAGAAGATTCAGGGGAAGCCTTAGGTTCAGGAATAGGTTCAATCCCTACAGGCGAGGTATCAAGAGAGGTGGCCGAAGAGGGGGAAGGAGTACAGGGGGACAGACAGCAATTAATTCAGACGTCAAAGATAAGAAACAAAACTAATCATGCTTTAAATCTTAATACCATCGAGCCCTGCTCGGACCAAGTGGAAAATAACCTGGAGCTTCACAGTAAAGATAAAAATTTGGCAAATGTACCCACTAACAATTCAATGATATTGGAAGAGTTAAATTTCCCTACAGAAGCCTCTAGCTCCAAGGAAACCTCTCACGCCCCTCCAGTAAGTGGGATAGGTAGGTCATTGACAAATAAATTAAAAAATTGGCAAAAACTCCCAAATTCGTCTTTTGCATGCAACTTGATCAGTAAGGGTGTGAGACCCCCATTTACCAATAAAAATAAGGCTCAAAAGACTTTGAAAAGATTTGGGGTTGATAGATATTATTCTTCTAGCAAGAGAATAATACTAGAGAGAGAATGTGACAGATTACTAGCCCTAGGGGTAATAGAACAAATTAACAGAAATTCTTTCTACTACTCTAACCACATATTTTACAAGCTTAAACCCGATGGGAGCATTCGCCTAATCTTCGATATGAAATGCCTTAATACTATGATCAAGAAACCTTCTTTCTCTATGCTGAAACCTAAAACTATATTCCCTTATTTACATTTAAACAACTGGGCATGTAGACTTGATTTAAGGGACGCTCATTGGCACGTCCCTCCTCATTCCAGTGCTCAAAGATTCTTAACGTTTAAATTAGGAAAGCGTAAATTCAAATGGACGGTTGTTCCCTTCGGGTTAAAGACAGCTCCCTACATCTTTTCCAAACTAATGTACACAGTAGTTAAATACATTAGGACTGAAATATAGGAAAACATTGATAAATGTATCAGGCTTGCCAATACAGTATCCAACTTGAACAGATCTGACCTCAAATTATATCAAAGATTGATAGGATCGCTTAACTTCTGTTCCTACTACACCTTTTATGGTAGATACCATCTTGAATTCCTTCACAGATTTCATAGATATTTTGCTAAAGGATATAGAGTCATTGCTCCTTCTTTCAAATCCTTTCTAGAAGCATGGAAACAGACTAACATGTATAGTGCTATAAACATTCCTAATAATCAAGTAGATCTAGAACTATTCACAGATGCATCCAACTTTGCCTGGGGTGGAGCATTAGTAGGAGAACATGGCATACTCTCAACTAATAATACATGGCTACAAAATGAGAATACTCTGCACATTAACATTAGAGAACTACTTGCATGCATTCACTGTATAAAACACTTCAGAGACAAACTGAGAAACAAAGTGGTACTAATTCACATAGATTCACAAGTAACATACTGCTGGGTCAAAAAACATGGTAGCATTAGGAACAAATCGGCCCAGGAGGCCATCAAAGTGTCACTAAACATCAAAGGAAAATACAACATAGACATTCAAACTAAATGGATTAGAGGGAAGAGCAATGTGATGGCTGATTCCCTATCGAGAGACTTTGGTTCCGTACATCCAGAAGCCGCTCTTGACGATAATCGCTTCAATTTAATTTGCACAGACATGAATTTCTTTCCTGAAATAGACCTTTTCACCAATGGCTTTAATTCTAAATGTAAGAGATTTTGTTCTTCCGTACCCAACAAAAGCAATCGGTAACAATGTTTCCCAGGAAACGGAACCATGGATCCCCCTAGTCAAGACAGTCTCCAAGGAATGCCGGAAGTACAAAGTCAAAGTAGAAGGTTGCCAGATACTTCATATGGACTGTACCTTACCCTTAGCGCAACAGCACTTGAATTTGATCGCCTTCAGAATATAAAAGATCAACTACCTTCCATATTTCCTCCAGAGATATGCAACAAAATTACTTCCAGTTTACGAGACAGCTCCATGGCCAAGTACCAAAATCTCTTCAGGAGCTTTAAAAAGTTCATACACAATAAATATGGAAGTAACAAGTTCCCTCTTTTATCAGTGCTACTCTATTTTAACGAATTAATAGACAAGGGCCTAGCATACAACACACTAAAAGGATACCGAGCTGCTCTTGGACCGGTTTGAAGGGATACTTTCCCAATTATTGCCTAACAGAAGACAAGTATATTAAAGCTATGCTTGATGGAGTAAATAGAAGAAGACCCAGCAATTCTCATCAATTTC
The DNA here is from genome assembly GCA_039081455.1 of Macrobrachium rosenbergii. Lineage (NCBI taxonomy): Eukaryota > Metazoa > Arthropoda > Malacostraca > Decapoda > Palaemonidae > Macrobrachium > Macrobrachium rosenbergii. The sequence goes on along the minus strand of JANJGK010000053.1, from coordinate 34,556 downwards.
CAGGCTGGGATCTTGATAAAGTGGTTTCCTTCCTCAACACTACAAGAGACGATTCTGTGCTGCTCACGATTCAGAAGACCTTATTCCTCGTAGCTTTGGCTTGCCCGCCCATTGAGAGCTAACCAATTTAATCATCTATGTATCTCCAGGAGCACCTTCACGCCAGAAACCATTGTGTTAAGGAACCACCCTTCCTTCATGGCCAAGAATCAGAGAAACAATTACACTCCCATTGAATTCAGCTTTAGGCGTCACCCTACCAAGCCAAAAATTCGTCCAGTTAGACAATTAAACTTTTATCGGGAGCACACAAATAAAATCAGTGCAGAAAGGAACATAGATAGGGAAGGCCATATTTGGCTGGGTGGAAACTTCAAGATCATGTCCCTTCCAAAGATGAGGCAGCTACTCAGGGACTGTATTTTCAGAGCTGATCCCAATGCCAGAAAACACTCCACCAATTTCCACTCTATCAGAGGTCAAGCAGCTTCAAGGATGATGCATAATGGAGTTACGCTGCAAGAGATAATGGCTGGAATGAATTGGAAAAGCAACTCTGTATTCGGGTCATTTTATGCTCTCCCCGGTCTACAGGGAGCTTTCGATGCAGTCGTTGCAGGACTTCGTCTTCATGCCCCCTGAAGTATCAGGTGAGCAAAACCAGTGGGTCTGAAAGGCTGAAGCCTCTCTCTCTCTAGAACTGACAGTTTACTTGTGAACCCAAGTTCTGGAGAGAAGAGGCGAGGCCTTTCAGACCCAGGGTCTAGTTCACCCTCCGACCCTACCCCCGTAACCGAGGAGACCATTCTGGAGGAAATAAAGGTTCACAAGTAAACTGTCAGTTTCCATTCCATTCCAACAAGGAATCTTCTCCAGGGAATGTAGGAATACAGCCGTACCCTTTCTGGTTGCTAAATGTCCTTCCTCTGCTGGTCTGCCTACCAGGATCTTAAGGTCTTCACCAGTCTTGCATTTGCAAGATGGCTGGTTGCAACATCGACACGTTCAGAGGACCTCCGTCAGAGAGGTCTTTGCCAGTCTTGCAATTTGCAAGATGACTGGTTGCTTTGTCAATATCTGCCATTTTATTTGCAACATTCCAAGTATTCCCAATTGCTTTTTCCAAACTGAGGGGCACTTTCTCTGAAATAAACTGCAATGGGTCTGTGCCCCCAGTCGCCATCTTCTCGACCAAATATTTTCCCACAGTAATTACTTTTCAGAGACGTCACAGCAACGGCAGAACCTCGTTAAAGCATCCTCAGGCTTGAGGGACGCCTTGGTCCTTCCTGCTGAGGAAGGAGAAGAAGCCTGGTGGCTTTGAACTCACTCCTGCAGAAGGTGTTCCTCTTGTCACACCTTCCAAACCTCTTGCTCTCGGTTTGCCTTGAAGCACTGAATGACCTTGTGTGTCCCCGTACTTGGCCTGTGGCCTAAATATTCCATTCCATTCCATTTGATTGACAGCTTCATGAAATGTGGAAGTCTTTCTCAAAGAAGTCACAAGATGGCGGGTTTTCCAGCCACTGGGCACATTAAGCCTGTTATCTCAGTCTGATAAACAATGATAGGCGTAATGTGATTGATAAATTTGATATGATAAACTTGTTTTATGTTATAAAAACAGTTTTAGTCGATATTTTAATAGGATTCCAGCGTGCGAACCCAACGAGAACTAAGATTCCTAGTGCAGCTTCTTGTTAATTCATTTAACGACTCATTTCCGTCTTGTAGGTAACTGCAATTTGTATGAACATGGTCTGTTGATTCCGTATATATTATCTTTCTGGTTTGTTATCTGTGTCTTTGGTAATATTGGCCCAGTCCTTTGCTGGGTTCGTGTAACGATGCGCAAATGGTTTCTGGTCAGTGTTTGTGCTTGTGTACAGACGTCACCCTACTCACAAACATTCAGAGGTACAAACAAACAGGACCTCAAATTAAAATTGCTTTCGGAGCCCCGCCGCCCCCTTTGCAACCCGTAAATTCGGCAAGTTCAGATTTTGCACAGCCTGTTCAGCTCATACAGTGTAATGCGTTTTAGGATTGGAACACGTACAGTACTGTCTTGATTTTGCAACGTACTGTACTTGAATAAGCACGAAGAGTACAGTAACCAGTTTACGAGCAATTCGAAGTACAAATGTCCGTCCGGAACGTAACTCGTTTGTGAGTAGGGCGGCGTCTGTGTTCGTCTCTGCTAAGTGATAGTTTCTATGAGGTTTCCTGACGGGTTCAACTTATAATCAGTTATTGTCGTAGACGAAAGACACTGTCAGCTCTTCTTGTCGTACGTGACCTTGACACGTCAAGATGGGTGTGGTATTATTCTTAGTCGTTAGAGAGTTCGGTCCCTGTCGAACTTCTCCAGAGTTCCAGAGGTCCTTTATTCCTCACGCCGTTGGACTTTGGAACAGTCTCCCTTCCGAGGACGTCCTGCGATTAGAACTTAAAAAGTTCAAGCGAAGATGCAGTGCATTACTAACCTAATACTATTCTCTTGGTATTTTAATACATTTTTATCTATTTATTAATTGAATATTCTTTGGAAGCTTCAATTTCAAGGCAGTGGACCCTTTGGTGGGTTTGTTCCATATGAATGGGGGTTCTTCCTCTTCTGAATAATAATAATATAGTAATAATAATAATAAGAATAATAATAATAATAATCTAGTTAGTAGAGGCATTCTAGTTCAGCTGATTTGATATATTCCATTTTTTCAGGTCCTTTACAATAATAAATGTTCAAGAAGAAATAGAAGATGCAATCAGGAATCACCTTACGGACCCCCAGCGGACATGGAATCACATTACGTAAGTGCCGCCGCTATTCCTAATTCTGTCTGATAGGTGGTGGACCGATTCCCGAAAAACGAAGGCTTCAAGTGAAGCTGGAATGTCATAAACTGGAACCCATTTGCTTATTGGTGTCTGTGCGAGCAGTCGTTTCTCTTCGGAGATGTCACCTGCCGTTTAAAGCTCGTTTGTTTATCGCTTCTGGAGTTCCTGGATTCCTGTTTGACTGGTGGTATTTCAGGATTCCTTTTCAGCGTTACCAGAAAGACGGAGGTCCTCAGAAAGGTTTTGGGAGATGGGGAGGTCGGCCATCACGACGGTCTCGTACGTTGTAGACAGACGTTATCAGATATCGACAGAAAAAGCTTCTAAATTCTGTACCGGAATTCTCTTGTTCATTTGCTGTTGAATTCCGGAAGGTCTCGACTTCGATGCCGTCGTTCCAGCACAGCGATTTTCAAGTCTGAAAGTCTTTGACGTTATTAAAAAGCGTCGCGAACCAATAAAAGTCTTTGACGTTATTATTGGTATCGTAATTGGCATCACTCCAGCTATCAGAATTGGTATCACTCCAGCTAACAGAATTGGTATCAGGATTGGTATCACTATTGCTAACAGAATTGGTATCACTTTTGCTATCAGAATTGGCATCACTCCAGCTATCAGAATTGGTATCAGGATTGGTATCACTATTGCTATCAGAATTGGTATCAGGGTTGGTAGCACTATTGCTATCAGAATTGGTATCACTATTGCTATCAGAATTGGTATCATAATTGGTATCACTTTTGCTATCAGAATTGGTATCATAATTGGTATCACTTTTGCTATCAGAATTGGTATCATAATTGGTATCACTATTGCTATAAGAATTGGTATCATAATTGGTATCACTTCTGCTATCAGAATTGGTATCACTCCAGCTATCAGAATTGGTATCAGGTCTGGTATCACTATTGCTATCAGAATTGGTATCACTCCAGCTATCAGAATTGGTATCAGGACTGGTATCACTATTGCTATCAGAATTGGTATCATAATTGGTATCATTATTGGTATCACTTCTGCTATCAGAATTGGTATCACTATTGCTATCAGAATTGGTATAACTTTTGCTATCAGAATTGGTATCATAATTGGTATCACTATTGCTATAAGAATTGGTATCATAATTGGTATCACTTCTGCTATCAGAATTGGTATCACTCCAGCTATTGGAATTGGTATCAGGACTGGTATCACTATTGCTATCAGAATTGGTATCATAATTGGTATCACTTCTGCTATCAGAATTGGTGTCACAATTGATATCAGAATTGGTATGACAATTGCTGTCAGAATTGGTATCACAATTGCTATCAGAATTGGTATCAGGACTGATATCACTATTGCTATCAGAATTGATATCATAATTGGTATCACTTCTGCTATCAGAATTGGTATCAGGACTGGTATCACTATTACTATCAGAATTGGTATCACTTGCTCTCAGAATTGGTATCATAATTGGTATCACTTCTGCTATCAGAATTGGTATCACTATTGCTATCAGAATTGGTGTCAGGATTGGTATCACTATTGCTATCAGAATTGGTGTCAGGATTGGTATCACTATTGCTATCAGAATTGGTATCATTCCACCTATCATAACTGGTATCAGGATTGGTATCACTATTGCTATCAGAATTGGTGTCACTATTGCTATCAGAATTAGTATCACTTCTGCTATCAGAATTGGTATCACTCCTGCTATCAGAATTGGTATCAGGACTGGTATTGCTATTGCTATCAGAATTGTCATCATAATTGGCATCGCTTCTGCTAGCAGAATTGGTATCACTATTGCTATGAGAATTAGTGTCAGGATTAGTATCACTATTGCTATCAGAATTGGTATCACTATTGCTATCATAATTGGTATCAGGATTGGTATCACTATTGCTATCAGAATTGGTATCACTCCAGCTATCAGAATTGGTATCAGGACTGGTATCACAATTGCTATCAGAATTGATATCAGGATTGGTATCACTTCTGCTAACAGAATTGGTATCAATATTGCTACCAGAATTGGCATCACCTCCGCCATCGGAATTGGTATCAAGATTAGTAACACTTCAGGTTTCGGTGTTTGCGAAGGAAGTCGTTTCATTCAGAACAACTTCTACACTTTACCCTTTGGGGCCTTTTCGGGCATCGTCTCTGCTCCCTTTAGCAAGACGGGTATCGGTCTGCTCTTTGCCCGAGGGTATTTCAGCATTCCGGGATTACTGGAACACCGAATGCCCCATTGGAAATGTCTGGGCATTGCCGCACACTGCCGTTGCATTGGCCTTCCTGTACGTTGCAGACCAACGTTATCGCTTAAAGACAGAAAGAGGAATAACAGAAAGCGATAAATGTAAGAAAATGCAAATTAGAGATTGCTGGGAGAAGCATCGACTTCTGGGAAATTGCACGGCAGGACGGAGGGTCGTTTTTAGCTCCGTAAAAGTACCTGGGGTTACCCGGGCTGGAAGCTTTCACTGAAAAAATAATGCAATTTATGAATAATGGGATCCGAGTGCCCAATCAGCAATCAGTTTATTGCAATTTGAATGTCTGTAAATTCTCAGCTTTCTGCATACAGTTTGGGTACTTCTGTAGACTGGCACCTGTTCTGTGGAGTAACTCTATGACCTTCAGTTATTTGTCCTCCTGCTTTGACCTTTCCCAGCCCAGATTCTTTATCATGACCTTGTTCTAATTGCGACCTCTGGTTTATCGACGCTTCGACCAATCCCTGCCATTGCCTGGAAGCACGACTCAGTGATCTGAAACTTGTACCTCTGTTAAATAGGTTGCCAAACAAAGAATCATCCAGGTCAGGTCAGGTCACATCTGCCATTGGTTACAAGCTTCAGTCTCTAATATATCTTAGATATTCATCAAGTTGTTCTTGTGTTTGTTGAATGCATTATTTTCCTCTTGCGTGACCTTGAAATGTGATGCCCAAGGTTGAATTATTTGTCGTTTTTATGGTGTAGTGAATTATTTGTCATTTTTATGGTGTAGTCTCTGAATTATTTGTCATTTTTATGGTGTAGTCTCTGAAATATTTGTCGTTTTTATGGTGTAGTCTCTGAATTACTTGTTGTTTTTATGGTGTAGTCTCTGAATTATTTGTCGTTTTTATGGTGCAGTCTCTCAGAAAATTGAAAGGGCCTTCTCCCAAAAATTTGTCAGACTCCATCTTTTAATTTTTCAGTTTTAAATCCATTTTTGTTTGTGATTTTATCTTGATTGCACCCTGTATTTACACAATTTCTTTGTTGCAGATGTTCCGATCGTGCCGTCGGCGACCGTCACGACCTTATTGCACGGCTAAGGTCAGGCCGCGAAGGTCTTCCAGTGGTCTGCTCGTCGTCAACTTGAAATCGACCCGTTGTCGTTGCGTAGAGGTTCTTATGGTCTGATTATTATGTCACTTTTAACAAACCCTTGAAGTTACTCGTACTTAATGAAGATAGTGAGGTCACGTGATGGTGCGATAGTCACTGTAACCTCACTAGGTGGAGTACCAACATCTAGATTCCATCTAGAACTGTAGAAATCTCTTTGTTCATTTGTCTGTTAAACTCTGAAATGGTCTTTTTGTATGAGTCTGAGATGGTCTTATTGCATATACTTTTTTCAAGTTCGAAATTGTCTGTGAAACTTAAATAAAGTATTAAGTGCAATTGGCCTTGTAATTTTGTAGTTTTAAAGTGTTTTTGTAAGTGCTGTGTACTGTAATTTTTTAATGATTATTACGGGTATTTTTGTACGTTTCCGTGTTCCCATTATTTTAGAGTGTGGAAAGTTGCTTTTGCAAGTCAGTGATTGATGTTCGCTTGTTATAAATTGTTGCAATTGTAGGAATTGAGTTCACAACTCAATGCCCAGTGGGCATATCTTTATAAAGCCTTGTGAGAAGTTGCAACTTTAGTTATGCAAAATTATATAGCTGATGAAAATCTTACCTTGTAATCATCAATTAATGGTGTTGGAATGTTGTCAAATGTTCAGATTCCTTTTTGCCTTCATTAAAAACGGTTTCGATCTGAATCAGGTTAATTTTAACGGTTCTTAATATATATAGTCAAACCTTGACCATTTGTCTATTAATAATTTCTCCATCTATAATTATTTCTATAATTATTCTATGTAAAGCAAAGAATATAAAAGGAAAATTCAATTTAGCATTTTATTACTGACAGTTTTCTCATTAAGAGTTATGACATTCTGCAATTCCAATTAGCATGACATTCTGCAATTCCAATTAGCATGACATTCTGCAATTCCAATTAGCACTTGGACACATTTTAAGTCCAGGATAATATGACAAATTTCATTGTAAGTTATGTCTGTGTGTCACTTAAGTGTGACGTATACAACTGAGGCCACTAGCACTTTTTTAAAGTAATTGTGTGGTTTCATGACTTGTCAGCAAACTATCAAGTATATATATACCATTTTACCTTTTAAAGTCATTAAGTGCTTAGTACATTTGTGTAGACATCTGTATTCATAATCATTGAACATGAAAGCTCAAAGTGTGTTGATTTACCAGGGGTGTAAGTATATCTACACCTTACACTTACAAACCTTGCCCACTAATCATAATAAACATGTTTAAATGTTAAATTTGTCAGCTTTCAAAGAAAAGCCTTTCTTCATATATAGTACAGCTATAGGGGATAGCTGTATACTGTGTTCAGAGCTAAAATGTCAAAATTTCCAAGAATAGTTTTACACCACCAAAATTGAACCACCGAAATTGAAGGTTCACTCAACAGGTTTTGAGCTATGCATGTGAAAACTTTTGATAAACTAATATTTCACTTTCTGCAATACATGGGCCAATGAGCAAGGTGATTCTGACTTCTGTATTCAACTTCAGCAAAGATAATTTTTCCATCAATCTTATAACCTTTTTATTACACCTTCGTGAAAAGGTTTAAAAGTAAACATAAATTGGACCATACACAATTTTATCACTTCAGGATCTCACCATTGACCTTTTAATCCTGTGGTAGATTTGTTTTCAGTTTGACAGATTGTTGACTCATTGGATGAGAAATTGGTAAAAAACAACAAAGGGTTTAAAAATATTAGCAATAATTTTAACTATTTATTGTAATAAAATTACATTGTTACAAATATAATACATGTAATGTATTGCAGTTCAAGTTAGCTCAATACTTTTAGTTTGGCTGCATAAAATGAAAAAAAGCAATGGTTGAAAACAAAGTACATAAATTTAGTTATCTTTAAAGTTAAGGAGCAACAAAATCAATTAGCTTGAAAATACAGAACACTTCAATTTGGGAGTACACTTAAGAGCCAGCAACTCTTAGTAACAAAATACAAACGTTAAGAATAAAAGCAATCTTTAGAATTGCTAGTTTCCACTTAGACCAAAATTACAACATACAAGGCTGGAAGAAAGCTGAAAATACCTTTGTAACACCAATAGCAAAAAAAAAAAAAAAATTGCAGTAAGTTCACAAGGTTGGGAAATGGTTCCTTTAAAAATAGTTTAGTAACACTTCAAAACAGCAAAAAATGAAGATATACTAGAGGTAATTACAAAATTCTCCAAATAAAGATTGTCAGGTTGTACACAAACAAGCGAGATTCACAACAGAATCTATAAAAGCTCCCTTCAAGAATTGCATTATACTAGTGAAGTATCATCAAGCAGACATTGGCCATATTCCACCAGCACAGCCAATCTTCAGCTATGAACAGCACTTGAAACAGCAGAAACAGTACAGCAACACTTGAAAGCAGTGGAAACCAGCACTTGAAACAGCAGATATCAGTACAGCAACACTCCAAAGCACAGCAGACACCAGTCTTGTCACAGAGCTTCCATGAAACAGCAGAAATTGAGCTTCCAAGAGCTTTAAGTTCCAGAGGGTAAGATGGCTTCTACCAGCGAACCCAGGCAGCAATCACAGGAGAACTGATTTCCTTAAATTTGTGGGTCCTTTTCTTCACCTCTGAATAATGGTCCCAGGGGCTGTGAAAAAGAATGGAGGAAGCTTTATAAAGCTTAGTTACACCATCACACCAATAGGTGGCGGGCCGGTCACAAGTGGCCCCCCTCTTACCCTAAATTTAAGCAAAAAAAAAAGATGTCAGATTAAATCTAATTATTTTTAATGTTAATTATTTTTTAAGTTAAATTTAAAGTTAATTCATGGGTCAGTCATGAAATATATGAAATATACTTTAAATTTCCCCATATAAAAACAATTAGCATTTATTTGCTGCCTAATATACCTTTGCATTGATTTACAATGATCTTAAGAAGCCATTTTAAGAATATGTCTTTTATGCCAAATGACCTCTACAGTATATTCACATAAATACAAATATCCATTTTAATTAACTACTTCATAAATAAAGCTAAAGTCTCATTTAAAGTCATTTTAAAGCCCAGTGCCTTCTAATTCATTAACATGAACCTAAAAAAAAGATCGATTTAAAAGCCATCATGCAATAAAACCAGTTTCTTAGCTGTCAAAATTGACCTTGAAAACGTAAGGCTGTAGTGAATAGTGGTTCCAAAAATGTTCAAATTTATATTTGCAATTTGTTGATAAATACGTAATTTTCTTCATAAAATTTAATAAAATCCTTATTATAAATAAGTTTAAGCCTTAAAGACTTATTATATCGCCATTATAATGATCATAAGTGGTTTTTTATATATGAAACATGACCGAAATATTACGAAAAGCGCCAAATCTTGGGTGTCTAATGACACCTGCTGGAGCCTCCATAGAATAGGTTGAACATGTCGGCTATGAAACTGTAGTGACTCAAAGAATAATCGAAATAATATTTATACTTTGTCAATAAAAGTGTAATTTTTAATCATAAAATAAAATATAAAAAGATATATATGATATTTTATCTTTTAAAGACTAATTATATTATCATTCTTACTATTAAAAATGTCCAATACTTAAGAAACATTACCAAAATATTACGAAAACGCAATTAAAAGGGCTGTACTGAAATTCAAGTTGAAAAACAGATACAAAATAGTCAATATAACCAATATTATCATGTTAAAATCCACGATATCCAGTTATATAACAACTTTAATGTATATTCCATCGTTATGGAGGGAAATATCCCAATTAAGCGCCAGAAAAGGCAAAAAATAACGATAAATAAACACGGATCCGTGACGTCATCAAGAGGCCTTGGAAGGAAGAAGGTAAACAAAAGCCTTTTCACGTCTTAAAACGGCTTAATTTACCCCAATTAAGCAGGTAATTATCCCGTAACTCAACATCCAGACTTTATTTTAGTCATTAGGGACAGTTTTGCGTAGGAATATTATGAATTATGTGTTAAATTGAGCTTAAATCGGCGAGATTTGGGTCGACGGGAGTGGCCTGGCCTGTGCCATGTGGCACATCCCATGACTCGAGGCCGGTCGTTTATTTAAGGATCGAATCCTAATTAAGTCTTTAGCGTCATCCTGGGATGGTCTTTTTAGGGTAGGATGGCGTGATTAGGGTAGGATACTTGTTAATTAACATTTAAAGTCATGTTATGTCTGTGTAGTGATTTGAGCCTTAATTAGACATTAATTAATGGCTATTTATTGAATGGCTGTTTGGGGGTACGTCCGACCTCCTCTGACCTGACCTGACCTGGGATGCTGCGGCTGTGCCCTGACCTGGCTGTGAGGAGCTTGGCTGTAAAATTACTGTAGAAGGCATTTCGGAATTTTTACGGCCTGACCTTGACCTTGGATGCTGTGCCATTACTCGGTCGTAACCTCTCGGCTGCATAATACCCCATTTTAGCCACAGGCGTAGAATCAACCCGAAGGCCATTGGAAGTGTTGACTGCAGACCAGGGCCTTTGTAGCCTAACCCAGAGTACGGGCAGTCCCCGGGTTACGACGGGTCTGGTTGCGACGTTCCGAGGTTGCAGAGTTCCGAGGTTTCAACGTTCCGAGGTTTCGACGTTCCGAGGTTTCGACGTTCCGAGGTTTCAACATTCCGAGGTTTCGACGTTCCGAGGTTTCGACGTTCCGAGGTTTCAACATTCCGAGGTTTCGACGTTCCGAGGTTTCAACATTCCGAGGTTTCGACGTTCTGAGGTTTCAACATTCCGAGGTTTCGACGTTCCGAGGTTTCGACGTTCCGAGGTTTCGGCGTTCCGAGGTTTCGACGTTCCGAGGTTTCGACGTTCCGAGGTTTCGACGTTCCGAGGTTTCGACATTCCGAGGTTTCGACGTTCCGAGGTTTCGACGTTCCGAGGTTTCAACGTTCCGAGGTTTCGACGTTCCGAGGTTTCGACGCTTTTCAAATATATTCATCAGAAATTTTTTCCCAGTTTACGAAGGAAGAAATTTGGCTACAAAATGGCAGAATAATAAAAATTTGGAGGGTTTTTTTTTATGAAAAACTCAATAAAAATGCAGATTGCGTCATTTTCAATGCACCCAAAGCATTAAAAGGAAGGTTTTCTCAGGATTCTTGATGATTTTTTGGCTTACGATGATTTTCGGCTTACGACGTAGGAATGGAACCCCAGTCGTAAAGCTGGGACTGCCTGCCTGTATGTAAAAAAAAGGCCGACAATATCTAAATTCTTTATAGAATGCTTGAGGGGGCAGAGCCCCACCCTGGCTGATTCAAGGCCCTGTGCCATAGGTTAGTTTAGGTGAAGGGAGGGTGAGGTTAGGATTTATTAAGTTTTGGGGCAATTTATGGCAACAAACTTATGCTAAGCACTATACACAGTTTTAAGGCCGCTCATCATACGGCAGTTGCAATACGCACCTCAAAGTAGATGCAAGTTTTGCGCATTACCCGGCCGTAACGTTAAACCCAAGGGTGTAGCCTCATTGCCTAGATCTGTCTCTTAACACTACTCTCAAGTGTATATTGAACACACAGCTCTTAAGAGTCATATACACCTTAGAGCTGTGTATTCAATATACACTCAGTAGGAGTATTAAGAGACGTCTCGGTTGCAAGGTCATACCCTCGGGTTTAATGTCACGGCAGGGCAATATACGAGACGCACAGCTGCTTTGACGTGCATGTGGCAACAGCTGTGTCTGAACTGCACCCCTGGCTAGTAGGATTAGCAGTTTTAAACCTGTTATATAGTGCTGTCAGTATTGCCATAAGCACGTCAACTATTCCCTGTATCAGTCTTTGAAAATAGGGTATCGTTTTGTGACCCCTGTAAGTTACAGCACAGTATTTCGTACAGAGGAAGTGCTGTAAAATCACAGCATTTATTTCTGTATTTGCTTGGTCAATTTGTTCAGGGACTTCTAAATTCTAACATTATTACATTTTCATTTCTTTTGATCTTAGAAATTTTAACGTTTCCTTTTTTTCCTTCTGTCGTAAATGAATACGTAGCCAATAATGCCCTGGTTTTAGTTGTTCCCAATAGGATGGCTCCGTAGGTGGGTAGTGCTGTCACTGTACCTCACGCGGTGCACTGTAGACATTACTTAATAAGGTTCTTTGCAGCATTGCTTCAGCCCCTGTCTTCTAACAATTGCTTCATAGTGGAACTGCAAAAGATTCACCTCCTGTTACACCTTTCATACCTCTCTATTCCTCTCAATTTTCCTTTCAGCACTGAATGAGGTGTTTGAATAGGATGCTTCAAAATGCTTCTGAAGTCTTTTCATGCGTGATATGCTGATGCTTTATCCATTGCTTTCAGGTTAAGCGAACGGAATGGCCGAGGGGGCAGCGGGACAGGTGGCTCGGCCCATTTCGTTTCCCCTGGAGGAGGCAAGTCACCCTACTGCCGTTCCCTATTGGGTGCCCCTGGTTCAAGGTCCTCCAGCCATGTTTGTCAGTAGTTGGTAAAAGTTTCAGTTGCTGGACCATCCTTGTTCACAGAGGCATTAGGGGTCATTAATGTTGAATGTAGCCGTTCCTGTCAATGATTATTTTGTGGCGTCTGTAAAACCTGTCGTCTTTGATAAGCGGCAGGCTTTATGGAGTGATCAATCTGATGATAACATGCTGAGGTAGTTTTTAAACTGTGTTGGACTGTGGCATTCATTAAAAAGATAAGGGTCAGATTCAAGCAATTTCAGAGATTTCTTGCATAAAAGTCCTACAGCGACAAACATCCTCTGCAGCTTATGTTGCTTGACCGAATGACACTTTTGCGTGTTCTGTGTGCAGTCTAGATTTATGTCTTAAAGGTGAAAATGAGTGTGTCTGGGAAATGTAAGAATGGTTTGGAAGAATATTTTCATAAGTTGGATGTAACAGTAAAGTATTTACAGTTTTGTGGAATCTTTTACAAGCTCCTTAAACTTGGAAGGTGGGATCAGATACAGTTTTGAAATGCTTATATTTGACCATAGTAAATGCTTGGTAGTTTGCCTTATCTAGGACGCTTTGCCTTCTGGTGTGTTTTTGATTAAGCAAAGGTGGAGGAGGAGTCCTCATGATTGACGTTCGGAACAGCCATTTGTATGTTGGCTTGTTTGTAAGTTGGTTACTATTTAAGTGCAGTCTGTTACAAAATCAGTACATTACTGTAGGTTTTTTCATCCTAAAACACAATATTCTGTACATAGACAGTACTGTATGTACAGAATAGGGCGACAAAAAACAAAATTTTTGATTATGGGTGGCAAAGGGGAGCGCTCTGAACACAATTTTAAATTATGATCCTGTTTGCACCCTCTGCTGATTGACACTGCTTGCAGGTTTGATTGTGTCGGCCCTCGTTATGTAGAAGTCAACTCATTCTGTCAGCCTGGACACTTCTGCTGTAATCCCTGGGGGTGTTTCTTATAACTCTTAACTCTTAATAGTGTAGGAGAAGGCAGAAGCCTTCACACGGAGCTACGGTTTCAAAGACCTTGTGAAATTCTTGAACTCTTAAATTTTGTCTTCTTTTTTTTTTTTCCATAGCATCATGAAGCTATATTGCAGACACTGCAAGAATACGGTGCATTATCCACTGCAGTTATCATCTAAGCATTCACCCAAAATCCTCGCTGTTTAATTATCTCCTCTTGCCATTTTTTATATCTTGAAAGACCATATCCGTAGCCATGTCACCTCGTAGGTGTCGCCATGCAGTAGGGTGAACGCCTGGGCTCTTGCATTAAGGGATGTGGGTCTTGTCGTGCTGTTTTGATAATGTCGTGGGAATTCTTATGTCTTTTATTACATGTTTATGCAGTGGCTTTTATTTTCACATACATACAGGTGCTCGGTAGCTTTTTATTTCAGACTCTTCAGTGTCTGTAATCTATTATTGCGTCTCAAGTCTTTTATTAAGTACGTCTTGCTTTTCTTATTCTGCTAAAAGATATTTACCGAAGGTTTAGGACAGTTGACTGAAAACCTTGCTCAAATGATATCAGTTCCTGAATGGGGTCAGCAACTAGCAAATTCTCCAGGTTCCTTTTTCATGAGAGAAGTCACAGGCTCTCCAGAACCTCATAATGTCACCATCATTTCTAGGCAGTGAGGAGAACTAAGCACAGGCAGTCCCGGGTTATGTTGGAGGTTCCGTTTCAACGCCGCGGTGTAACCCGGAAAATGACATAACCCGGAATGTCACAAGAAAAATGTATAAAAACGAGAAATAAAGTAGTGAAAGCTTTATCTTTAATTCTGTGGGTTTACTGTAGAGTAATTTACTTGCATTCTGATGTGGTATGCAACCAAAACCCTCCAAAGTTTGACTTTTATATTGTAGCTGTATTTATGTACTTTTACTGTTCTGTCGCAGCATAAGACGGCGACGTAACCTCGGAACATCCGCTGTAACCTGGAAATGGCTTTTCTATTAATATATTTGAAAAGCATTGTAAACTCGGAGCAGCGTAAAATCGCGACGTAACCTCGGAACATCCGCTGTAACCCAGAACTGATTTTTTCATTCATATATTTGAAAAGCGACGTAAGCTTGGAACAACGCAAGACGGCGACGTAAACTGGAATGATGTAACCTGGGGACTTCCTGTATTCCACTTGTTGCTCTCTCACCACCAGTATGTGTTTTAAGGACGGAATCATTTGATAATAACATGATTTGCTTTCTGAGAATAATTGAAATCACTTGAACCATTGGGCTGAAAGCATCAGCTTGCAAATGCATTGTGTTTACGATGTCATGATATGTCTTCTAGATTTGGAGTTTAAATCAGTACAGTTGTAGATTCAGAAGTGTGTAAGTGCTGCCTGCAGGAACCTAACAACACCTCGTTGCATTTGTCATACTTTAGCTTTCCGTGGCTAAATCCTTCTTTATAAGAGTGGTGGTTATGACTTGGACCATCAACAGATGGTCTCTTGTTTGTCACTTTTGTGCAAGTTGTATTTCGACAGAGAACTTCCACATTCACAATTGACCCCCGATCCCCCTTTCCTGCCGAGAGCAAGATTCGCTGAACAGCAGAAGCACCAATATGCAGGCCCTCTATTCCTCACACCGTCTCCCTGAGGGTGTAATGCAATTGGAACTTCGGAAGTTCGAGCGAAGTCGCAGTGCATTGCTACCCTAATGCTATTCTTGTATTTTAATACATTTTTATCTATTTTTTTAATTTATTGATTTAATTTTTCTTTTCTAATAAGTGGGATCTCTTCTTTATCTATTTTCCTTTACCCCCTCTTAATTTGACCAGCGTTCATCTACTGAATTATAATAATAATAATAATAATAATAATAACAACAACATAGGTGTGCGCAGTTCCTTGTCCAGTGAGAACGAGCTTTCTTTTGAGGTCGCCTGCAGTGTTGACATATGATGGTGCTTGTATCTCCTCTGTAACATTGGGACACTGTGATTAAACTGTGCGTTTCTGAAGTTGATTGGACAGTGTCTTATTGTTATTATTATTATATTAATTATTATTATTATTATTGTTATTATTATTATCATCATTATCATTTTTATTATTAAAAGTATTATCATTATTATTATGAATACTACTATTACTGATATTTTATTATTATTTTTATTATTGTAAGTGCTATTATTATTATTATTATTATTATTATTATTATTATTATATTATTATTATTATTATTATTATTATTATTAGTATAAATGCTGTGATTATTATTATTATTATTATTATTATTATTATTATTATTATATTATGAATACTACTAATACTGATATTATTATTATTATTATTATTATTATTATTATTATTATTATTATTATTATTATTTCAGTTTGAGATTTCTTGACATCTTAGTGAGTGTTTAGGATTTAGTGGGTGGTTAGTATATGAGAGAGTGTTTTCAGTATAGTGAATGTTTAGTGTGTGTTTAGTGTTTAGTAAGTCTTAGTGTTTAGTAAGTTTATAGTGTTGCATGGTTAGTGTTTACCCTTTAGTGTATAGTTTAGTGAATGTTTAGTCTTTAGTGTTTAGTAGGTGTTTAGGGTTTAGTGAATGTTTAATAAGTGCTTAGTGTTTAGAAAGTGTTTAGCCGTTAGTTTAGTGAATGTTTAGTGAGTGCTTAGTGTTTAGTAAGTGTTTAGTGCTTAGTATGTTGTGTGTTAAGTGTTTAGTTAATGTTTAGTGAATGTGACTGCTTAGTTTTTTGTGAATGTGAACGTTTAGTTAATTTTTAGTTAGTGGATAGCAAGTGTTCAGTTAATGTTTAGTTAGTGGATAGCAAGTGTTTAGTTAGTGGATAGCAAGTGTTTAGTTAAAGTTTAGTTAGTGGATAGCAAGTGTTTAGTTAATGTTTAGTTAGTGGATAGCAAGTGTTTAGTTAATGTTTAGTGGGTGTTTAGTTTGCGTTTAACATTTAGTTAATGTTTAGTTAGTGTGTAGTGAATAATAATTGGATGTTTAGTGTATGTTTAGTTAGTGCTTAGCAAGTGTTTAGTTAATATTAGTGAGTGCTTAGTAGGTGTTTAGTGTGTGTTTAATATTTAGTTGTTTAGTGAGTGTTCAGTGAATGTTTAGTGAGTATGTGTTTAGTGAATGTTTAGTTAGTACTTAGCAAGTGTTTAGTAATGTTAAGTGAATGCTTAGTAAGTGTTTAGTTTGTCTTTAAAATTTAGTTAATGTCTAGTGAGTGCTTAGTGTATAGTGACTACTTAGTGCATGTTTAGTGAGTGTTTAGCAAATTTTTAGTGAGTGCTTAGTGTATAGTGAATGTTTAGAGAGTATTTAGTGAATGTATAGCGAGTGTTTAGTATTTGGTGAGTGTTTAGTGACTGTACATTACTGCTTAGTGAGTTTTCAGTGGCTGTATGCAAAGAAGTTCTGTAATTTACGGAAACTGCTTACGCCAGACATTGCTTAGATACGAGACCAGGTGTTTAGACCTCGACTGGAATGGTTACGGTGCTTAGGTCAGCCTGTATTCGTAAGGTCATTTCCTCTGTGAAATTGGTCAAATGATGATAATAATAATAATAATAATGTATTGCTTTCGTTCCTCTTACTGTACCTCCTTTCATATTCTCTTTCTCCCACCTTACTTTCCTCAACCCTCTCCTAACAGTTGATTCATAGGGCTTCTTCGACTGCTTTGAGGTCTTCCCGCTGTTACGCCTCACAAACCTTTCGCTGTCAGTTTCTGTTGCAGCGCTGAATGACCTCACAGGTCCCAGTGCTTGGCCTTTGGCCTAAATTCTACATTCAACTCAAATATGTCAGTGGAGTCCCTTGTGTAAAAAACCTTGATACAGGAAGACATTTTCAGCCAACCTTTCCTCCACAAAGCTCTGTCCGGCTATAGATCTTATCAATACGTTACCTATGGTCACTTTCCCCGTCGAACTTTCTCTTTTGCTTTCTTCCTTTTGCCCGCTTCAATTTTGAATCCTGACCTCTGCATGCTCGGGAACTCAGCGTGTGCTATAGACACCCTTCGGAATCATTCTCCTACAAGCAATTATTCCTTTGACTCTACTGTACTTTCGTTCATCTAACTTTCCTCAACCCTTCCCTGACGATTGTTTCGTAGTGCTACGGAGAGGTTTTCCCCCTCCTGTTATGCCTCTCAGACCTTTCTGTTCCTCTCGTTTCCCTCTCGGTGCTGGTTTAGGTCATCGTAGGTCCCAGCGCGTGGCCTATGGCCTCAGTTTTATTTTCCGTTCCGTTCCAGAGAGTGACAGGCTTCGTGGAACAATACATCTGGAGTGGGTTTGACCCCCTGTTGGATTGTGGCATTGGAACTTCAATGATAATAATAATAATAATAATAATGGTATTCTTCATTCCATGCTTTGTAACATTTCTGAGACATCTTCATTATTGTTTTCAACCAACCAGATTTGTACTTAATATTCTTGTTATTCAACCAACCAAATTTGTACTGAAAAACAATAATATTCAGTACAGATTTGGTTGGTTGAATCTCTACCAGTGGTCACAGAAGCTATGGTGCCTTAAAATTCTTATTTGATATTGACTCATTTTAATTTCATTTCACAAACACGATACTTTTCGTTCTTGTGCAAATTATTCTGCAGTTTTTTTTATCGTGTTTTCTCAATCAATGTAGGTGACGGGATATTCAAATAACTACCATATTTTATTTATATGTTGTATTTTAATAAATTAGTTCTATATTTGTTAATTTATTATCAATTTATCTTTTTTATTTTCTAATTGATCTTATTACCTTCTGTAAGTTCTTCCAAATGAACACTTTCATATTTTTTGGAAGCTTCTTGAATTTCAAGTCATTGGCCCCTGCGGGCTTATTCCATATGAATGGGGTTCATCTTCTGAATAATAATAATAATAATAATGATAATAATAATAATAATAATAATAATAATAATAATAATAATAATAATATTCAAAATGATGAGTAGAATTCGGTCAGAGATTTCCTGGGGATGACGTCAATTGCAGTCGATAAGGAATACTTTAGTATGGTCCTTTACAAAGGCTGGAATATTACATGTGGATATATTATTATTATTATTATTATTATTATTATTATTATTATTATTATTATTATTATTATGACTCTATTTCATTCCTTTTACTGTACCTCTGTTCAGTTTCATCGTGCAACTGCGAGGCTTTCCCCCGTTACACCTTTCAAACCTTCGTACTGTCAGTTTCCGATTCAGCGCTGAATGACCCCATAGGTCCCAGTGCTTTGCCTTTGGCCTAAATTGTATATTCGTTCCTATTTCTGTTTATTACTGGGCGTTAGTCACGTTGATGAAGTCTTTTTTGCAGGCAGTTCAAACCATATATTTTTTTAAATGAACCTTGCCTCTCAGTCATATAACTTTTACTTCTGCGCCAATGGTAGTAAAAGCTATGTAATGGAGAGGTTAAATATTTAAAAAGTAAATACAAAGTATTTATATATTTTTTTTTTTGTCTTTTTCAGGACTGGCGTGAAAGGAAAGAAGAGAAGTGAAAGTTTAATCCAGAATGATCCACAACTTTTACAGGTGTATTCCAGAGTTCTGGGAGCTCCACTTATGACCCTTTGAAGAAGATCAGAGACTTGACTTCATGCAGTAGTAACCTTGTACGTCATGTTTGTTCGGAGGTAAGGATCTCCCTGAGCCTTCTCCAAAAAATGATAAAAGGCTGCCCAGAGCCCTGTCCACGCTAGCGGGTACTGCCCGATGGGCAAACACTGTTCTCATAACCCTTTCCACAATATTGACTGGCCGAGTATGGAGTCAGAATGCTGCGATTGTCTGGTAACACCGCTTCAGAAGCGAGAGAAAATATAAACAGCTGGAAGTGCCCGGCGGACATGCCCGGTAGTGTGGACAGGCCATAAGATGTAAGCAGAGTGTAGCTGTTTTTGAATGTCTCGCCTTACTCTTTCCATCTGGTTGAATCACATTCTCTGTCGGTGCAGTAAAACCCCCCTGGTATTCACGGTCTCACGATTCGCTGACTCACCGATACGCAGATTTCTCTGTGGAACTCATATTCACATTATTCGCGGAAAATTTGCCCATTCGCGGTATTTTTCACTGAGAAATATTCACAGATTACTGTGTTTTCATATCGTTTTCGTGAATAAATGCACTTTTTGTGATAAAACTATCAAAATACTCAGGTCTAAGCATTTTCAGAGGGTTTTCCTTGTGTTTAACCTATCAAAATGGGCAGTTCTAAGTGTTTTTAGAGGGGTTTTAAGTATTCGCGGATTTTAGCTATTCACGGGGGGTGTGCGGCACGCATCCCCCACGAATACGTGGGGTTCACTGTATACAGTATTAATTAAAGCACAGTACTGTGGAGTACACTACAGCACAGTACATACTGTACTGTACTTCTGTGCAGTAAAAATACATTTTGTTATATGAGGCTATCAGTCGAGAAACATGCCAAGCGCCATCCTGGATCAAAGTATTTTTTTATTTAATTTATTATATTCTAAAAATGGCACTTGGCATGGCATGTTTCTCGACTGAAAAGCTCATATATAGTATTACCATGTAGTGCGCGCACAGTATACAAAGTGAATACTACTTCCTTGTTGCTTTGAAATTGTCATGCTTCATAACCCCTTTAAAGTACAGTACATACTGTCCTTACGGTAAAATGTTGGTGTGCCGTTTTTGTATATAGTATACTGTACAGTGTACTGTACACAATATACTGTACTACTGTACAGTCCTATATGCAACTGGAAAGGAAAGTATTTTATAAAACTATAAAATGTCTAAAAATGAAAGAAAGTGAAGAATTCCTTACCTGATTTCAGTGATTTGAAAGATATACTGTACTGTACTGGTTGTGGGAGATGGGGATGTGCAGTACGCGGTACAGTATAGTACTGTACTCAACACTTATACAGTACAGTACAGTGCTGTACTTAACACTTACACAGTACAGTACTGTACAGTGTATACTTTAGTTTTGCTGATGAATTCTGGACATCAGGTACACAGTCTGTAATGAAAATATTAAAATTAGTAATGTGCAGTACAGTAATGTACACAGTGTATGTGCAGTAATAAAGTACAGTACATACTGTAGTAAAAAGATAATTATGTTAAATACTGTACCTTGTATATGTACAGCAGTATGTACAGTACACCAAATAAAAAAAAAGGAATCTTCCTGTGCGTTTAGAATAAGATAAAAATGGTACAGTACTGTAAGTCTTGTGTAACAGTAAAAAAAAAATGTGCACAGTACTGTAATACTGTACACCTAAAAATGAAGCACAGTCTGTACAGTAAATAAAAATGAAGCATTCCTTCCCTGGTGGACATTGAGAGGGTACAAAGTCTTATCTTCTGAATCTGGAATAATGGTACAATCTGTACAGTACAGTACTATCGTAGTACACTTGTTTGTTCTAAAATTTACAACATTTAAAACCATTTCAACAAAAGAGGGTTCAGTTGACTCAAGAGGGAACCTTCAAAGGTTTCTTCAAGGGAATCTGGTTCGTCTGCAGACACGAGGCTCAATTCTGGAATGACAACAAAAGAAATGAGGTTACGAACAGTACTACATAAGTATATAGTAACGTAAAGTACACTTTACGGTATCAAACAATTTACATATGTACTCTACTTTACTGTACGGGAAAATGAAGACATAAAAAGATAATTCATTACCAGGAGAGGTTGGTGGAGGTGATTCTACTATGTCAGGTGCAGTGGAATCAGGAAAGGACTTTTCTTCTGCAATAATAAAAATGATTGGGTGATTCGACATGGCGGCAATAGAGTTGGCGCTACCTATCTCAGTGAAAGGGACGCATAGATTGAAGGAAACGTGCTTTCTGAGGCTGTGGGTTCTTTGGTATTCCTCTGCAGTGCACATGCATGCGCGATTGACCCAAGCAGCGGGCAGGCCGTTCTGCGGTCAGGTGTAGTTACAGTGTGCTCGGAAACGAGTTCCCGTCTACTGCGAGGGGGGGGTCTCTTATGCTGCCGATACCTGGTTATTGGCGACGATAAATGGTTATCAGTTAAGTTAACAGGTTATCGGCGTCGATGACCGGACGGTGCCGATAACCGGACATCAAGCCATTAAAAAATCTGTATTTTTTTATGAATATCTTTGAAAACGGCTTTAAAACCGGATCGCCGCTCACTGAGTCTGCCGACAACCGGGGACTGCCTGTATTATTATTATTATTATTATTATTATTATTATTATTATAATATTCAGAAGATGCAGAAGAGCCCTATTCCTATGGAACAACGCCAGCACAGGAGCCATTGACATGAAATTCCAGAAGCTTCCAAAGAATATTCAAGTGCTCGTTAGGGAGAAGTGAGAGAAGGCAGAGGGAATGTAAACTGCATTTTTATTGAGTTTTTCATAAAAAAAAACTCCAAATTTTGATTAATATGCCGTTTTGTAGCCATATTTCTTCTGTCGGATTGGTGTCGTAAGCATCGTAACCCTGGAACGTGTCGTAAACCGGAAAATAGTTCCTGATGAATATATTTGAAGAGCGTCGTAACCTCGGAACATCGTAAGCCGGACCCGTTGTAACCCGGGGACTGCCTATCCCATACCCTTGACTATAGACTGAACACCAGTTCTGCTAAGTCCAAGGGCACGGCCAATTTCAGTGTTCGTCTCACCTGAAAGAAAAGCATCAGCTTAAGTGAGGCCGGGCATTTGTTATAAAAAATTAGGCTACATGCTGTGCCCCTAATCTGCATCCAGTACACACAGTACTGTGCTGTAGTAGTACACTGTATATTCGAAAGACTGACATAAATATAATCTTTAATAGGGTAAAATATTTCAGGTCCTTTATGATAAGAAAATGTTCAAGAAGGAACAGAAGATGCAGTCAGCGATCACCTTATGGACCCCCCAGCGGACATGGAATCATATTATGTAAGTGCCACCACTATTCCTAATTCTGACACCATTGTCAGATAGGTGGTGGACCTATTCCCAAAAAAAAACAGAAGCTCTAGATGAGGCTGGAATGTCGTAAACTGGAACCCATTTGCTTGTCGGTGTTTGTGCAAGCAGTCGTTTCTTTTCTGAAATGTTACCTGCCGTTTAGAACTTGTTTATTTGTCGCTTCTGCTACTTTGGAGAGAGTTCCTGGGCTCCTTTTTGACTGGTGGCATTTCAGGATTCCTTTTCGGTGTTATGGAAGGACGAAGGTCCTTAGAAAGGTTTTGGGAGATGGGGACGTCTGCCATTACAGTTGTCTTGTACGTTGCAGACAAACGTTATCATATACAGATGGAAAAAGCTTCTAAATTTATCAGATATTGGTAAAAAAACCTCCTAAATTCTGTACCAGAATTCTCTTGTTCATTTGGTGTTGAATTCTGGAAGGTCTTGACTTCGATGCCGTTGTTCCAGTACGGTGATTTTCAAGTCTAAAAGTCTTTGACGTTATTAAAAAGCGTCGCGA
Organism: Macrobrachium rosenbergii; assembly: GCA_039081455.1. Classification (NCBI taxonomy): domain Eukaryota; kingdom Metazoa; phylum Arthropoda; class Malacostraca; order Decapoda; family Palaemonidae; genus Macrobrachium; species Macrobrachium rosenbergii. The sequence continues at coordinate 11,393 of JANJGK010000053.1, read as the reverse complement.
ACCATTGCCCTTCTATTTTCAAGGTCGTTTCTGTGTGTACTGGATTCGTTACATTATTTCTTGGTAATTATTATCATTACTGATATACTCTTCTGTGTTCCCATTTCATATCCTGTCGTACATTTGCGGCAAATTTTGGCCTGAAATAAGCGAAAACCGCAATTTCACATCGACGTACCTCGTACCTTATTTGGTACCCTTTCGTTACCGTTTCCTAATTATCGGTGTCGTCGTTTGAACGTTTTTTATTTGTTTTCTCATCTGCCTCTGTCGAGATGGTTTGTTGTGGTTCCTCTACTCAGGATGTGTTGTTGAGAGGATTGGTATCACTTCTGCTGTCAGAATTGGTATCAGGATTGCTTTCAGAATTGGTATCACTTCTGCTAACAGAATTGGTATCACTATTGCTATCAGAATTGGTATCACTCCAGCTCTCAGAGTTGGTATCAGGACTGGTATCACTATTGCTGTCAGAATTGGTATCACTATTGCTATCAGAATTGGTATCACTATTGCTATCAGAATTGGAATCGTAATTGGTATCACTTCTGCTATCAAAATTGGTATCACTCCAGCTATCAGAATTGGTATCAGGACTGGTATCACTATTGCTATCAGAATTGGTATCACTAATGCTATCAGAATTGGTATCATTTTGTATCACTTCTGCTATCAGAATTGGTATCACTCCAGCTATCAGAATTGGTATCAGGACTGGTATCACTATTGCTATCAGAATTGGTATCATAATTGGTATCACTATTGCTATCAGAATTGGTGTCACTATTGCTATCAGAATTGGTATCATAATTGGTATCACTATTGCTATCAGAATTGGTATCATAATTGGTATCACTATTGCTATCAGAATTGGTATCACTCCAGCTATCAGAATTGGTATCAGGACTGGTATCACTATTGCTATCAGAATTGGTATCATAATTGGTATCACTATTGCTATCAGAATTGGTGTCACTATTGCTATCAGAATCGGTATCATAATTGGTATCACTATTGCTATCAGAATTGGTATCACTATTGCTATTAGAATTGGTATCTATTGCTATCAGATTAGTATCATAATTGGTATCACTTCTGCTATCAGAATTGGTATCACTCCAGGTATCAGAATTGGTATCAGGACTGGTATCACTACTGCTATCAGAATTGGTATCACTATTGCTATCAGAATTGGTATCACTCCAGCTATCAGAATTGGTATCATAATTGGTATCACTTCTGCTATCAGAATTGGTATCAGGACTGTTATCACTATTGCTATCAGAATTGGCATCATAATTGGTATCACTTCTGCTATGAGAATTGGTATCACTCCAGCTATCAGAATTGGTATCATAATTGGTATCACTTCTGCTATCAGAATTGGTATCACTATTGCTATCAGAATTGGTATCACTCCAGCTATCAGAATTGGTATCATAATTGGTATCACTTCTGCTATCAGAATTAGTATCACTCCAGCTATCAGAGTTGGTAAAAGGACTGGTATCACTATTGTTATCAGAATTGATATAATTGGTATCACTTCTGTCAGAATTGGTATCACTATTGCTATCAGAATTGGTGTCAGGATTGGTATCACTATTGCTATCAGAATTGGTGTCAGGATTGGTATCACTATTGCTATCAGAATTGGTATCACTATTGCTATCGTAATTGGTATCAGGACTGGTATCACAATTGCTATCAGGATTGGTATCACTTCTACTAACAGAATTGTTATCAATATTGCTATCAGAATTGGCATCACTTCTGCTATCAGAATTGGTATCAGGATTGATATAACTTCCACTATTAGAATTGGCATCACTTCTGCTATCAGAATTGGCATCATTTCTTCCATCAGAATCGGCATCACTTCCGCCATCAGAATTGGCATCACTTCCGCCATCAGAATTGGCATCACTTCCGCCATCAGAATTGGCATCACTTCCGCCATCAGAATTGGCATCACTTCTGCCATCAGAATTGGCATCACTTCCGCTATCAGAATTGGAATCACTTCCGCTATCAGAATTGGTATCACTTCCGCTATCAGAATTGGTATCAGGATTAGTAACACTTCATGTTTCATCTTCTGAATAATAATAGTAATAACAATTAGGTTTTGGTGTTTGCGAAGGAAGTCGTTTAATTTCGAATAACTTCTATACTTTTCCGTTTGGGACTTTTTCGGGTATCGTTTCTGCTCCTTTTAGTAGGACAGTTATTGCTCTACTCTTTACCTGAGGGTATTTCAGTATTCCGGGATTACTGGAATATCGAATGCCCCTTGAAAACATTTGGGCATCCCTGTATACTGCCGTTGCATTAGCCTTCCTGTACATTGCAGACCAACATTATCACATAGAGACAGAAAGAGGAATAACAGAAAGCAATAAGTGTAAGAAAATGCGAATTAGAGATTGCTGGGAGAAGCATCGACTTCTGGGAAATTGCACGGCAGAACGGAGGGTCATTTTTAGCTCGGTAAAAGTACCTGTGGTTGCCCACACTGGAAGCTTTCACTGGAAAAAAAATGCAATTTATGAATAATGGGATCCGAGTGCCCAATCCACAACCAGTTTATTGCATTTTGAATGTCTGTAAATTCTCAACTTTCTGCAAACAGTTTGGGTACTTCTGTAGACTGTAATCTGTTCTGTGGATTATCCCCTTGACCTTCAATTATTTGTCCTCTTGCTTCGACCTTTTCCAGCCCAAATTCTTTATCGTGACCTTGTTCTAATTACCTCTGGTTTATCGACAGATCCTTCGACCAATCCCTGTCATTGCCTAGAAGCATGACTCAGTGATCTGAAACTTGTACCTCTGTTGAATAGGTTGCTAAACAAGAATCATCCCTGCCAAGTCAGGTCAAGGCAGGTTGCTGTATGAATTCTTGAGTTTATTTTTGAACCCAGTTTTTTTTTTTGTTATAGTGAAATGAAGACTGACTTCATGGAAAAGGACAAATTGTTGCAGAAATGTCATTATTTTTGCACCAGACTACCAATTTACTCTCTTGTATTTACTGTAAAAGTATTTAAAAGCTGGTTTTTGTAGTATTGAGGTGGAATACAGGATAAGTTCTGATGAACTATGATATTGAGTTAGGCTAAGTTAGGATAAGGTTCTGTCTGAAGGTCTTCAGGCCACCGTCATATTAAGGAAATAAACTAGGTTAAGGAAAGTCAGAGTTTCATTTAATAACCTCCAAAACTGTTCCCATCATACTGCCTCAATTGTGTACTATAAAAAGCCCCTACAGGGTCACATCTGCCATTGGTTACAGCCTTAGTATCTAATAGGTCTTAGACATTCTTTAACTTGTTCTTGTGGTAGTTTAATGCATTATTTTCCTCTTGCGTGACCTTGAAAGCTGATGCCCGAGTTTGATTTATTTGTCGTTTTTATTTTGGTGTCTCTCAGAAAATTGAAAGGGCCTTCTCCCAAAAGTTTGTCAGACTCCATCTTTTCATTTTTCAGTTTTAAATCCATTTTTGTTTGTGATTTTATCTTGAGAGCTCCCTGTATTTACACAATTTCTTTGTTGCAGATATTCCGATTGTGCCGTTGGCGACCGGCACAACGTTATTGCACAGCTAAGGTCAAGCTGTGAAGATCTTCCAGTGGTTTGCTCTTCGTCAACTCGAAATTGATCCATTATCGTTGTGTAGAGGTTCGTGTGGTCTAATTATTATGTCACTTTTAATAAACCCTTGAAGGTAATCGTACTTAATAAAGATAGTGAGGTCATGTGATACTGTGATAGTCACTGAGTGAGGTCATGTGATAGTGTGATAGTCACAATAACCTCACTTGGTGGAGTACCAGCATCTGGATTCCATCTAGAGTTCTAGAAATCTCTTGTTCATTTGTCTGTTAAACTCTGAAATGGTCTTTTTTTTGTATAACTCTGAGATGGTGTTCTTGCATATACTGCTGTTTCCAGTGCAGGACTTTTTTCAAGTTTAAAATTGTCTGTGAAACTGACATAAAGAATATTATGTATAATCGCCTTTGGATTTTGTATTTTTAAAGTGTTTTTCCAAGTTCTGTATACAGTACATTTTTAATAATTATTACCGGTATTTTTGTACGTTTCTGTGTTCCCATTTCGTGTGTTAGTATTTTTAGTGTGTGGAAAGTTGCTTTGGCAAATCAGTGAACTAATTTTAGGCGTGTTTGATTGATGTTCACTTGTTATACATTGTTATAATTGTAAGAATTTGAGTTTTAATTCAATGCCCAGTTGGCATATCTTTATAAGCCATGTGATAAGACCAAACTGTAGTTATTATATTTATAGCTGATGAAAATCTTACTTTGTAATCATCAATTATTAATGTTGGAATGTTTTCGAATATTAGAAAGGAGAGAGAATCATTCAGAGTGATTGTATGCTACAGTGCAGTCTCTCTGGGCCAGCCATTTGTGTGTAATTATAAGAGAGAGTTTAACTAGACCACTTAGGAGTCACAAATTACCAAAATTGGGCTAAAATGAAGGTTGGTGTATTTTACAGGGCATTAAATTATCAAAAATGCCCAAAAGTCATGAAATTTGGTAGATTTTGGGTCAGATTAGGTCAAGTTGGTTCACATTTTTTAGTTTTTTTTGTTGAATTAATGCCTCTATAATGAGTTTAAAGGCTTTATTAAATTTTGGGGTCATTGAATTGTCAAAAATGCCCCAAAATTAAGTTTGGTCAATTTTGGGCATGTATTGTGCCCATAAGCCTTTGGTAACACATCTGTATTGTAGTCATTTATATTTTTTTGTGTGCGATGAATTTGTAACAAATATTGCCTTGTTTTCTCTAATATGTTTTGGGGAAATATATACAGATATGTAATTGTAATAACCACAATACTCTCCTAACTTCTCGAATTCTTCACACTTTGTGGATACGCTTGTCAGTGCAAAGCCTTAGATCCAAATGCAGGAGTGAAGTAATTCTGATGTCCGAATGCAAAACTGCGTCTGGAATATCAGAACGAGGTCATGGTACCAAAGGTCAGGTTGGCAATGTGACCTCGTTCTTGTACTCTGGACGTGGATTGAAATCCTACCGTGGACGTCAGAATTACTGTACTTCATATTCTTGCATTTTGACCCAAGGCTTTGCACCGTCAGGCAAATCCAGAAGGCGTGAAGAATTAGAGAAGCGGAGAGGCCATCTTGATTATTACAGTCATGAATCTGTAGATGTTATAGTGACTATGTTCATGTGTTTCAATGTGCTGTGCCCATACACTTGGAAAGTGTTCGATCAAGGCGATTCCACGATTTAAGATGTGTTTGTTGTGGAAGGAAATTATTTTGTATGACCTGCCTATCGCAGTTGTGTATTTTGTTCAGAAGGAAAAGGTTTTATGTTGGACTTACCTGCTTCACCCATAGCTATGTTTTTGAGGGAACCAGTGCCCCAGTTTGTGCTCACTGTGGTGGTCAGCTATCTGTCGAACACATGCTGGTGCGCTATCCTAAATCTCATTGCCTTAGGGCAAAGTACTTAGTAACTGGGAAGACCATTTTAGAAGTTTTAAATGGTGACGTTGAGGTAGATAACCTTATGGGTTCTCTGAAAGAATCTGGTCATTTTAATGATATATGATGTCAGTATATATTTAATAAAGATTTGAGTCATGTTTATTTTATATGCTAAGTATATATTTTAAATACTGTATAAAAGTTTAATATAAATTTACTTTTTGTTGGTTCTATCTAAAGCATTATTAATTTTTTATGTTCATATTTTAACACTGAATTTTACTAGTATGTCATCACTCACCTACTTTATGTACAGCGTATGGTTCTAGATTTTATGCCAGTGTTTGCATACGTATATAACGTGTATGCAATCCTGCTTACCATTGTCGCACAACAGCCAAAAGACAGAACGCATCGTCTCCAAAATCCTCGTTTTGAGAAAATCAAACTTAAAGTTTTAAACATCCGTTATTTTGTTCCTACTTGTGTCTGCTGTGAAATTGTGCATATCTGCAGACTGACATCTCGACTCTTGATTTAAGCCATTAGATTTCCACAAATCTTGTATAAAATTGCAAAATTAATGATAATATCACAGTAACTTCTGCTAAAATGTTGACATGATGCCTTGTAATCCATAGCTTTAATAATTTTATAAAAATATTCAGCAGCATGTATATTAACAAAAAAAGTATGGAATTTAGAAGGTAAAAGTATTGTTTTCTGGATAGAAAAAATTCATCTATTTAATGCAATTGTTTATTGAAAAATATTCATTCACTTATCAAAAAAATCCATATGGATTTTGGGTCAACATAATTCGATAGCAGATCTTTGCTCGATTCGTTATGTGGCATGTTGACCCAGAATTCTCTTCTGTTTGGGGGCATATTGCAAACTAGCTTGTCAATTATGTTTTTCCTTATAGAAGATATTCCCCTGGGACAATTTTCCGGGGGAGTCAGTGGGAGATCACGTGTTATTTTAACTGTCTTTTTTTGCAAAATTACGAAACTTATATTGAAGCTCTTTGAAAGAGGTCTTGTGCTGAAATCTGATGACTCCTTTCTCAAGCATGACATCTACAGTTGATTTGTGATTGTTTGTTGGTGGGTTATTAAAGAAATATTCCTTGCCATTGATGCCATGAATCTGTGGCCTGGTGTCGGATGTTTGAAGTTAATACTATATATTAATTTGGTTTTCAGAAAAGAAAACCCTGTGCGTCTCTTTCCTTTTTAATAAGTTGATTCATCCCGTATCATAGCATAATGTTTATCTTGTACTTTACAGTCATTTCCTTCTTTAATGTCTTTTTCCCTCACGGTGGTAATTGTTTCGTTGAATACAATCAGTCGAGGCATAGAGATGTGGCTCTTCAGTCCTGTAATCGTTGGAAGCAAGAGAACTTTGAATTATCTTCATTATAGGCTTGACGAACGTCTTTCCATCATTATTGAATGATCTTTCCTATTTTCGGGGATGCGTCGACCCCTCACGTCAGGCTGTGCTTTGTTCGTCCTTCCAACAGAATCTCCAGAATTTTTCACCACATCGACAACGACTATTGCCGCTGTATCCAAGAGATCGTACGAGGAATGTCCGGCAGACCTGTATTTCATTCCCTGGTTTATCGAGAAAGGAATGAGATTTCCCGGTTGTGTGTCGTAAGTGATGTTCCAATTCTCTTCGCGGATTTTGCCTCTCATTTCTGTCAATTGTGTTGCACATCTTCGCCTGCACTCGTCGGCACAAAGTGTAAGAAGTGGATGATTCTGCCTCTGAATGTGCTGCCTCTCTGCTGTCGTTCGATGTCTTTTGGGAGGATTATTTTCTGTAACAGAATCCTCCTGGTTTGCTTTACTTCCGTCACAAAGCTTGGGTCGTCCGATTCGTAATTTTCATTATTTTCTCGATTTGTATTGACTATTGTTGCAATACAGGCAGTCCCCAGGTTATGTCGTTGTGAGTAGATTGTGAGTTAAGTATGCCCCCATACAAGGAGAGTACTGCTTACAGCAAATACGCTGTTTTTCGTGGATCACGCTGTGCACAATGACTTGTCACAGTAAGAGGCTGATTATGGTGTCATTATAAAGCTGAATACTTGTACATTATTTCGCCATGTTCATAAAAGGATAAAACTTATATACCATAAGTGAAAAAGATGTGCAAAGTTGGCTGAAAATGGACCTCAGTGACATACCAGTATGAGTCATCAGTAGAAGATTGAAAGCCAACTTTGCCTCGTTATTTTGAAGCATGGGACTTGTTGTATTCCTTTTGTGAAGGTGAATTTATGAAGTACAAGTATTAAGCTTTACAATGACACCAAAATCATCATTTTAACTTTCTAAAACTTTATTTTGATCTAGTTTTCACATCTTATTTGGAGATCAGGAAAAGTAGTAAAACTATTTAGTAGTAGAGAAGGTAGAACTCCTATCCCACACAGCTTTGCCACAGGGTAGTCGTTAACCTGCAGGAGCCTCCCTCTAGATGATGGCGCTCAATCGGAACTTGATAAGTTCATGCCAAGATGCAATGCATTACTTCCCTTAAACCTACTCCCCTTGCATTTTAATACGTTTTTATCTATTTGTGAATTTATTTTTCCTTTTCTTAATAAGTGGGAGCTGTCATTTCTGTATTTTCTTTTACTTCTCACTTCTCAATGAACACCATAATAATCTTTGGAAGCTCCTGGAATTTCAAGTCAGTGGCCCCTTTGGTGGGATTGTTCCGTATGAATAGGATTCATCTTTTGAGTGATGTTTTATATTAGTAATAATAATAATTTAGCTGTGAAGTTTTTTCTGTTCCCAAATCAACAGGGAACTGGAGATTTGGTTTAGATGTTGTTTAAATTTTCTTTGTGTATGAAGTATGCCAGGGTGGTACTATATACGTTTACATATCTTGTAATTGTGGTCAGAAGAGTATTGTAAATATTATTATTATTATTATTTTTATGTTGCTTAATACAAATGTACAATTATATAGTAAACTATAGTTTATTCTATAATTGTGGATTTTTATTACACAAACTTTTTCATGAGACTGTGAATTTCTGAGCAATATTATCATTATTAGTAGTATTACTGAATTACAGTTTTACATTTTTGTTCAGCTGACCTGTGGCCTCAAAGAAGGCTTGGACGACCCACAGCCTACTTAGCTGCAAACGAGCAGAGATTTGAGGCAGACAGAAGCCCTATGTGGTGGTCGACTTCTTCGTTACTGCTGTAATATATTTGATATTACAGCAAAACTGTAATTCACCGAATTCACAGTACTTTTTGAAACATTAAAAAAAAACAGGTAACACTACTGCCCTAAAGTGGAAGACTGCAATATCTGCAAAAATACAAAACTGAGAAAAATGGTAGATACTCCG